>CM064506.1:31729997-31977971 GCA_032716605.1 Paralithodes platypus | reverse complement strand
TTTAGGCTTTCCTCCCCCGGCCGATCTTTTACAAAGAAGTTGGGGTCAGGAACTTGTGGGGTTAACTTTTTAGACTTCTCACCCGGCGGGTGCACCTGAGCAGGGTGGGAAATAAACCGACTAGGTTCTCATAATAGTTTAACCCAATCCATTTTGATTGATGCTACTGTGGTATCGCTTGTCGCCTTTAATCCTTACGGCAATTGAAGGTTCAGTGAGTTTAACCAAAATCGATTCCCACACCCCGGCGGGTGCCCCCCTAAAGTGGAGGAGGAACTAAGGAATTTATAAACAAATTCAATTTACGATTAACCTTAAATTGGGTGGATACTTTTCAGTATCGCCGCCTTCTATTTTTACTAGACGATCGTTTGGGACAATTCGTTAAAAAATCAGTTCTCGTATATTCCTGCCCTGGGCTATTCTACTAAAATATTTCAAGGGCCGGCGTCTTTATGAGGGGGGCTTTGTTACAAAATTGAATCTTGAGGACAAGTCACCACCTCCTACAAGGACTATAAGTGCCATACCTGGACCATGTATATCAGAGGGTATTCTTCATGTTCTTTAGCTAGAGAAGATTTGTTTAGCCTCTTTACACCCAGCCGCGTAGCGAGATGTTGTTAGCTGTTGTCATTTGCATCCCGTTACCCGGCGGGTTATTAACACTTGTATGCGACAACAAGTGGGTTAACCTTATGAGCATTAATTCCTGGAAATTTTTCTTTATTTTTCCAGAGCTGAGCTCCGGCGGACCAATACAGACCCGGCGGTAGTTTCCTCACACCAGTCTCTGTCATGGCTACCTGTGGGCCCCAGTTTTTGCCCTGTGCATTACCCCTACTTGCCGCGGGTATCCCAATTTTTGCGCATACCCTTTGCATAAGGTGTGTTAGATGTCTAGACCGCTTCAAGGGGTCTCTGCGGTTACACTTAATTGGTTTCATTTGTTGCTCCCAATTAGCCCAATAAAGTCCTGTGTGACAATGACAAGACCCGGCGGTAGCGTTTGAGACGAGGTCAGACCAACAAATGTCGGCCTACAGCTACCATTGTCGCAGCATAAGTCACTTCAATGTGACCAAACGTCGCCACTTTGGGATAGTTGCATGTCAGAGCACCCTCCCCCTAAACGTACCTCTAGAGTAACGGGTTTTAATGCCGACCAGAGGACTAGCCAGGGTTCTGTATCGGGTCTGTGGATACGTCCTAAACGCCCGAGAGGAGCCTTACTCCCCCGGCAGCCACCTCCTCGTCGCAGGCGGAGAGATCGAGGTCAAGGTCACCACTCAGACAGCGCGTCTTCAAGTCGGAGCCTCTCCCCGGGGGGGGGGCTAGGAAGAAGTGTAAGACTGAAGCTTCCCCCCAGTGGCCCATGGTGGAGGATTCTTCCAAACCTAGGTCTAGTTCGCGGTCACACCGTAGCCACAAATCCTGTCCAAAAAAGGATTCCCATAAGAAGTCCTCTCGACATTCTACTAAGTCTAGTGCATCTCATCGTACCTCTACACATGAAATGTTTCTGTTACAGCCTCAGAGTATAGTGAAGCCGCATTGTCCCTACAACAAGATTTACCTATTGATTATTTTAACCCTAGAAAAAGGAAAGGTTCAGGAAAGTTCAATAATTTTTTTTGGGGAAAAAAGGAAAGAAATGGTTTTCCCAGACTCTCACTAAGAGAGCGTAGGCACAGAGCCTCGAGTGTTTGGCGGTTTGCTCAGCCATGGGGTCTGACCATCCCGTCCGACTCATACGAGTCACAACCCAGTAGCCGATGTCCACCAGGGACGCGGCGACCCCATCCTCTATCCCTGGACATTATCTTGGAAACAAGGTGCCCCTGCCTCGGCGGGTTCTTCTCAGCAGGATCGGGAGGAACAAGAATGAAGTGGTCATTAATTTCAGATAGGGAGGGGACAAGGGTCAGGCTCAGGCCTGGACGCCGCCCATGATAATACTGATTCCACCTCAAAGTTCTGCATCTCAACCAGTTTGGTGTACAGCACAAGAAATTGATGGGTTACCTTACTCATGCTCTATCAAAATTCCTTTAATCAACAACGAGAAAACCCCACAATGGACTTGGGGGCTCCCTTGACAAGTTCTGCAGGTACGGGCCTCGGATAACAGTCAATCGGATTTATCTAAGATTTCCTAACCCTCCTACTCTGTCACCGGCAGGACGAGCTCTAAGCCAGCTACGGCCCGCGGCATTCACTACGTCAAATGTCAGGGTCATTACGGATGTTAAAATCCACCCCCTCTAGACAAAGCGCCTCTTAGAAAGGTAGCTATGCCCCTGCTTTATGGGCCAGACGAGTTATGGGTTCTATTGAACCCATCTAAGCCAGAGCTTGTCCCCGCCTACCTTGTGCAGGGGAACTCGGGTACCACGTGAGTGGTTTATTCCAGGGAAAATAAGTCAAAGAAATTAAGGGCATTGGATGCCTTGGGTAATGTTTTGCGACGTAAATTCTCAAGGCTAATACCTAGTTATTATCATCAGGATTATTTTGTTTATGCATCTAAGCCTGCTTTACCCCCTGCCTCAGCTTCAAAACTTTTTTCAGACTGGTCTAAGCTGGATGGGTTTAATGATATTAAGGCTCTGTCGGCTCTTACTCCTGAACTAGATTTACAGACCGTCACAGACGTGACAGCTAATCCAGTGTTGAAGGTGGGACAGTTGGGACCAGGACCTTGGGTGGATTGGGAGGTAGAGGCTCAAAACTTTGCAACCACTTTCACTTCTAAATCTTCCCACCAGATCCCTCAGGATACACATTCATGGTTCTCCATGCCGGTAGGTTCTGCCGGCGGAGGTCCGTCAGCTTTATTTTCTTTTCTAGCTGCCCCTAAGATTAATCTTTGTGAACTAAAGGAACCATTCACTACCCCTACCCCGTCTCACCTAGACAGAGAATTTAGGCTAAGGGGAAAAGCTTTCCGCCTGTTTTCACAGTACATAGTTTCTCAAACAGGTGGCTAAGTCTTTACTCAGGTCTACTCAGGCAATCGCAGACGCGGATGCTCGAAGATCAGTTGAGTTATCCCGGCGTCTGATTCTTCAGTCGTCGATTCAATCCTTAGGTGACATACGCACAGCATTACTTGAGGCGGTGCGAGCACGACAGGATCTTAGGATGTCATTAGTTCGCAAGCTGCCTGATCGCATTGCTAACCAGGTGGTAATGTCCCCAGTACTTACCCTTCTTTAATGTCCCCTGATGTATGGCGAACAGTGTTTAACATGGCACAGGCCGTGAAGCACAGTCCCGCACAGGCTAAGAAACCTGCATTTAACTTCCCCAAACCCAAGCCTCCTACTAAAGCTCAGCCAGGGGGTTCTAAGCCGTTTCTTCCGCCTAAATCCTCCCAATCCCCCCTGGGTCAGTTCAGGCATAGACAGAGAGGGTTTTCAGGACAGAGGGGACGCGGCCAGGATAAGCCGGGGCAGGGCCAGTCTTCGGCCCACACCAGCCAGCCGGCGAAGCGTCCAACACCACCAAACCCACCATCAAAAAACTAAAGTCTTTCTCACTCCCAGTGCCTGTCTTAGAGCCGGAGGAACCGAGGGAAGTACAGCCGGCGAACCCTTGTCTGCTAACTGGGTCGTTCCGAACGTGTCACCAAGCATGGCCGTTTAAAACACCAGGGCACGGATGGTGGCACGCAAAGGCATCACTTGGCAGTGGCTCCGGCGACCTCGCTTACGTCAGCCGACAACGGCAAATTGTGTTTCATTAGAGGTGGAGTCGCTGGTCCAGGAGATGATTGCCAAGATGTCATCATCCCGGTCCCTCCAGATTACCCTGTATTCACGACAAAACTGTTTTTGGTTCCCAAACGGGACAGTGTTCAGATGAGGCCGGTCGTAGACCTGTCTTATCTGAATCTTCACATTTACAACGAGTCTTTCAGAATGTTAACAGTTCATCAATCAGGCTAACACTTCCGCCGGGAGGCTGGATGTGTTCCCTAGACCTGACAGACGCCTATTGGCACGTGTCGGTCAACAAAAGATTTCCAAGGTTTCTGGCCTTGAGGATAAGGCACCAAAAAATTTTGTTTTTCAGAGGATGCCGTTCGGTTTGAACCTAGCACCTCGATTATTCACGAAACTAGTCCGGCAAGCCCTGATGCCGTTGTTAAAACAGGGAATCAGAGTGTTGTGGATCTAGACGACTGGCTGGTGGTGGCAGAGACACAACAATTATGCATAAAACATGTCAATATCATTTTAAATCATGTCAAAACTCTAGGCTTCAAGGTAAATCTGGTAAAGTCAAACCTTGTTCCCTCAGAGTAATTCAGTGGATAGGGCTGGTCTGGGACACCGCCGCTCTCACTCTGAGTCAGAGTGTGGACAATCGCAACAGGTTTCGCAGGAAACTGTTCAGGTTTCTTCACAGTCTGACTACGACACGAAGAGTCTGGGAGTCTCTGGTCGGCTCTCTCAACTGGATTCAGCTAACTGTCAAGTTGGGCCGGTTGAAAGTAAAACGATTAATATTGGAAGGCAACAAATATTTCCCACTCTTACCGGCGGGAAAATTATGGCCCATACCAAAATTAATCCACACCTTACTAGCGGTCTGGGCGACGAGGGAAACATTGCACTCAATCATGTCATGGACCTCTCCTCCTCCAACGGTATGGGTAGACACGGATGCGTCAGGCACCATAGGGTGGGGATTTCAGTCAAATCAGGGGCACCAGGGTCAGGGACTTTGGTCCCACTTAGAAATCTCTCACATAAATGTCAAAGAGTTACTAGTCCCCTTGTATTTCCTTCAGGCTCACGGCCCGGCGTTACGGGGCAAGTCAGTGGCCTTCAGAATGGACAATCTGAATGCAGTTCACTGTATTCAGAAACAAGGGTCCACGAGGTCAAGGAAGTTGCTACTCGTGTCGGAAGAGATTTTTGTTCTAGCCACCAGTCTAGATATTTATCTTCACGCATCTTATCTCCCAGGCGTAGCGAACGTCTGGGCAGACGCTCTGTCCCGGAGACAGAGCACGACAGTAGAATGGGAGCTCAAGCAACCCATTTTCGACCTAATGATTGCGGAGCTCTCCCATCCACAAGTGGATCTTTTTGCGTCCGAGGAGACTCACAAGCTCCCTCTATACCTCACCCGCCGGGCGATAACGCCGGCAGGGGGGCCAGACGCCCTAGTGACAGACTGGAACAGATGGAGCTCCATCTATCTGTTTCCGCCGCCAGATGCGTCACTAATGTGCCACGTAGTGAACAAACTACAAGTTTATCGAGGCTTAGTCTCGCTAATCGCGCCCCTGTGGCCGGCGCAGGTGTGGTACCAGCAATTAATAATGTGGTGCCCGGACCCGGTATCGCTCCCGGTATCGCTCCCGGTCGGGTACTTCCACTTAGACACGATTGGCAACCTAGAGACCTCGCTGACTTTTGCATTATGGACATTCAGGAGGCCAAGTGGCTAGCACCATACGGTAGGGATGTGACCAATAAATTGCTCAATCAATATACTCAGTCTACTAAGCGACAATATCAATCTCATTGGAAAGCTTTTACTTCTTGGATTGTTAGAACGGAACAAACTGTACCCTCAGTGGCATTGGTTTTTAATTACTTGAACTATCTGTTGGAGCAGACACGTTTATCTGTGGTTACTTTGAAGAATCACTTAACTGCGATTAGAGTGCCCTTTTTCGACCTTACAGGTCTATCCATACCGGTGGCGGAGGAAACAGGATTTATGAGAGCGTGTTTTAAACTCCGCCCACCTCCCCGTCAGCTCATGCCTACTTGGTCTCTGGACAAAGCTTTGTCTTTACTTCATTCTCGTCTGTATCAAAATACTGCAGACTTTGCTTTAATCTTAAAGAAGGCAGTTTTCCTTTTGGCTTTGGCCACCGGAAACAGAGTGTCTGAGCTGGCGGCGATGAGCAACACACCTAATTGTCTTAGGTTTGGTAGACTTAATGATTCAATTGCCATTGCACCCTCCCCGGCGTTTGTAGCCAAGAATGAGCATAGTGCACACGTGTTTTCTGAGTTCACGGTGCCGGCGTTAAAAAGGGGAAAGGTGCATCATAATTTATGTCCAGTGCAAGCTCTAACCAAATATTTGAGAATAGCTCCTCATAACCCCCAAGGTGCTTTATGGGTAGCGAGTACGGGTAAACGCTTACTTAAACGGCGATTAGCCTCTCTTCTGGTAGAAGTCATTAAAGAGAGTAATCCCGGCGTTGTGGGTAGGGCCCACGATTTACGCAAGTGGGCGGCCTCTTTACGTTTCTTGAAAAACTTTTCAGTTGAAGATATTGCGTCCACACAGTTGTGGGCGTCTAATCATACGTTTCTCTCTAGATACTTGTCAGTTGCTCTAGACAAACCTTCCTTACCATGTATAGCTTTAAGGCAGAGGGTCTAGGTGGCCCTGCAGTCACTTATGTTTATTTTTCACGGAAGGGGGGGGGGGGGGTGCAGTCAGTTGACATAGGACACCCTAGACCCCGCCGGAGTATGAGAGCTGTGATACAATTTAAGGTTAAAATGTGATATGAAAATTTCTCTGCGAGAATTTGTGCTAGTACAAAGTTTAGTACAAAACAACGGTGTTGTTATAGTAGTTTTACCTGCGAAAGCAACGTAATATTAGTTCAATGGAGTTCATTAACAATTGATCTCCACATGTATTTTGGGGTTTATGATGTGCACATATAAACTTATAACTTATTATTTTTGTCACCACTCGTTGAGTGGGGTGCCTTTGTAACTACAGATCTGTGTTCAGAATCTTCAGGGTTACGTGCTTCTTTGAAGCACGCACCTGCCTGAACCCCTTTTTCTTGTATATTTCCGGCCTACGCCGTATTAAATACATTTTTCAAAAGTAAGAATACTATGAGGTTGTTTGTATTATCTGCTTTTCTAGAGTTATGATATGATTACGAATGTCCCCCTCCAGTGTTAGATATCAGGCATGTTCGTCAATGATGGAGGGGCCACTAATAAATTATAGGTTTGACTCCTGTAAGGAGATAAAGAAAACCTAATATTTAGTAGTGGCCCCGTAATCATTGACGACTGGGGCCCTCCCGACCGTCCCCTTCCCATTCGTTGATGTATTAAGGATTTTGGTTTACTTGATATGTCAGTGATGGAGGAATGACGCCTGATTCAGCGTCTGGTCAGAAATCCACACAAGTACATCCACGATATGATGGGAAGCTTATTGGATAGTTATTCTTATTTTCTTTTTCTTTTTATTTTTTACGAAGTTTTTTCGTAGTGAGAAACCAATTCATAATGACTGAAGCCATGAGTGAGGTCGCGTGCGCTCATGATGAAGGCTCCTCAGTTTTTAAATGCTCTGCGCGGTAGATTCAAACTACGGCGGATTAGTGTTTGAAGAGGATGCCTTATGTAATAGGCATGTTCGTCAATGATTACGGGGCCACTACTAAATATTAGGTTTTCTTTATCTCCTTACAGGAGTCAAACCTATATTATCGCTGTCACCTGTCCTATCTCTCCAGTACAGCCACCCGATCCTCCTAGCCGGTGGCGCTTGTGGTACTTTGGCGCTGCTGACTGGTAGGCTCTCTGGCAGTACTTCTTTGATTTCCCATGGAATGATTTCTGCTTCCGTGACGGGGAACCCTCGTAGATTGCTGAACGCATTACCGAGTAATCCTATCGGGCTGGAATAAATTCCATTCTCTTTCTCTCAGACTAATGCTAAAAAATCTGGTTTACTCACACGCCTGTTTCTACTGCTGTCCGCAATAAGAGGAAGCATTCAACTGTACCGACTTTAAAACTCAAGACTCTCATCTTCCTATGTTTCTGCCCGGAATAAAGCCAAATCTATTCTTCGACTTGCCAAGCACTCTGTCATCATAAGAAATGCACTGACTATCCAACTCTAGCTCTTCCCAAGCTCGGCATCTAGCCAAAACCTCTCCAATTTCTCTTACCGTCTTTCCTCCATTTCCCACTCTGATGGCACAACCAACACATCTTTCTCTGACAAAGCTAAACTCTTCGCTCAAACATTTGCTAGAAACTCCTCCTTGGATGATACTGTGCTATTCCTCCCCTCCACCTCCTCTCTCTTACTTACTGTATGCAATATCCTAATCTTCTAAAGATGTACTTTCTACCCTCTCTGGGCTTAATACTAAGAAGGCGTACGGTCCGGACGGTGTTCCTCCTGTTGTACTCAAAAACTGTGCTTCCGTGCTGACTCCCTGCCTAGGCAAACTCTTTTCGTCTCTGTCTATCCTCTAACGTCTTCCCTTCATGCTGGAAGTTTGCTCTCATTCAACCTGTCCCAAAGTCCACTCTCAACCCTCCAACTATTGTCCAATTGCTCTCATCTCTTGTATTTCTAAAGTTTAAAAAAACGATTCTTGCTTCCAAGTTTCTTGAGCATTTTTCTTCTCATAATCTACTCTTAGATCGCCAGTACGGCTTCCTTAAGGGTCACTCTACTGGTGATCTTCTTTCATATCTACCTAACTCTTGGTCATCCTCCTTTCGGGACTTCGGTGAGACTTTTTCTATTGCACTAGACATATCGAAAGCCTTCGATAGAGTCTGCACAAATCTTTAATTTCTAAACTGCCCTCCTTCGGTTTCTATCCCTCCATCTGTGCCTTTGTCTCTAATTTCCTCTCCGGAAGTTCCATACCTGCGGTTGTGGACGGCCATCGCTCACTTCCTCACCCTATAAACTCCGGTGTTCCTCAGGGCTCTGTCCTATCTCCTATTCTCTTTCTAATTTTTATAAACGATCTTCTCAACTGTACCTCAATTCCCATCCATTCATACGCAGACGACTCAACCTTACACTACTCCATTAGTTTTTCAGAACACCCAAGCCAGCAATTCCTCAACGACAAACGGAATGAAGCCATAGAACACTTAAATTCTGATCTAACTATTATCTCCAATTGTGGCAGAGAAAACCTTTTTACCTTTAATGCTTACAAAACCCAATTTCTCCATCTATCTACCCGTCAGGAACTCCCTGCGGACTATCCCTTATTCTTCAACAATACCAAAATCAATCCTTCATCTTCTCTCAATATTCATGGTGTCTCTTTTTCTTCTGCTCTCAGTTGGAAGGACCATATTACCAGTCTTGCTAAGGCAGCCTCCCAGAAGCTGGGTGTGCTCAACTGCCTTAGGGGGTTCTTTACCCCTGCACAGCTTCTTGCTCTGTACAGGGGCATAGTGCGTCCTTGTATTGAGTATTGTTCACATGTGTGGGGAGGTTCCTCTCACACAGCTCTCCTAGACAAAATTGAAAGGAAGGCCTTTCAAATCATTAACTCCCATCCACTCACCAACTCTCTGCAATCTCTCTCTCTTCGCCGCAATGTTGCATCGCTCTCGCTATTCTATCGCTACTATTATAATCAGTGTTCCTCAGTGCTTTCCCAGTGTATACCACCTCCTTTACGTAGGGCATGTGGTACCCGTCTTGCAACACAATCCCACCCCTACTCTGTGCAACTCTCCAACCCAAGAGTGAAACGTTACTCTCAGACTTTCTTCTATTCAACAGCTGAGCTTGGAACTCTCTCCCAGAATTAGTCTTTCCCTCTTCCTATTACTTAAATTGCTTCACACTCCGTGTGTCCAGGCATTTTGGCTCGAACGTCCCTTGATTTTGGCCCTGTCACTCTTTCAACTATGGGGGAGGCACTCGCTATAGGCAGTTCTGCCTTTTGCCTCCCTCACTCACATAGAAAGAAAAAAAAATACTACAAAGCTGTTAAAGAAGCCAGAGGGAAGAAGACTGAGAGTGTCTCAGGTGGTAGAATGAGGGACATGAATGGGAAGGTAGTGGAGGGTGATGGTGTGGTGAAAGTAAGGAAAGATAATTTTAGTAGCTTAGCTGTAAAGAGTGGGGGAAAGGCGAACATCTCATCCATGGGAATGGAGAGAGGTAGAATAAACAGGGTAGTTGGAAGCCAGATATGCAGAGAAGAAGTAAAAGAAGCAATCAATAGACTTAAAATGGGCAAAGCTGCTGGAGTAGATAACATCCCAGGTGAATGCTGAGATATGGAGGAGAAGAAGCTGTTGACATAATGCATAGGTTATATAAATTAGCATGGGAAAAGAAAAGTGTACCAGAGGACTGGAGGAAAGCAGTGATAGTACCCTTGTACAAAGGGAAGGGTACTAGAGAGGAGTGTAAGAGTTATAGGGGATTTAGCTTGCTTAGCATACCTAGAAAGGTATACGCAAGAGTAGTAACAGAGAGACTGCAGAAGGTAACGGATGAAAAAATAGGCGAGGAACAGGGAGGTTTCAGAAAGGGCAGGGGCTGCGTTGACCAGATAGCCTCAATGCGTTTGTTAGTAGAGAAGTATCTAGCCAAGAACAGAAAACTATATGCAGCATTAATGGATTTAGAAAAAGCATATGACAAAGTAGACTGGGAAGGTCTGTGGGATGTGTTAATAGTATGTGGTGTGGGAGGAAAGTTGCTAATGGCAGTAAAACCTTTTTATAGGAATGCAATGGCAAATGTGAAGGTAGGAGATAAGTTAAGTGAAAGTTTTGAGGTCAATGTAGGAGTAAGACAGGGATGTGTCATGTCAGCTTGGTTGTTCAATATATACATGGATGGAGTGATTTGAGAATTTAGGGCGGGATCAATGGGTGTTTGAGCAAGACTGGAATCAGAGGGAAGAGTGTGGAAGATTTTAACATGCCTATATGCGGATGATGCAGTCCTGTTGGCGGAAAATGTTGAAGAACTTCAGAAAGTGGTCACAGACTTTGACAGGGTATGCGAAAAGAGAAAGTTAAAGGTCAATGTAGGGAAATGTATGGTAATGGTGTTTGAGAGAAGAATGCATGAAACCATAGATTTTAAGGCAAAATATAGAATTAAGAAGTAACATGAGAAAAGTTGTACAATAAAAATGAAAAATTAAGTACTGGAAGAGGTTGAAAGCTTCAAGTATTTGGGAGCTGTACTATGCAAATATGGTAAAATGGAGAGTGAGATAAAAGAGAGAGAAATGCAAGGGAGAAAGGTGATTGGAGAACTTGATAGTATTCTCAAAGGAAGAATGGTCATTGGTTAGTCAGGAAGTTAAAAAGTCACTGAGAAACAGTGTGCTGCTCCCAACACTCTGGTATGGAAGTGAAACATGGACAGCAAGTGACGAGGACCTCTCCAAACTGAGAGCTGTGGAGATGAACTTTTTCAGAATGGCAGCTGGTGTAAATAGGCTAGATGGGCCAAGTAATAGGGAAGTGTATGCGTCCTTTGGAATGGATGAGCAGGCTTTGGGCATTGATTGTGGTGTGGTTGAGTGGATAAAGAGAAGTACTTTGAGGTGGTATGGTCATGTTCAGAGAATGGATGAAGACAGAATGCCAAGAAAGATATATGGGAGTCAGGTGAGTGGAACAGCTAGTAGTGGAAACCACCTATGGTAGGGGAAAAGAAAGTGGAAAAATATATTGAAGAAAAACTTCCACGTAGTGGAAAGGGCATTGTGGCATGGGCAAAGGAGGCGTGTCTTGACAAAGTAGCCTGGAGACGTTTCTGTCATGGCCATTTTTAGCGGGGATTTCCCAGGGGGAAACAAGGCATCGGAGATGATGATGATGATGTTGATACATCAAAAATGGCTAGTATCATAGCCTTCATAATATCAATAGTGTGGGACCTGGTACACCCAAATGGTAGGTATTATAGCCTTCATAATATTAATATTGTGGGACATGGTTGTTACATAATTACATACATGACATGTGTGGGTGACATGGTTCTTACATAATTATATACTGTACATACCTAATCAATATATACAAAATGTCTGGTATCATAACCTTCGTAATATCAATAGTGTGGGACCTGGTACATCCAAATGGCAGTAGTATTGCCTTCGCAATATTAATATTGTGAGACATGGTTTTTACATACTTACATACTGGGTACATCATTAAATACAAAAACCTAAAGATCTGATAGGTGTCGCAATCCTCGCTTCACATTATGATGGCCAACGTATGGGCCGTTTCAATATGATACGGTCTCTCCCGTTTCGGACGTTCTCCTCCATGGCTGTGGTACGCGACCCTGGCATTCCCGTGTTGGGCGTGGTCGCGTTTCCTTGGTCCTTTCGTTCCTGGGAATTTCGTTGGGGATGGAAATTTCGTTCCCGGGAATTTCGTTCCTGGTGTACTTTAGAAAGGTTTCCACAATTTCTAGTGCTGAATCTTTATATTCCCAATGTACAGCGTTGGTTGCGTTTTGTATTCATATTGAGGCTAAGTATTTTGCAATGATCCACATTGTCAAACTCATTACGGTAAGTATTTTATATACTTCAGTGAGTTGACCTGGTAGTCTACGAATTTTCAATGAAAAGAGATCAAGAGCTCTCAACTGGTACTCATAGCTCAGTCTTCTAGTCGATGGAATAAGCGTTGTAGCCCTAGCTTGGACTGTTTCAAGTCACTCTATATCTTTCCTAAGTGCTGGAGACCAGAATTGGTGAGCATATTCTAGGAGAGGCGGTATCAGAGTATTGTAGAGTGTGAGGACTATCGCCTTATTTTCATACTGAACCTCTCATTATAGCTCAATCATTTCTGAGCTTTCCTTTAGAAATACTGCTAATCAGAATGCCCAAATCCTTTTCCAGGTCAGTCACTTCCAGTCTTTCCCAATAGTGAATATATTCTAAAGCCTGGGTCCCACATACAGGATTTTTGCCGTGGGTGGTCACAATCTAGGCAAAAATTGGCGTTGGAGCAACGACGAGGCAATGATTGGTAGTCTATGTGTTGTTTACCACACGTGGTGCAAGGTAGAATAATTCTCAGGGTTTGGCATATGTGCCAACATGTTCATGTGGTAGCATCTGGATGCTAGTGAGGACAGCCCTCCATCAGATATACATCCCAATAACAACCCGGTGCACCGGTGTGCGTTGGGGGTACGTCGGTGGGGTTGAGGGTAGGACACACCGGTGTCGGTGGCGTACCAGTGTTCCGACATAGCAAGGCCAAGTATAGCCCCATTTGATAAACCTCTGAGTGTCATGTATTGCACTAACAACAGACGCATGAACTGTAGAATTTCCGTCGGCCATGTCCTCGGTCCCCTCTGTGTTTTATCTACCTCCGTCATTTACATCGTTTGTATATTGGCCCAGACCAATTGGGCCTACATTTGTCGGATATATCCCATCTCTGTTGTTACTTCATCTTATCTCCGACGATTTTACGTCCCTTCGACATCGTACATCTTTAAAAAATCATGGGAAATCGGTCGGGATACGATTTTTTGCCAAAATTGTGGTCACCCATTGTAAAAATTATGTATGTGAGGCCCAGGATTTACTTGGGGTTTGCTTGGCTGATATGCATCATCTTGCACTTTTCTAAGTTTAGTGGCATCTGCCATGTCTCAGACCATTCACCCAGTTTGCTAAGATCCATTCTGAGTTGATCAACGCCTTTAGATTCTTTCACATTCATTCCTAGCTTAGTGTTCTCTGTAAACTTGGAGATCACACTTAACAGACCAATATCAGTGGTATCGACACATATAATAAACAGCAGCAGGCCAAGGACAAATCAATGTGAACTTCAGAAGACACTAGGGTGATTACCAGGTGGGATACATTCAGTAGTGTTACTAGAGAGGAGTGCGTGTACTGTACAATTTCAGGTTCAGTGGTTTTAGCCTATAGTGTTCCAGGCAAGAAGATTAGGCTATGCCATATTTTTGCATTACTGGTAGGCCTACTAGTCCATAGACTGTTGATCACTGAGTCTTGTGATCCACCTGCAGTAGTTTAAGTTAGGTTAGGTTAGACTTATGTGTTAAGTTAGTTGAAATCCATATGGGCTTTGAGTTAGGCTAGGGCTAGACTAGGTTAATCGGTGTGAATGTCTGAGTGCTTGCTCAAATGTGTTTATTCTTCACTGTTCATAAATATATTTCATTGTTGTTATCGTGTATTTTTTTTCAATATAGTCTTTAATTACCATGATTATATTTATACATTTACATGCTAGGTTATAGGCAACACATGATACTAATTATCAAGTCAGCTGTCCCCATATCAGTATCCTGTATACATCTATCTATCTATTGCCTGACGCCGTGATCCTCGAAGGGGTGGCCACGAAGGAAACGCCCCCATGCACCTCTGTCCCCAGTCAGTCGACGCCCTCCTCCCAACCAGCACTGCCTTCATCCATATACTTCTTCACTCCATCTTTCCATCTCTATATAAGCACATCTACCTCCACACCACACCTCCTTCTTACTTCCTCATTCGTCTGTCTACCCATCCATGTAACTCCGCACGCACTTCTCAAGTAACTCATTTCCACCCCTCTAACTCTTGGTCTGAGTTTCTTCACCAATGTCCATGCTTCGCTACCATAAGTCAGTGTCGGGATTACCTCACTGTCATGCAAGGACTTCTTTGCTTCCACGATGACCACCCTATTTCTTGTTACTGCTTTCAGCGTTCCTACAACCCTCTTCCCCTGTTGCACCCTCTCCTGCACTTCTTCATCCATAGTCCCATCTTTAATCAGCACACTGCCCAGATACTTAAATGAGCTGACAATCTCCATAGCCTGACCGTTCAACTTCACCTCACACTCTGTGGCTTCACCCCTTCCGAAGACCATAACCTTGCTCTTCCCCGCATTTACCTTCAGATTCCGTTTTTCGCACACTGTTTCAAACATATTTACCAGACCCTGCAACTCCCATTCATTATCGCTCATCAGCAAACAGCAAACAACATGTAGCTTCCACTCATTTCTCTCCCTTATCAGCGATACACCAACATCCACTGCTCTTCCTTGTATTTCTTTTATTACTCCATCCATATAAACAGTAAACAACCACAGGGACATCACACACCCCTGTTTCATCCCAACATTCAGATAAAAGAACTCGCTCTGCTCATTCTCCACACGTACTGCCGCCTTTGCACCCTCATACGTGCACTTCACTGCTTTCAGCAACTTGCCATCTACTCCGTATATTCTAAGTACTTTCCACATACCTTCTCTATCCACTCTGTCATAGGCCTTCTCCAAGTTCATAAAGGCAACATACAGCTTTTGTTGCTTCTCCAGATATTTCTCCACAACACATTTCAGGGTAAAAATCTGATCTACACACCCTCTTCCCTTCCTAAAGCCGCCCTGCTCGTCACCTATCCATTTCTCTGTTCTCGCTCTCACTCTCTCAATCACTACCCTACTTACTCTTAGAAGACATATTCCTCGGTGGTTACCACACACTCCTCTTTCCCATTTATCCTTATATATGGGGCCTATTATGCCTGTCTTCCAGTCATCAAGTGCACTTCCCTTCTCCCATGCTAGTTTGTACATATTCCATACCCATTCGATCACTATCTTACCACCATAACTCAACATTTCCCCACACACTCCATCTATTTTATTCCTAGTGCTTTCCCAAAATGCACTCTTTTCATGGCTTCACACACTTCTGACCTCCTGATCCCCCCTCCTCCTCCAATACATTTCTTCTTCTCCCTCCCATACCCCATCCAACTATGTTTGCTGGCGCTTCATTCCTTACATTTAGCAATTCGTTGAAGTACTCCCTCTATTTTTCGACTCTCTCTTGCTTCTTGGCTAGCCCTCGCCCATTCTTATCTTTCACACCCTTACTGTTTCCCTTGCTTCCTTCCCTAATTTTCTTGATTTCTTTCCAGAACAGTTTCTTACACTTCCTCCATTTTACACTCAGATTCCGTCCAAATTCCTCATCTACTCTTCTCTTACTTTTCTTCATTACTCTTTTCACCATTCTCTTTTTCTCCAAGTACCTCGCTCGTTTCTGTCTCTCCAAATCTTCATTCCCTCTATTACCTAACCACTCTCTATACGCTTTCTTCTTGTCTTCCACAGCTATGTTTACCTCTTCTGTCCACCATGCTGTACCCTTCACTCCCCTCCCTCTTCTCCTTACTCCACACACCTCCTCACATGCTGCACATTATCTCTTCCTTAACGCCTTACGAGCGGGCCCGTCAGTAACTTCTACTACCCGCCAAGCGGGTGGTTTTACCCTAAACGACCTTGTTTCTGTGCTCTTTTTCATGCATAAACAAGAGCCAGAGCGTAATACAATTATGTATCCCTGAAAGGGCTATAATTGAGCTTTCCAATGACACCAGAACCATCCTTCTACGACCACGCGTTCTCTTGCAACGATCGTGCAAGACGAAGGAAAAATCCCTAAAATACGGTAATTTCCTTACATAATTCCCTGTGTAGCGAGGCATTGAGTGTGGGTGTGTGTGGAGGTGGGCCCAGTGCTGGTGCGGGAGCCATGCCGAACGGTCAGAGCCGACCTATGCTCCTCCCACCGCTCGTCTCTCTTTCAGAGCCAAATATTGCTCAAAATTGCACACCGCCTGAAGTCGGTCCCCGCCATATAGTCCTTTCTTCTCTAGACCGACTTATTCCGGCACCGCCAGACAAGGGTTAAACACTTTGCTCATCTCCTCCACTTCCTCCATACCTTCCAGGTAAAACCTACCTAGTCGTCTTTCTACTGCTCTCCTGTATTTTTCCTTGATATCCTCCTCCTGCAACCTCTCCACCCTCCTCGCCATTCCACCTTCCTCTCGCCTCCCTCCAGCTCTCCTCACCCACTTCTTTTGTATCCTAAATTTACCTACTACTACATAATAGTCAGACAGACCCCCTCTAATACCCCTACGCACCCTAGCATCCAGCACAGATTTCTTCATTCGTTCATCCACACATATATAATCAATCAGTGCCTTTTGTTCCACCACTGTTTTATCCTTCTCATTATTTCAACCCACTGTCCATGTGTACCTGTGTATCATTCTGTGTCGGAAGAAGATGTTGGCTATCCACAGCTTCCTCCCCACACATACATCCACAAGTGCACTACCATTCCCATTCACCTCTGACGGTTCATCCCACCCTCCCACCACTCCATCAACTTTCTTATAACCCACCTTCCCATTCATATCCCCAATCAGAAATATCCTTTCGCTCCTGCCAAGCATATCCAGGCACACCTTCACATTCACTCAGAACTCCTCTTTCTCTCTTTCAGTTTTATCTTCTGTCGGAGCATACACACACGCAACCATCCACGTTTGTATTCCTATTTTCACTCTCACCCACACTCTCCTTGAACCCACAGACACATAGTCTCTTCCACGCTCCTTCCATTTGTTACTTACAAACAAACACGCACCTTCTCTCGCTACTCCCTCACTCACTCCAGCACACACACTTATTCCACACTCCCACTCTCTCACATCTGAACCCTTCCACTTGGTCTCAGTCATTCCACATACATCCAACCTGGCATTCACTAACACTTCAAGGACCTCTCTCTCTTCTGTGTCATTATTCACGCCTCTCACATTCCAAGTCGCTATTCTAAGACTGTCCATAGTAGGTCGGGGTTCGTCAACATTAAGTCCGTCCACATCCGAGGCTGTTCGTTCGTTCATCGTTGCAGTAAGTATTTTTTACGGGTGGGGGGTCGCAAGCTCACCGACCCAACCTCTTTAGCCGCCTCTTACGACACGCAGGAGGCACGTGGGGCATATTCTATTCCTTTACCCCCAGGGGGTATACATAACTATCTAATTCTACTACATACAGTAGTCATGACATGTATAGCTGAGTGTGGCTTTACATCAATTTTCATAAGGTTAGGTGAGGGAAGATATAAATATATATTTTCCCACGCAATACCACTCGTTGCTGTCAAACTGTTACCCAAATTTGTATCCATTAAGTGACCTCTGTACTGATACTTAGTGCACTCAATTTTGACATTAGCCTACAATGAGCACTTAGTCAAAAGTGTTTTGAAAATCTTAGTCAAGCATGTACATGGCTCTACTTTTGTCATACTCACTCAATATTAAATGGATAAATTCCAGCAAATTGGTAAGCCATGATCGGTGTCATCTGAAACCATATTAAGAAACTGTTATTAAGGTGTGGATATTCAGGTAGTCAACTAGTATTCCTTATAGAAGTTTTACTATGATAGAGTTCAAGCTTGGGGAGGCGATAGCACAGTGGATAGTGTGGTGGACTCCAAGCCATATAAATGCTCATATCAAGTCCACGCTAATAGTCAGCATGTTTTCTGAGGTGATGTGATTGTTCCCACTGTTCTACAAATATCTTGGCTATAAACATCTCAAGAAAATCCCCCCCCCCCATCTCATCAACTGTTCGTAGTACAGACTACAAAATACATTTTCTTTTCAAATACATTTCTCAGCATTGTTGGCATCATGTTTTGACACAACATGTTTTCATCGTCATTCCCTTATATATTGTTAAAAAGTCATTGAACTGCCCTTGAAGTATACAATACGAATCTCCAACAAAAAGACCTACTGTAAATCTCTCAATCATCCCTTGTATAATCATGATTTGTTTTTCTATGTGAGTAAGGGAGACAAAAGGCAGAACTGCCTGTAGCGAGTGCCTCCCCCAGAGTTGAAAGAATGACAGGGCCAAAATAATGGAATGGTCGAGCCAAAATGCCTGGACACAAGGAGTTTGAAGCAATTTAAGTCATAGGAGGAGGGAAAGACTGATTCTGGGAGAGAGTTCCAGAGCTCAGCGGTTGAATAGAAGCAAGACTGAGAGTAACGTTTTACTCTTGGGTTGGAGAGTTGCACAGAGTAGGGGTGGGATTGTGTTGCAAGACGGGTACTATGTACCCTACATAGAGGAGGTGGTATACACTGGGAGAGCTCTGAGGAGCACTGATTTTGTAGTAGCGATAGAATAGCGAGAGAGATGCAACATTGCGGCGAAGAGAGAGTGTTACGCTGGCCAGCTTGCCAGAATGCACTCGTAACTCGCTAGCGCTCGCCAGGGCAGTGATATGGGCTACAATAATCGTAGAACGATGTTCTTTCTTTCATAGAGTTCATGTTGTCACAGACAGATCAGTGGTGATCTTTATTCTTGTCTGTGACACTTGGAAGTATTTTATATCATTGCTAGAATATAAGATGCATTGTGTGAAGTTAAGGAGAGAGAGAGCGGGGTAGGCAGCGTGGTGGTAGTATGTGCGTGTGTATGTACGTTTGCCTCCCGCGCTCGGAGGAGTCTCCCACTCCTGTGATTGGCCGGCGAGCCTGTCTACGTCATAGGACGCTTGCTCTTCATGACGTAGTCGTCTGTGATTGGCGGCCGCTGTCCTGGGACGGTGGTGCGGGCTCCTGTCCTCGTGTCTCCTTCAGAGCTTGGCTCAGCGTGCTTGGTCCTACATGTCCTTTGCAATCTGTCCCCCATATAACCCCCTGTACTACTTTCTCTCTCTCTGAACTTCTTCGTTTTCATACTTCTCTCTTTATTCAATTACTTATCCCTTCTGGTTCTGCATACGACTTCCATAGTCGGCCAGTCGTATTACCAACACCAGCTCTCACATTTATGTTTGCACTAGTTTTAGGGATTATTAGAGTCATAGTCATGTGGTAGCCTAGTGTTGGGGTGCTTCTAATTATTGAGCAGTTCTTTCCCATTATTTAATGCTAGACAGTGGAAGGTATCTTTGGTCGTTGTCTGAGTTATGTATGTGGCAAGTCAGAGTCTGTACAACATAGACGAAGCTAGCTAGCCTGTAACCCTTGTGCATATTTTCCTTTGCGAGTGTAACAGTATACAGGTGAAGGGCTTTTGCCTATAGTTATCTGTATACTTGCTACCTCATTTTTGTTGATCTTTGTGGAGTGCCAGGGCAAGACCAGATACTAGAGATCTGGACTTACCAAGAGAGCCTCCAAGTCACTTAACGTAACATAAGGGAAATCTGTTCAAGGGGAGACAGTAGGCTACGAGCATGCTTGCGCTCTGCCTAGTTTCCTAGTACCTTTTATGCCACTGCTAGACTTTATTTGTGAGGAAGACAGCATTGTGTTTATTAACTTTCATTGTGTATGCTTTAGGAATTATTCACGCCTTATTTTAGCCTAGGTTGATGCATAGTGCACAACCCAGTTTGGCTGTTACGTTGGCTAAGGAAGTACTGTTTCTGAGTGATTATTATTAGTGCTGTCACAGAGTTGTTGCACTCCCTTGTTATGTATATGTATCCTACTTATTGGTGTATTTAAGATACACGCTTTGGTGTCCTGCCCCTGCATTATTTCTGTTCTATATTAACGAGCATCTTAGAGCATCAGACCTTTTCAGAAGATTCCTTATCTGATTGCTGTAGGACTAGACTTCCAGTGTTTTCATAGAGCATTGAAGAGTTTAGTGTTGAGTACTGACTCACACTAAAAGTTAACGTAAGCATTTATTCCTTTATTAAATCTTATATAGTTTATTCAAGCATTGTTATTACTTAAGAGCATTTTCGTAACGTAAGTATTCCTGTTGTGAGTTGGCTTTGCCGTCACCGGAAAGCCTTTGTAGAAGTGCACTAAAACCCAGTTAATTGATACCCCGTTATCCAGTAGATTAACTCTGGAGGGTTTTGAGGGTTTTTGTTCACCAGCGTAATAGTTCCAGGGTTTGGAATTAGCGTACCGTTGTAATAGATATAACAAATGGCCGTTGTTGCAGATATAGCCTATCATTTAGTCCATTATTAAGTGCCCTTGTTTATTTCGTAGTGCCGGTCGTAACAAGAGAGATTGCAAGGAATTGGTGAGTGGACGGGAGTTAATGATACGAAAGGCCTTCCTTGCTACTTTGTCTAGGAGTGCAGTGTGAGAGGATTCTCCCCACACATGTGAACAATACTCAATACAAGGACTCACTGTGCCCCTGTACAGAGTAAGAAGCTGTGCAGGGGTAAAGAACCCCTTGAGGCAGTTGAGCACACCCAGCTTCTGGGAGGCTGCCTTAGCAAGACTGGTAATATGGTCCTTCCAAGTGAGAGCAGAAGAAAAAGAGACACCAAGAATATTGAGAGAAGATGAAGGATTGATTTTTGTATTGTTGAAGTATAAGGGATAGTCCTCTGGGAGTTCCGGACGGGTAGATAGATGGAGAAATATAGTTTTGGAAGCATTAAAGGCAAAAATGTTTTCTCTGCCCCAATTCGAAATAGGAGTTAGATCAGAAGATAAGTGCTGTAAGGTTTCATTATGTTTGTTTTTGAGGGACTGCTGGCTTGGTTGTTCTGGAAAACTAATTGAGTAGTGTAAGGTGTTCTCCCATCCATTCATACACAGAGTCGTCTGTGTATGAATGGATGGGACTGGAGGTACAGTTGAGAAGATCATTTATGAAAATTAGAAATAGAATGGGAGATAGGACAGAGCCCTGAGGAACACCAGAGTTGATAGGATGAGGAAGTGAGCGATGGCCGTCCAGAATCGCAGCTATGGAAGGGCCGGAAAGAAAATTAGAGACAAAGGCACAGATAGAGGGATAAAAACCGAAGGAGGGTAGTTTAGGAATTAAAGATTTGTGCCAGACTCTATCAAAGGTTTTTGATACATCTAGTGCAATAGAAAATGTCTCCAAAAGGAGGATGACCAAGAGTTAGTAAGATTTGAAAGAAGATCACCAGTAGAGCGACCTTTATGGGAGCTGCCTCGTGTGGGCCACATGGCCTTAAGCAGTTTCCAGCGATCTTATGTTCTTATGTTCTTAAAAGGAAGCCATACTGGTGATCTGAGAGGAGTAGATTATGAGAGTAATTGGACGATAGTTGGAGTGTTGAGAGGGGTCATCCTACTTTGGGACAGGTTTAATGAGAGCAAACTTCTAGCAAGAAGGGAAGACGTTAGAGGAGAGGGTTAGGCGAAAGAGCTTGCCTAGGCAGGAGCCATTGACTGGAGGCTGTGGGGTGAGGATCTCTCTCTCTAAGCTGATTATAACACTGGTGCTGTATCAACTTAGTATCAAACCCACAAAACCGACATTGCTTCAGCCACTATCTTCGAAGCCTGAGACAAACCCAGACGAAACACAACAACATGGACAGGGAGGATATCAAGCTACTTCTGGACGTCCAATCTCATGCCTACAATAATGCTATGCAAACAGCTTTATCACCATTCACCGAAGCAGAGAAGGAATCAGCGAACAAGATAAACGAACTTCAATGGAGTTTGGAGTTTACCCAGTTGCTAGTAGTTGATTTGAAGAAATCCCTCTCCATGGCAGAGACACTTCGAAACAAGGATGAAGAAACCATTAAACAACTTCAAGCGGAAATAGCCATTCTCAAGAAATCAATGCTCGAATCTCAAGAGAAATTTAGCAATAATACTCTGCGTGTTAATGTTGGTATTGATGGACTAGTTGAACTACCAGAAGATAACCCTGAGCAAACAGAAATTAAATGTACAAACTGTTCTCGGATAAACTCGACAATAAACAAATTAACTTACAGTCAGTCACCCGAGTCAGTAAACCCATAGCTGGTGTTACCCGCCCAATAAATGTAAGTATGGCCAAAATATATCAAAAGGAACAAACCATAAGGAATAGTAATACATTAAAGGGAACTGACATATTCCTTAATGAGGATCTTTGCCCGGCCTCCATTGAGATTAGAAGTCAGCTGCCTATACTAATAGAAGCTCGAAGGCAGGGCAAGATAGCTGAAGTGACGGGGTTGGATAGAACGGGGTTGGGAAATACCTGTAGGATTGCCAGCCAGGTGAGTAGGAACGACAAAAGAAGACACGAACAACCAAGACACCATTCCATACCAGTTCCCCATGATGAGGAGAAACGAGAAACAGAGGAGTACCCCATATTACCTGGTCATTCTCGTTTTCTGTCTACCAGGGAGACGGGTCACCTAGGTCAGTCACCCCTATTAAAAAATGGAAAGGTCAGCCAATCACCATCCAGGTTTCAAACCCTCCCCACCAATCACCAACCTTCATTGCACCAGCAGCCAGGTTTGCATTACACAGAACAAATGTTTATGCAAATTCCACATCAAAGACCTGAGTGCTACCGACATAAGTGGTGATATTAGGATCTACAATACAAGACTGTTACGAAGAACTATGGACCAACCCAGGAACATAGAGAAGACCAGAGTTATTCCCTGATTCACAAATAACCCTCAATTGTAATAAAATCACCAGAACTGCTATTATATCCTTCCTAGACTTAGTAACTCCCACCGGAGTATTAAATACAATACTTTAAATGATTAGGTACCTTATGATAACTACCATGTATTTTTAAGCTAAGTATTTACTTCACTATTGATGTCACAACGATTCACTAAATCCCTTTAACATTGAATTACTACAAGTTGAAGCTCAAAAAAATATATTTGAACATGTACTCAACGAAATTGTTGAGAAAGCAAGCACTTCTACCTCGGTAATGTTCTTAAGTCTGAACAGTCTGGAGCATCTAACTAAAAGTGGCAACTGCATTCCCCTCCCCCTCGACCCTACGAGCCCTGTTGTGTGCCTCTGACGTCTGGACGTGGGATTCCTGACGGTGCGAAGCAGCCCTGAAGTCTGGCCAGGCGAACCTACGCTCTACGTCGACCAGAACTTGTTTTCGAACCTCAACCCCCCCCCCCCCCCCCAGCTCCCCCTAAGTGTCTCTGAGTATCTTACGTTGTGATTATTGATGTGAAGGTAAGGTAAAATATGTGAATATTCATTGTTAATCTCGGTGTAGATCTGTGCCTAATATCCTTGATTTGTTGCGTATGCATTAATCCTTCAGAAACCAGATTAAACCTTGTGTAGATCTGTGCCCAAGATCTAGTGTTAACTTTTCTGCTAAATTCATATAAAACATTCTACACATACGTTACATAATAGTGTAAATTAATAATAAAGCCAAATACTCACAGATTTTCCTTGTGTATGTCCATTCTATTTATGTATGTACCAAGTTGAAGCTGAAGTGTATACTGTGAATTGATTCCCTTCTAAATCCTCAATTTTACCTAGAACCTACGCCCAATTTCATATATAATTAAACTCAGCTCCCCCCCCCCCTATTACGCCTTATTTTGTTGTGCGTTAATAGTACAATTTGTGAATAACGTATTAGTTTATTCTATTATGAAATAGATAATTTCGATCCTGCCCGTCTAGGAATTCTAGTTCTGTGTAGATCTATTGTCTAATTATTTCACCAACTCAATACAACGCCAATTGTTCTGTATTCCATATAGGAATCTGTTAACCAGTTCAGACCTCCTTCATACCTTATCAGGTATTTCCATCTAAGTGCAACTTCGTCGTGTACGCCATATTTAACTTGTAGTGTTACTGTCACTACTCGTATACGCTATTTTGTCGATGCGTTCTCTAATCTACTGTAATCTAACTATTGCCTGATTCAGTTAGGTTAGCTTCAACCTTCGAGTATACTTCAGTAGATGTAAATCGTGAAATCTGAATTCCTCGACCCGTGAGATTATCTTTGCATATCAGAGTTAATTAATAGTATGCTCATGATATAAATTATCTCCTATTAAGTTAAGCACATCATTAATAGTAAAAATAATTCACCTCCCTTCTCCTTTGAAGTTTAATACATTCCCCCCCCGTTGTCAGAATAATATCCCACTAACTATATTTACTATTTTGATCACCGCAGTCAATCATATGACCTGAGCGACCTACCTAGCCAAAAATAATCTGTGTGCGTGAGCCCTTTAAATCTCCCCCCCTTCACTCCCCACCACGAGCGAGCGTCTTCCCAGCACCCCTCATTCACTTTCCCTTTAAATCTCCCCCCCTTCACTCCCCACCACGAGCGAGCGTCTTCCCAGCACCCCTCATTCACTTTCCCTTTAAATCTCCCCCCCTTCACTCCCCACCACGAGCGAGCGTCTTCCCAGCACCCCTCATTCACTTTCCCTTTAAATCTCCCCCCCTTCACTCCCCACCACGGGCGAGCGTCTTCCCAGCACCCCTCATTCACTTTCCCTTTAAATCTCCCCCCCTTCACTCCCCACCACGAGCGAGCGTCTTCCTAGCACCCCTCATTCACTTTCCCTTTAAATCTCCCCCCCTTCACTCCCCACCACGAGCGAGCGTCTTCCTAGCACCCCTCATTCACTTTCCCTTTAAATCTCCCCCCCTTCACTCCCCACCACGAGCGAGCGTCTTCCTAGCACCCCTCATTCACTTTCCCTTTAAATCTCCCCCCCTTCACTCCCCACCACGAGCGAGCGTCTTCCCAGCATCCCTCATTCACTTTCCCTTTTTGTTCCGCCCTACCTTATTGGCGCGTACTTATAGCTTTCGTTCACCCTGCCCGAAACTTATTCAGAATAATTCACAGTAGATACTCAACTCTCATATATATTATTATCAAGGGTTTTATCTATGTGTATGTTTTGTCTAATTATTATTGCATACTTTCATTATAATATTTTCCTTTGATTTATGCTCATTGTATGTTCTTACCAGACCTTAGTGTGTGATACATGTTAGTAATTGATTGCTGACTATTCTTTATAGTAGTGCAGTAATCATCCCTCCACACTTCAGGCAACTTTCTATGTGTAAAGTACCTGTCATTTGTGTATGTTAATGCCTACATATTTCTTGCTATTCTTTTATAATAGTCAAGGAATATATACTCATATCTATATGCCCATTGAATAAATAAGAGTGTATAATTACCTGTGTGTATTTATTGTGTTCATCTTAACCTAATTGAGTACCTAATTTGTGAATAAGAACGTGTTCAACGTGACCCTGTTGAGGGAATATTGAGTCTAAAAGTCCATAGTTGGATTTGAGTAAAGACCAAGAACTAAGCTAGCTTGTATTAACCCTTCTTTAGCGGCCTATACGGTTTATTTATATGTACCGCCCAGCGGGGTGTTTTTAGCCAAAATAGGGCTGTTTACGTGATCATTTTCATGCCTAAATAAGACCCAGAACGTAAAACAAGTATCTATCCCTGAAAGGGCATAAACAGAGCTTTCGAATGACACCATAACGATCCTTTTATGATGGCTAGTTTTCTTGCAATAACCGTGCAACGCGAGTGCAAAAAGCAGGTAATTAGCCACTTTCCCGATACAATTCCGTATATAGCGAGTGAGAGAGGGAGGAGGGAGCTGAGATTCGTGTCAGTAGGTTCGCCGCGGTGGTCTGGAGCAGTCATACGCTCGCTAGTCTCCTGCCACCACTTGTCTCTCTCTCTCAGCAACATTACGTGCTGAAATTGCCACTCGACCTATGTCGAGCGCCGCCACATAGTCCAGCTTTATTAAATACGACTTATGTGGTGAGCCGCTTTTTAAGGGTTAATATAACCCGGCATAACAATATCCTTTTTCAGCCATACATGTCTAGTCATTAAAGAGTAGAACCCCCTACATCAGTCTGTCATATCGGTGAATGAAACATATGGCCAGGAGGCTTCGCATACTGGGGAGGCCTCGGGCGTGAGCTCTGTGGTGCAGGGGGCCGAGGCTGCTGAGGGAACGGTGACCGGTGAGGAGAGAGCTGTGGGTGGGGCCACTTAAGAAACAAGTGGGACTATGACCCACCAAACCATGCAGGGCAAGGGGACGACAGAGGAAAGACAAGAGGGAGGCATCACTTGTTCTCCACCACTTAATACCGCTTCATAAATACAAGAAAATTGCTTGTTGCGCTCTAAGCAAAAACAACAAAATAATAATAATAATAATAATAATAATAATATATATATATACTGTACAGTATATACTGTATATATACATAAAGTAATATTTTATTGGCATAAGTACAGAGTAACAATGTTTTTTCTTCTATTAATATTTATTCAATTTTCCTTTTGCATCATTAAGTAACTTTGAATTCCATTCTCTTTTTCGTATTGATATTTGCTTCTCTAAAAAAAATCTCAATTATACTCGGTTTCATTTTATCTGACGGTAAATTGCAAAGTTCCCATCAAGATTTCTAAGTTATTTTGAAGATTTTTGTAGTGCTAATTATATATACTTGGTCTTGATATGATGCAGAAACAGCGGTTTCATATTTTTTCCATTAAGTATCGATAAATTAGCTGCTAGTGGATTCAATTTACCGTCAGATGAAATGAAACATAGTACAGTATAGTTATGTTTTTACCCATCGCAGTTTGTTGGTTTGAACATAAACAATTATGGACAAGCTTTAAATTCAGATAATGGGACTGATCTTTATTTGAGTATTATTATTATGACGATGGAAATATCTGTATTGGCAGTGATTCGAAAATATCTATTTATCTATCTATCAATATTCTTTGGCACATACCCCATTTTTCCCTCTCAGTATTTTGTATATTTTTTTCTTTTAGGGTGGCCGACTCGAGACAGAACCCCCCCCCCCCTATACCTCCCCTTATATCAGACTCACATATTCTCTTTGTAAGCCTTTCATATTCCATTCGCTCAACATGTCCATACCAGCTCAGCACCCTTCTGTCCGCTCTGGCCGACAAATGTTCCGGCTGTCCCACTCTCCTACGTATCTCTTCATTCCTCAATATGTCTCTAGCCCATGTCTCAGCCCCATACATCTCTGTTGGTACAACTATCCCTTGATACATTGCATTTTCAACTTTCATTCCGAAATTTCTCACCTTCGAATTTGTAAATATCAGTGTCGTCATTTCTTGTTAGACCTATGAGCAGGAACTTTACTAAGTTCACGGTCGATTTATTGCACAACCGAAACATGGTCATTGATATCATGGGTTTCTGCGAAACGAGAATGACAAAGGACACAGAAAAATTGTATGCGATCCAAACATACTCTTTGTTCACAAACAATAATTCTAGTAATAAGGGAGGAGTGTGCCTAGTTGCAAGGAATACCTATTTTTAAACAGTTAGACACAGTCTATGTTTTATGCCAAACCATTTGGAGACTATTTGTGTGAAAATTGAAATAATAATGTAGGATTTTTAGTGGGAATGATTTATAGACGGCCGGGTACTGTTTCAAAATAATTTTGTGACTCTTCTTGAGAAGGTAAACTTGAGAATTTGAAATGCTGTAATATGGGTGACTTCAACCTCGGCCTTTAAAATGTAGAGAGTTCTATACCATTTCAGCAGTTTATTTCTCAGTTTTATAAATATGGCTTTTCACCTATTATTACTTAACCTGCTCGGGTCACCTCAAAATCAGCTAGTATAATAGACCATATTTGGACAAATTTACTTCTTAATGTAGATTGTGGTAGGATAATGTTGACAAATATATCTGATCATTACCCAGTATTAATTATCTTTGACTTCCATTCTCAACATTCAGATGATCATTTACGAAACCATAACTTATCGCTTAAAGGGAGAAGATTGTAATAATAGATTCAGACAGATGTTGAACGATTTTAATTGGAACTCGGTTGAACAGTACACCAATTCTGAAGTAGCTTTTGAGACATTCAGTTCCATTGTTTTTTTATCCTTATAATCCATGTTTACACACAGAAAAATCATGAACAAATATATAGGAAAACCTTAAGTCATCGATGGAATAAAAATGTCAATCTAACATATAAAACATCTGTATAGAAAATATCTAAAAAGACCAATAACTTACGGGGAAGAATATAGACGATACCATAACCAGCTGAATACAATTTTAGACAAAGCAGAAAAGGACTACTATAATGATAAGCTCGAATCATCGTCAAATAACTCTAAAGAAACTTGGAGAACTCTTAATAATATTTTTTGGTAGGATCAAGATTCCATCGAAAGGCTTTACCTTTCTAATTGATGGGAAACACTGTACGTGACCCAAAAGTAATAGCTACTTCATTTAATGATTATTTTCCATCAATGGCAACAACTCTCAGAGACAGACTGCCTAATACTAATGTTTCTAGCTTCAAAAAATATATCACTACTGTACAAAATTCGCGCATGAATTTTGATCTGTGCACTCCGAAAGAAATTGTCAAGACGATATAACAATTAAAGGACTCGAATCCTGGTTACGATAACATCTCTATATTTTATATTCTTAAGAAAAATATTTAAATGTACATCCAATACAATTTCATGCCTTTGTAATATTTCTATGTCCGAGGGTACCTTTCCTACTGTGCACAAATTTGCCAAAATAACACCTATTATCGAAACTCGACAGTAATTAAGCATCTAATTATTATAGTTTAGTTTCCCTTAAAGTATAGTTTTCTATTACATCAGGTTACCTCATTACATATGTTTTCTGTTAGTTAAACCTTACACAATGTATACATAGTTTATCCATATACCATGTATAATAAAAGCTTGTGTATGAATAGATATATTATAAGATAGCAAAATATTTGCCAAGAAGTAGGATACCGTACTAACAAAAACGCAATATTTAGCAGATGATCTTATCAATCAAAATATTAATATGTCGGTCAATTTAATGTTTAGGCAATACAATCTGAATTAGTTAGTTATAATACATCTGGTCAACGTATATCAATCCAAATCTATGCCTAAGAAAATTACAATAAATAATTTAAAGGAAACAATTACTCATTGTCCCACAATGATGTAAACAAAGAACACTGACTCTCTCTCACAAAGTACCACATGGAAGTCATGTCCACCAGTTCCATGACCTATAGTTTACCTTCACGAATCCAGATCATCCAGCCTTCGCTATAAACTTTTCTTCTATACCAAACAGCTAAGACTCTTATATATCATAATCAATCGGACTATACGTGCCAATCTCAAATCCAAAAACTTGACAAGTCAAGCAGCCCTTAAGAGGGTTGCCTGGAACGCCGCCATTAGGACAAGAAACTGAAACTGCACGTATATGTGGAGCACTCAGTCTTAAAATGTTATGTATGTATGTATGTATGTAATCAACGGGCCTATATCATGTATTAAGATCATATAGACTATGAATTTACCATCAAATAAGAAGGTAAATTTCAATTATTATTCATGTTCCATTTTCATAATTTTTTCAATACTATTTGTTGTTACAGTCCCAACACATAATGGGCCTTTGAACCGGATAGCAGCCCTAGTGACTGTGTTTAGTACTACTGCCCTGTGTTACGATTTTGTGCCACTTCTTTTGCCCTGTGGATCCGGTGGCCTAATCTTCCCTTGCCTTAATTGTTTTTTCCATAATGTGGCGCCATAGTTAATTCTTTCTTCTGCCGTGGGGGTGTGTGTCTCGATTTTACGCCAGATCAGGCCGAATATCTGTATCCTTTGAAAACAGTTGCCCTTTTTGGGCATAGCTTTATGGACCGGATTTATGTTGACTATCCAATTTATAATGAGTCATTTGTCATCAGTAAATTTGCTGTTCCAGGAGCTAGAAGTGATAAAATGAGGGGCAATCAAGCGTGGAGGGACCTATTGAGAAAGCGGCCGGAACTTACGATATTAATAATACGGGGTAAGAATGTGGTAGATGGAGCAGTGCGTAAACAAATATCTTTAGAAATTGAAAGTCTTGCGCGGGAGATCGAGGTCAGAACAGAAGGTAAGTGTCGCATTATAGGCATATAGCGAAGGATTGCACTTTAGTGCGGTGCGATATAACCAAATATGCAACGCTATCAATTTTTGTTTGAAGCGCAGAATACATTTTACCTGCACTCGATATCACAGTATGGAAGAGCAATCTGGAGAGATAGGCTATGATGGTGTACATCTATCCCCCGAAGGTCAGGATCGACTCTTCCATACCTTGTTGGACATCGCCTGGAAAGTTTTGAATGTAACACAGTAAAGGTAAGGTTCTCTCTGCTAGTGGGGATAGTAGGGACACTGGTAGTACTGTATTTTGAATGTGACACAGTAAAGGTAAGGTTCTCTCTGCTAGAGGGGATAGTAGGGACACTGGTAGTACTGTATTTTGAATGTAACACAGTATAGGTAAGGTTCTCTCTGCTAGTGGGGATAGTAGGGACACTGGTAGTACTGTATTTTGAATGTAACACAGTAAAGGTAAGGTTCTCTCTGCTAGTGGGGATAGTTGGGACACTGGTAGTACTGTATTTTGAATGTAACACAGTAAAGGTAAGGTTCTCTCTGCTAGTGGGGATAGTAGGGACACTGGTAGTACTGTATTTTGAATGTAACACAGTAAAGGTAAGGTTCTCTCTGCTAGTGGGGATAGTAGGGACACTGGTAGTACTGTATTTTGAATGTATCACAGTAAAGGTAAGGTTCTCTCTGCTACTGGGGATAGTAGGGACACTGGTAGTACTGTATTTTGAATGTAACACAGTAAAGGTAAGGTTCTCTCTGCTAGTGGGGATAGTAGGGACACTGGTAGTACTGTAGTTTGAATGTAACACAGTAAAGGTAAGGTTCTCTCTGCTAGTGGGGATAGTAGGGACACTGGTAGTACTGTATTTTGAATGTAACACCGTAAAGGTAAGGTTCTCTCTGCTAGTGGGGATAGTAGGGACACTGGTAGTACTGTATTTTGAATGTAACACAGTAAAGGTAAGGTTCTCTCTGCTAGTGGGGATAGTAGGGACACTGGTAGTACTGTATTTTGAATGTAACACAGTAAAGGTAAGGTTCTCTCTGCTACTGGGGATAGTAGGGACACTGGTAGTACTGTATTTTGAATGTAACACAGTAAAGGTAAGGTTCTCTCTGCTAGTGGGGATAGTAGGGACACTGGTAGTACTGTATTTTGAATGTAACACAGTAAAGGTAAGGTTCTCTCTGCTAGTGGGGATAGTAGGGACATTGGTAGTACTGTATTTTGAATGTAACACAGTAAAGGTAAGGTTCTCTCTGCTAGTGGGGATAGTAGGGACACTGGTAGTACTGTATTTTGAATGTAACACAGTAAAGGTAAGGTTCTCTCTGCTACTGGGGATAGTAGGGACACTGGTAGTACTGTATTTTGAATGTAACACAGTAAAGGTAAGGTTCTCTCTGCTACTGGGGATAGTAGGGACACTGGTAATACTGTATTTTGAATGTGACACAGTAAAGGTAAGGTTCTCTCTGCTAGTGGGGATAGTAGGGACACTGGTAATACTGTATCCCCACTAGCAGAGAGAACCTTACCTTTACTGTGTTACATTCAAAATACAGTACTACCAGCGTCCCTACTATCCCCACTAGCAGAGAGAACCTTACCTTTACTGTGTTACATTCAAAATACAGTACTACCAGTGTCCCTACTATCCCCACTAGCAGAGAGAACCTTACCTTTACTGTGTTACATTCAAAATACAGTACTACCAGTGTCCCTACTATTCCCACTAGCAGAGAGAACCTTACCTTTACTGTGTTACATTCAAAATACAGTACTACCAGTGTCCCTACTATCCCCACTAGCAGAGAGAACCTTACCTTTACTGTGTTACATTCAAAATACAGTACTACCAGTGTCCCTACTATCCCCACTAGCAGAGAGAACCTTACCTTTACTGTGTTACATTCAAAATACAGTACTACCAGTGTCCCTACTTTCCCCACTAGCAGAGAGAACCTTACCTATACTGTGTTACATTCAAAATACAGTACTACCAGTGTCCCTACTATTCCCACTAGCAGAGAGAACCTTACCTTTACTGTGTTACATTCAAAATACAGTACTACCAGTGTCCCTACTATCCCCACTAGCAGAGAGAACCTTACCTTTACTGTGTCACATTCAAAATACAGTACTACCAGTGTCCCAACTATCCCCACTAGCAGAGAGAACCTTACCTTTACTGTATTACATTCAAAATACAGTACTACCAGTGTCCCTACTATCCCCACTAGCAGAGAGAACCTTACCTTTACTGTGGTACATTCAAAATACAGTACTACCAGTGTCCCTACTATCCCCACTAGCAGAGAGAACCTTACCTTTATTGTGTTACATTCAAAATACAGTACTACCAGTGTCCCTACTATCCCCACTAGCAGAGAGAACCTTACCTATACTGTGTTACATTCAAAATACAGTACTACCAGTGTCCCTACTATCCCCACTAGCAGAGAGAACCTTACCTTTACTGTGCTACATTCAAAATACAGTACTACCAGTGTCCCTACTATCCCCACTAGCAGAGAGAACCTTACCTTTACTGTGTTACATTCAAAATACAGTACTACCAGTGTCCCTACTATCCCCACTAGCAGAGAGAACCTTACCTTTACTGTGTTACATTCAAAATACAGTACTACCAGTGTCCCTACTATCCCCACTAGCAGAGAGAACCTTACCTTTACTGTGTTACATTCAAAATACAGTACTACCAGTGTCCCTACTATCCCCACTAGCAGAGAGAACCTTACCTTTACTGTGTTACATTCAAAATACAGTACTACCAGTGTCCCTACTATCCCCACTAGCAGAGAGAACCTTACCTTTACTGTGTTACATTCAAAACTTTCCAGGCGATGTCCAACAAGGTATGGAAGAGTCGATCCGGACCTTCGGGGGATAGGTGTACACCATCATAGCCTATCTCTCCAGATTGCTCTTCCATACTGTGATATCGAGTGCAGGTAAAATGTATTCTGCGCTTCAAACAAAAATTGATAGCGTTGCACATTTGGTTATATCGCACCGCACTAAAGTGCAATCCTTCGCTATATGCCTATAATGCGACACTCACCTTCTGTTCTGACCTCGAAGACTTTCAATTTCTAAAGATATTTGTTTACGCACTGCTCCATCTACTACATTCTTACCCCGTATTATTAATATCGTAAGTTCCGGCCGCTTTCTCAATAGGTCCCTCCATGCTTGATTGCCCCTCATTTTATCACTTTTAGCTACTGGTACAGCAAATTTACGGACGACAAAAGACTCATTATTAATTGGTTGGTCAATGTAAATCCGGTCCATAAAGCTATGACCAAAAAGGGCAACTGTTTTCAAAGGATACAGATATTCGGCCTGATCTGTCCTAAAATCGAGAGCCACACCCACACGGCAGAAGAAAGAATGGAATCATGGTGCAACATAAAGGAAACACACATGGACAAGGGAAGACTAGGCCACCAGAACCGCTGGGCAAAGGAAGTGGCACAAAATTAGGAAATAGGGCTAAACCACTAAACAGTACTAAGCGCCACTTAGGTAATAGACTATTCGAAAGACCATAATTTGTTGGGAGTATAGCAAATAGTATTGAAAAGATTGAGAAAATGGAGCAAAAATAAAACTTGAAATCTACCTTCTTATTAGATGTTAATTTCATAGTCTATATGATTTTAATACATAATGTATCCGCAGAGTGCCACGTTTAGGCAGTATGATGTGCGGAGACGTGAGCATTAATAGATATGCACCCATTTGAATCAACAACTAATCCAAACCTGACCATACAATGTTCTATTATTGTTCAAGTGCTTCGGATCTTGGCATTAAAGGTTCGACTGATAGCGGAACAGAAAGGACGTGCCCAGCAGTAGCTCCAGACCCAGTGCAGACACTCAGATTACAACCCCAAAACACCGAAGCAGTGCAGCCCACCACAACCATGGCGTCACACAACATGGTGAATATGCATGTCAAGCATGGAGGCGTCGCTGGCGCCAGCAGGGAGGAACATGACACCGTGGCTAACAACGTGGTGAGGGAGGAGGATCTACATTTAAAAGTTGACGACATAGTATCATCGGCTTTGGCGTCGTTAAACACCAACACAGACCAGGGGTCAGGGCCAGGAGGCAGGACCACCAGGAAAGCAGCGGAGCAGTCCAAAGTAAACAAAGCAGTCATCGGAGAGGTTGTAGCAACGGTGGTGAAGGCTTTGCACCCGCTAATTATCGAGGCGGTGAATACAGCAGTCAGAGGTCTCGTTAACCGTTGTGAGAACACAGTGAAGAACATGAACAATTTGTCACTGAAACATAAATATGAAGAAGATCAATTAGAACAATACACGAGACAGACGTGATAATGTGGTCATATTTAATTTGGAGGAAGATGAAAACGAAACTAATTATTTGTTGGAAGCCAAGATTATATTATTAGCCAGTGAAGCAGGTGTCGAAATGTGTTGTGATGATATTTCGGTCGCTCACATGATCGGGAAACCCCAGGAAGAAAAACACCGAGTCACAATAGTACAAGGAGAAAGAAGAAAAATGAGCTGATGAGGAAGAAAAAGGAGCTGAAAACCAAGAATAAAAAAGTGTTCATAAACGACGATATGACACAACTGAGAATGGCAATATTTAATATGGTGAAGGATCTGGACACTGTAAAATATGTAAATACACGAGATGGGAAAATTATCTATGGAAAGTTGGTATCCGAGGAGTTGACCTAAAAAAGTTGAAGCTCGATCGTTTTGTGAGTGAATAGGCCGGGTATGGAGTACAACAGTCACAGGAAGGGAATGATAAAGGTCGTAAGCTAATCAAGAAGTCAGTAAATCTTAAATTATTGCGAATTTTAGCTCTAAATGTGTGTGGAATTACGAGTAAACTTGACCTGCCTGAGTTCCGAGCGCTGTGTACCAGTAACGATATATTATGCTTCAGTGAAACGAAATGTGATGAGATAGACGTTATTAATGTTCAGGCTACGTTTAAAGAGTGGGGTTTCATTACTCATTTTTTAAATCGAAGAAAAGTAAAGAATAAATCTGGTGGAATATTATTGGGCGTGAAAGAAGAATTAAATATGCAACATAAACGTATTATTACCGATAGTGAAGTTATATTACCAATACAAATTAATAGGCAATTTTTCAAAAGTGATAAGGATATTATCTTGAGTGCACTATACATTCCGCCATTTAATTCTAAATATGCTAGGATTGACCATTTTGATGAAATAGAAAACTTAATCCTTGATTTAGGCCAGGGTGAAAATTATTTTATATTTTGCGGCGATTATAATGCACACACAGGAACAAAAACGGACTTGTGTGTTTTGGACGATACATTATGTGATATTTCTGGTATCGATGAACAGATAGCTAGTACCCTAGATGCGTCCACACAAATGAGAGAGTTTGGCATACCTTTTCGTAGGTTTTCTGTGGATAATTGCCAAGATGGTGGTAGTTATGGTAGTAAATTGCTTCGAGTTTGTCAAAATAATTCCTTATGTATTTTCAATGGGCGTGTTGGTGAAGATTATATGGTTGGAAAAGCAACAACTACGCAAAATTCCGTAATTGATTATATAATAGGCTCACCATATACGGTTAGTTTAATGTATACGTTTAGAGTTTGTGACTATATCCATTATTTTCGGACAAGCACTGCGCATTGGAGTTAATAATTAATATACCTGGAGTGACAACTCTAGGGAAAATAAAATATGTAATGAGAATTTTAATAAGAGCGGAAGTATTGTACCGGGAAAGTGGATCAAAGAGCAAGCAGATGAATACCTAAGCAACATTGACAAGGATAAAATAAAATGGGTCATCGAACATGGTGATAACTTATCAGTTGATGAAGTAAATGATAAGATAAAATTAATCCTAATCAATCGGGCAATTCAGGTATTTCGAAAGACGAAAAGAGTGAATTATGTTAACAAAAAAGTGAATTATGTTAAAAAAAGAGTGAATTATGTAAAAAAAAACTGAATTATGTTAAAAAAAGAGTGAATTATGTTAAAAAAAGTAATAATAAAACTGATGTATGGTACAACAAAGAGTGTCGGGTGAAAAGGCAAATTTGTCATAGAGCAAAACATAGGTATAACAAAGTAAATAATGATGAGACTAAATTAGGTATGGTAAACAAGAGTAAAGCATATAAAGCAGTGATCAGGAAGGCTCAGAAAACAAAAAGGAAAACATTAGTAAAGAAAATCAGACAGGCTAAAACAAAAGACCCAAAATTGTATTGGAAGCTATTACAAGGCATTAAGAAAGAAGATATCCCAGTATTAATGAGTGAATTATACAATCATTTTAAACAGTTATCATCAACCAGTTTTGACAGTGACCGGGAACTGCCAGAGCCAGTCGCACCAGTGGTAGACACCAGTGAACTTAACAAGGATTTTAATGCTACAGAGATAAGTGATTGTATTATGAAATTAAAAAACAACAAATCAGCGGGTATTGATTTAATAGTTAATGAATACATAAAGAGTACTAAAGATATCATCTATCTATCTATCTATTGCCTGACGCCGTGATCCCCAAAGGGGTGGCCACGAACGAACCGCCCCCATGCACCTCTGTCCCCGGTCAGTCGACGCCCCTCCCCCCTACCAGCACCGCCTTCGTTCATATACTTCCTCACTCCATCCTTCCACCTCTCTTTCGGTCTACCTCTCCCTCTCTGTCCCTCCACCTCGCTCTCGTACACCCTCTTAGTCATTCTCTCGCTTTCCATACGTTCCATATGGCCGAACCATCTCAAGTTGTTCCTTTTCACACTTTCCAGCACATCTACCTCCACACCACACCTCCTTCTTACTTCCTCATTAGTCTGTCTATCCCTCCATGTAACTCCGCACGCACTTCTTAGGTAATTCATTTCCACTGCTCTCACTCTTGGTCTGAGTCTCTCAACCAACGTCCATGCTTCGCTTCCGTAAGTCAGTGTCGAGATTACCACACTGTCATGCAAGGACTTCTTCACTTCCATACTGACCACCCTATTTCTTGTTACTGCTTTCAGCGTTCCTACAACCCTCTTCCCCTGTTGTACCCTCTCCTGCACTTCTTCATCCATAGTCCCATCTTTACTCAACACACTGCCCAGATACTTAAAAGAGTTGACGATCTCCATAGCCTGACCGTTCAGCTTCACCTCACACTCTGTGACTTCACCCCTTTCGAAGACCATAACCTTGCTCTTCCCCGCATTTACCTTCAAATTCCGTTTTTCGCACACTGTTCCAAACTCATTTACCAGACCCTGCAACTCCCATTCATTATCACTCATCAGAACTGTATCATCCGCAAACAGCAGTATAGGTAGCTTCCACTCAATTCCCTCCCTTTTCAGCGATACACCAACATCCACTGCTCTTGATAGTATTTCTTTCATGACTCCATCCATATATACAGTAAACAACCACGGGGACATCACACACCCCTGTTTCATACCAACATTCAGGTCAAAGAACTCGCTCTGCTCACTCTCCACACGTACTGCCGCATTTGCACCCTCATTTTACATGCTCTTCACTGCTTTCAGCAACTTGCCATCTACTCCGTATATTCTAAGTACTTTCCACAAACCTTCTCTATCCACTCTGTCATAGGCCTTCTCCTAGTCCATAAAGACAACATACACTTTTTGTTTCTTCTCTAGATATTTCTCAACAACACAATTCAGGGAAAAAATCTGGTCTACACATCCTCTTCCCTTCCTAAAACCTCCCTGCTCATCGCCTATCCATATCTCCGTTCTCACTCTCACTCTCTCAATCACTACCCTACTGTATACCTTCCCTACTACGATTAGAAGACATATTCCTCGGTTGTTATCACACACTCCTCTTTCCCCTTTGCCCTTATATATGGGGACTATTATGCCAGTCTTCCGGTCATCGGGTGCACTCCCCTTCTCCCATGCTAGTTTGCACATTTTCCATACCCTTTCGATCACTATCTCACCACTATACCTCAACATTTCCCCACACACTCCATCTGTTCCTGGTGCTTTCCCCAACTTCACTCTTTTCATGGCTTCCCACACTTCTGACCTCCTGATCCCCACCTCCTCCTCCACTACTTCTCTTCTTCTCCCTCCCATACCATATCCAGCTATGTTTGCTGGCTCTTCATTCCTTACATATAGCAATTCATTGAAGTAAAGCTCCCTCCATCTTTCGACTCTCTCTTGCTTCTCGGCTAGCATTCTCCCATTCTTATCTGTCACACCCTTACTGTTTCCCTTGCTACCTTCCCTAACTTTCTTGACTTCTTCCCAGAACAGTTTCTTACTCTCCCTCCATTTTACACTCAGATTCCTTCCAAATTCCTCATCTACTCTTCTCTTACTTTCCATCACTACTCTCTTCACCACCCTCTTACTCTCCACGTACCTCGCTCATTTCTGTCTCTCGAAATCTTCATTCCCTCTACTACCCAACCACTCTCTATATGCTTTCTTCTTTTCTTCCACAGCTATTCTTACCTCTTCTGTCCACCATGCTGTACCTTTCACTCCCCTCCCTCTTCTCCTCACTCCACACACCTCCTCACATGCTGCACAGATCTCATCCTTAAACACCTTGCTCATCTCCTCCACTTCCTCCATCACTTCCAGGTCGAACCCACCTAGTCGTCTTTCCACTGCTCTCCTGTACTCCTCCCTGACTTCCTCCTCGTGCAACCGCTCCACCCTCCTCACCATTCCACCCTCCTCTCGCCTCCCTCCAGCTCTCCTCACCCACTTCTTTTGTATCCTAACCTTAGCTACCACTACATAATGATCAGACAGACCCCCTCCGATACCCCTATACACCCTAGCATCCATCACAAATTTCTTCATTCGTTCATCCACACATACATAATCAATCAATGACTTTCGTTCCACCACTGTCTCATCCTCCATCGTCCACACCCGTTTCCATGTGTACCTGTGGATCATTCTGTGTCGGAAGAAGGTGTTGGCTATCCGCAGCCTCCTCCCCACACATACGTCCACAGGTGCACTACCATTCTCATTCACCTCTGATGGTACCCCCCACCCTCCCACCACTCCCTCAACTTTCCTATCACCCAACCTTACCATTCATATCCCCAATCAGAAATATTCTTTCGTTCTTGTCAAACTTCTCCAGGCATGCCTCCAGATTCATCCAGAACTCCTCTTTCTTTCTTTCAAGTGTATCCTCTGTCAGGGCATACACACACACAATCACCCACGTTTGTATTCCTACTTTCATTCTCACCCACACAATCCTTGAACCCACAGACCCATACTCTCTTACACATTCCTTCCATTTGCTACTTACATACAAACACGCACCTTCTCTCGCTGTTCCTTCACTCATTCCAGCACACACACCCATTCCACACTCCCACTCTCTCACATCTGAACCTTTCCATTTGGTCTCTGTCATTCCACATATATTCAGCCTGGCATTCACTAGCACTTCCAGAACCTCTCTCTCTTTTGGGCCATCATTCATGCCACTAACATTCCATGTAGCCATTCTCAGAATGTCCGAAGGAATGTCCTTAGTCGGTCGTGGTTCGTCAACATAGGTTCCGTCCGCATCCGAGGCTGTTCGTTCGTTTTTCTTTGCTTAGGTATTTTTTCCGGGGGGGTCGCAAGCCCACCGACTCAACCTCTTTAGTCGCTTCTTACAACACACGCAGAAGGCACGTGGGGCATATTATATTCCCTTACCCCCAGGGGGCAAGATATCATGCTGCCCCTCTATGTTAAGTTTTTTAATAAAGTTCTGCATAGTGAACAATTGGAGTAATTATTCCTATTTATAAAAATAAAGGAGATAGGAAAGATGCGAATAACTACAGAGGAATAACCTTTTTGAGTTGCCTGGGGAAATTATTTACTTCTGTATTAAATGATAGACTCTGTAAATTTTGTGAACACAATGATGTAATTAAGGAATTGCAAGCGGGTTTTCGACAGGGTTACTCAACAATGGATCACATTTTTCTGCTGAAAGGTCTAATAGATTATATGTGTTTCAAGAAGAAAATATTATATTGTTTATTTGTAGACTATAGGAAAGCGTTTGATATGGTATGGAGAGATGCGTTATGGTATAAAATGATCGGGCATGGAATATGTGGTGAAATCCTAAAGGTTATACAAAGTATGTACACAAATATAAAATGATCGGGCATGGAATATGTGGTAAAATCCTAAAGGTTATACAAAGTATGTACACAAATATAAAATCCTAAAGGTTATACAAAGTATGTACACAAATATAAAATGATCGGGCATGGAATATGTGGTAAAATCCTAAAGGTTATACAAAGTATGTACACAAATATAAAATGATGATCGGGCATGGAATATGTGGTAAAATCCTAAAGGTTATACAAAGTATGTACACAAATATAAAATCCTAAAGGTTATACAAAGTATGTACACAAATATAAAATGATCGGGCATGGAATATGTGGTAAAATCCTAAAGGTTATACAAAGTATGTACACAAATATAAAATGATCGGGCATGGAATATGTGGTAAAATCCTAAAGGTTATACAAAGTATGTACACAAATATAAAATCCTAAAGGTTATACAAAGTATGTACACAAATATAAAATGATCGGGCATGGAATATGTGGTAAAATTCTAAAGGTTATACAAAGTATGTACACAAATATAAAATCCTAAAGGTTATACAAAGTATGTACACAAATATAAAATCGTGTGTTGCGGTGGATGACGAGAAATCTGACTTTTTTGTTAGCCTTAATGGTGTTGGACAGGGGGAAAATATTTCGCCATTGTTGTTTTAATTTTTTGTTAATGATTTAGAAACTAGTATGTTGAACAATAACATTAAATATTTGGATCTAGACGATGAATACGTTAATAACATGTTAAGATTATTTGTATTTATGTACGCAGATGAACTATTATTTTGGCAAATAGTGTAGTTAAATTAAATGTGCTATGGCTGACTTGCAGACATATTGTGAAAAGTGGCAATTACAGATAAATTGTACCAAGACTAATATTATAAATTTTGGAAATCGTAAATATATTCCAAACTGTAAATTTAAATGATTTAACGAGCGTATTGAAATTGTAGATTCGTACAAATATCTAGGTATCAATTTTAACTATAATGCTAACCTGAATAAATCACAATTAGAACTAATAACACAAGCATCAAGGGCTATGTACAGCTTAGTAAGTAAAGGCAGGAGATTCGACCTTCCCATAGATATATTAATGGAACTGTTCTCGTCCATGGTTATTCCTATTGCTACATACGGATGTGAGGTTTGGGGATATAATATATGTAAAGATCTGGAAAAAATACATTTACATTTTTTGAAAATGAAATGAACGTTAAATTAAGCACGTGTAATGCTGTCATATATGGGGAAACGGGTTCGTACCCTATTGATATCCTAATATACACACCAATGATTGGATTTTGGTGTCGCATTCTCCAGGGTAAAACTAGCAAATTAAGACATATATGGTATAATTGCATGTATAAAAGGAACTGTCAAGATAGTTATGAATGGCCATGGTTGAAGCAGATAAAACATATTCTAAACACGTGTGGTTACAGTAATGTCTGGGACACTCAGAGTCGTGATATCAACCCGGTTTGGCTAGAGAATGCAATCAATAGACGTCTCAGAGATCAGTGGATTCAAAAATGGTACAGCGAACTCAATAATAAAACTTCATGCTCAACTTATAAACTATACAAAGGTATATACGAATATGAAATGTATTTGTCGCTGAACAGGGAGACTCGTTGTAATATAATAAAATTTAGAACACAATAATAAATTACCAATTGTCATAGGACGATATAATAACACCCCAAGAGAAAATAGGAAATGCACTATCTCTAATCTCAATGTCCTTGGTGATGAATATCATGCATTGCTTGAATGCTCTAATGAAGAAGTTGTTAGGTATAGAAATAAATATATTCCAAGGTATTATATAATTATACCAAACAGGCATACATTCTGTAAACTAGTAGGAGATAAAACAAATACAATCAAGTCTGCCTTTGTTCTTGAAACAAGTATTCTCGTTGTATCGTTGAATGTTTTCAAGGGTCAATAGGGAGTATAATGTATAGGGAATTTGATGTAGATCTAAATTATTTTTGGTGTCTCAGTTTGTTTTCAATTATTGTATTTCTGTTAATTAACTTTTTTTTTTCCCTCATGCTTAATTAGCATTAGTTTATATTGTAATCTGAGTGTTAATGATTATAGATATGGATGAAATTGTGCTCCATACATTTGATGTAAAAGTCTGAGCTTAATAAATGTATTATTATTATTATTATTATTATTATTATAGAATTCGAATGGGCGGCATTGATTATGATATACAAGAGTCTTAGCTGTTTGGTAGAGTAGAGAAGATTATAGCAAAGTCTGAATGATCTTTATTATTGAAGAATGAAGATTAACTAGGTCAGTGAACTGGCGGATATGTGGTAATTTGAGTGAAAGTGAGTGTTCTTTTGCTTACATCACCGACAATGACTTCTATCTATCTATCTATTTACTCAGGCCCAATCCCCACTTTTCCTATTTTTTATTTTATTTTTATTTATTTTATTTTATTTTATTTTATTTTATTATTTTTATTTTTCATTTGTTTTCGGGTGGTGGTGGCCGACTCAAGACAGCAAGAACAGGGACAACACAGAACACAACAGAAAACAACGAACACACAAAAACAAAACACAAATTCACACACATCTAGGTCATCCAGAAGACCCAGAGACTAGGGTCACCAAGGTCCCTCCAGCACTCACCCGGCCCCTGACTACCCGGAGAGGTTCCGATCTCGGCAGGCAGACATGCAGCGAAGCCCTACCACCACAAGCCCGCCCACCACACTTCCAGGCGCACTCTTCATATTAATTGTCTCCCCGGGCCAGGCGCCTGATGGTCTAGTCCAACTTGCGCTCGACCCCTTCCCCCAAATGACCATGTGTTCACTCATCTATTTACAAGCATTCTCCATTCATTCCTGTTTATTACCACTTCTCTTGCCTGATCTATAGTCATTCCTCTATCATCCAAAGCTTGCCTTACACAGTCTCTGCATCTCAATGGGGGTCTTCCTGCTCTTCTATCTCCAATTGTATCTGACTCACATATTCTCTTTGTAAGCCTTTCATCTTCCATTCGTTCAACATGACAATGGCTTGGTTCCTATAAATTATTTATTATCAATTTCTTAGGCATAGCTTTGCATCGATTTACGGTGACCAGATGTATTATAATTAACTCAGAGTTTATTGTTTAAACATTAAATTAACTCAACCTATTAATATTATAATTGATAAGAGCATCTGCTATGTATTGCGTTTTTGTTAGTACTTTATAATACTTCTAAGCAAATATCTTTCTCTATTATAATATAACTATTCATACACATCTTTCTATTATACATGATATATGTATAAAATATGACTGTATACATTATGGAAGGTTTACATATCAGAAAACATATATAATATGAGGTTACCTGATGTAACAGAAAACATATATTTTAAGGGAAACTAAACTATAATAATTTGATGCTTAAAAACTGTTGAGTTTCGACCCCTACAATTTCTTCAAGTTAAATCAGTTCAGTCTCAAATGTTTGTTAATTATCGAGGATGTTACTAAAATATGGAGTGCGCTCCTAGCCAACCTAAAATCACCTTCGTCTCTTGCGTCTTTCAGCCTTACAGCCAAACAATATTGTGTTTCTCAATATCTATAGATGTTTTTCTTCGTTCATGTCTATCAAGCAAGTTTCATAATTTAGAGTAGGTATGAAAACTATACTTCATCTGTAAATATGTTTTGTAATACCAGGAATTTACTGTGTTTGTGTGACACTAACCATGGGCTCTTCTTAACTGGACCAGGAATGAAGCTAGCACAATATATATATATATATATATATATATATATATATATATATATATATATATATATTTTATGCATGAACAGGACAAAGACAACACTGGATGATATCTAAACACTAATTTATCAACAAAAACAAAATATATATATGGCTTCAAGTCGTATTGGTTAATACGCACGAGAATGAGTTATAGATACAACATATATGAATAGTGAAATCCTCTTAATAGCAAAATATTCAACCATACACATAGACTTCATTGTGTCTAACTTTAACTCTATTAATGTGAAACTTTAATCGCGCACAAGGTAGACAGAACACAGGGTACAGCGGTGTATAAATAACATGTGTTGGGGTGCCACCCGTCAGACAACATCTAAGGTCGGGGAAGTTGGAGCATCTACCGCCTTACTTCATTCCACCCCAAGTGCCGTAACATTATTATTGTGTGCATGGATAATATACATGTACTGCCATGCATACATAACTGAGTATATATATTTACATTCAGTATTACTCTATAATATCTTATGCTATAGTATTCCATAGTTTAAAGGAAATTTATGCAACGTCTTGAGGGTTATTATATATTTTATCATTGTGTATATATATATATATATATACTGTATATATGAGTGTGTGAATTGAATTATCATTATACATGTATAATTAATGTGAATAACAAAATTGTAATTTAATTATTGAGGGTTTTGATGGTTTTTGCCATTTTCGAGCCATGTATTTTTAGTTTGCCCCGTAGACTGATAAAAAAAGTGTCTCCCCTAGACACTCTCTAAAACATATAACGCTCCCCAGAACCCATTTAAGCTAAATACGTACATCTTTTGGTAGAACAATGTCCCGGCCAATGGCTGCTTTCTCCTAAATTGCATGCTCACCAACGCTCGCCCTCAAAAGATCGATACTTGAATGGATTAAGGTGTCATAAAATCGCCAAACCAATGAGTTGAAACTTCTTAGATTTCCCAACCTAATGGAGGAAAACAGGTAAGGGCCAAAAAGACCAGCCTCGCACCAGATAGGGTTAAGAGATTGGAAGGTACAGTCATGATTACTAATCTCTGACCATCCGGGCACTGCTATGACCACACAGAAGTCACATACAGCCTTCATAATACTGGATGGGGTAATCTCTGACCATCCGGGTACTGCTATGACCACACAGAAGTCACATACAACCTTCATAATACTGGATGGGGTAATCTCTGACCATCCGGGCACTGCTATGACCACACAGAAGTCACATACAGCCTTCATAATACTGGATGGGGTAATCTCTGACCATCCGGACACTGCTATGACCACACAGAAACCACATACAACCTTCATAATTCTGGATGGGGTAATCTCTGACCATCCGGGTACTGCTATGACCACACAGAAGTCACATACAGCCTTCATAATACTGGATGGGGTAATCTCTGACCATCCGGGCACTGCTATGACCACACAGAAGCCACATACAACCTTCATAATACTGGATGGGGTAATCTCTGACCATCCGTGCACTATTATGACCACACAGAAGCCACACACAACCTTCATAGTACTGGATGGGGTAATCTCTGACCATCCGGACACTACTATGACCACACAGAAGCCACATACAACCTTCATAGTACTGGATGGGGTAATCTCTGACCATCCGGGTACTGCTATGACCACACAGAAACCACATACAACCTTCATAATACTGGATGGGGTAATCTCTGACCATCCGGACATTGCTATGACCACACAGAAACCACATACAACCTTCATAATACTGGATGGGGTAATCTCTGACCATCCGGGTACTGCTATGACCACACCGAAGCCACATACAACCTTCATAATAGTGGATGGGGTAATCTCTGACCATCCGGGCACTATTATGACCACACAGAAGCCATATACAACCTTCATAGTACTGGATGGGGTAATATCTGACCATCCGGACACTACTATGACCACACAGAAGCCACATACAACCTTCATAGTAGTGGATGGGGTAATCTCTGACCATCCGGACACTACTATGACCACACAGAAGCCACATACAACCTTCATAATACTGGATGGGGTAATCTCTGACCATCCGGGCACTGCTATGACCACACAGAAGCCAAATACATCCTTCATAATACTGGATGGGGTAATCTCTGACCATCCGGGCACTATTATGACCACACAGAAGCCACATACAACCTTCATAATACTGGATGGGGTAATCTCTGACCATCCGGACACTACTATGACCACACAGAAGCCACATACAACATTCATAATACTGGATGGGGTAATCTCTGACCATCCGGGCACTGCTATGACCACACAGAAGCCACATACAACCTTCATAATACTGGATGGGGTAATCTCTGACCATCCGGGTACTGCTATGACCACACAGAAGCCACATACAACCTTCATAGTACTGGATGGGGTAATCTCTGACCATCCGGACACTACTATGACCACACAGAAGCCACATACAACCTTCATAGTACTGGATGGGGTAATCTCTGACCATCCGGACACTACTATGACCACACAGAAGCCACGTACAACACCTTCATAGTACTGGATGGGGTAATCTCTGACCATCCGGACACTACTATGACCACACAGAAGCCACATACAACCTTCATAATACTGGATGGGGTAATCTCTGACCATCTGGGCACTGCTATGACCACACAGAAGCCACATACAACCTTCATAATACTGGATGGGGTAATCTCTGACCATCCGTGCACTATTATGACCACACAGAAGCCACACACAACCTTCATAGTACTGGATGGGGTAATCTCTGACCATCCGGACACTACTATGACCACACAGAAGCCACATACAACCTTCATAGTACTGGATGGGGTAATCTCTGACCATCCGGGCACTGCTATGACCACACAGAAGCCACATACAACCTTCATAATACTGGATGGGGTAATCTCTGACCATCCAGACACTACTATGACCACACAGAAGCCACATACAACATTCATAATACTGGATGGGGTAATCTCTGACCATCCGGGCACTGCTATGACCACACAGAAGCCACATACAACCTTCATAATACTGGATGGGGTAATCTCTGACCATCCGGGTACTGCTATGACCACACAGAAGCCACATACAACCTTCATAGTACTGGATGGGGTAATCTCTGACCATCCGGACACTACTATGACCACACAGAAGCCACATACAACCTTCATAGTACTGGATGGGGTAATCTCTGACCATCCGGACACTACTATGACCACACAGAAGCCATACAACCTTCATAGTACTGGATGGGGTAATCTCTGACCATCCGGACACTACTATGACCACACAGAAGCCACATACAACCTTCATAATACTGGATGGGGTAATCTCTGACCATCTGGGCACTGCTATGACCACACAGAAGCCACATACAACCTTCATAATACTGGATGGGGTAATCTCTGACCATCCGTGCACTATTATGACCACACAGAAGCCACACACAACCTTCATAGTACTGGATGGGGTAATCTCTGACCATCCGGACACTACTATGACCACACAGAAGCCACATACAACCTTCATAGTACTGGATGGGGTAATCTCTGACCATCCGGGCACTGCTATGACCACACAGAAGCCACATACAACCTTCATAATACTGGATGGGGTAATCTCTGACCATCCAGACACTACTATGACCACACAGAAGCCACATACAACATTCATAATACTGGATGGGGTAATCTCTGACCATCCGGGCACTGCTATGACCACACAGAAGCCACATACAACCTTCATAATACTGGATGGGGTAATCTCTGACCATCCGGGTACTGCTATGACCACACAGAAGCCACATACAACCTTCATAGTACTGGATGGGGTAATCTCTGACCATCCGGACACTACTATGACCACACAGAAGCCACATACAACCTTCATAGTACTGGATGGGGTAATCTCTGACCATCCGGGCACTACTATGACCACACAGAAGCCACATACAACCTTCATAGTACTGGATGGGGTAATCTCTGACCATCCGGACACTACTATGACCACACAGAAGCCACGTACAACCTTCATAGTACTGGATGGGGTAATCTCTGACCATCCGGACACTACTATGACCACACAGAAGCCACATACAACCTTCATAATACTGGATGGGGTAATCTCTGACCATCTGGGCACTGCTATGACCACACAGAAGCCACATACAACCTTCATAATACTGGATGGGGTAATCTCTGACCATCCGTGCACTATTATGACCACACAGAAGCCACACACAACCTTCATAGTACTGGATGGGGTAATCTCTGACCATCCGGACACTACTATGACCACACAGAAGCCACATACAACCTTCATAGTACTGGATGGGGTAATCTCTGACCATCCGGGCACTGCTATGACCACACAGAAGCCACATACAACCTTCATAATACTGGATGGGGTAATCTCTGACCATCCAGGACACTACTATGACCACACAGAAGCCACATACAACATTCATAATACTGGATGGGGTAATCTCTGACCATCCGGGCACTGCTATGACCACACAGAAGCCACATACAACCTTCATAATACTGGATGGGGTAATCTCTGACCATCCGGGTACTGCTATGACCACACAGAAGCCACATACAACCTTCATAGTACTGGATGGGGTAATCTCTGACCATCCGGACACTACTATGACCACACAGAAGCCACATACAACCTTCATAGTACTGGATGGGGTAATCTCTGACCATCCGGACACTACTATGACCACACAGAAGCCACGTACAACCTTCATAGTACTGGATGGGGTAATCTCTGACCATCCGGACACTACTATGACCACACAGAAGCCACATACAACCTTCATAATACTGGATGGGGTAATCTCTGACCATCTGGCACTGCTATGACCACACAGAAGCCACATACAACCTTCATAATACTGGATGGGGTAATCTCTGACCATCCGTGCACTATTATGACCACACAGAAGCCACACACAACCTTCATAGTACTGGATGGGGTAATCTCTGACCATCCGGACACTACTATGACCACACAGAAGCCACATACAACCTTCATAGTACTGGATGGGGTAATCTCTGACCATCCGGGCACTGCTATGACCACACAGAAGCCACATACAACCTTCATAATACTGGATGGGGTAATCTCTGACCATCCAGACACTACTATGACCACACAGAAGCCACATACAACATTCATAATACTGGATGGGGTAATCTCTGACCATCCGGGGACTGCTATGACCACACAGAAGCCACATACAACCTTCATAATACTGGATGGGGTAATCTCTGACCATCCGGGTACTGCTATGACCACACAGAAGCCACATACAACCTTCATAATACTGGATGGGGTAATCTCTGACCATCCGGGCACTGCTATGACCACACAGAAGCCACATACAACCTTCATAATACTGGATGGGGTAATCTCTGACCATCCGGGCACTGCTATGACCACACAGAAGCCACATACAACTTTCATAATACTGGATGGGGTAATCTCTGACCATCCGGACACTGCTATGACCACACAGAAGCCACAAACAACCTATATAATACTGGATGGGGTAATCTCTGACCATCCGGGCATTGCTATGACCACACAGAAGCCACATACAACCTTCATAATACTGGATGGGGTAATCTCTGACCATCCGGACACTGCTATGACCACACAGAAACCACATACAACCTTCATAATACTTGATCTAATCTCTGACCATCCGGGCACTGCTATGACCACACAGAAGCGACATACAACCTTCATAGTACTGGATGGGGTAATCTCTGACCATCCGGGCACTATTATACCACACAGAAGCCACATACAACCTTCATAATACTGGATGGGGTAATCTCTGACCATCCGGGCACTACTATGACCACACAGAAGCCACATACAACCTTCATAATACTGGATGGGTTAATCTCTGACCATCCGGGTACTGCTATGACCACACAGAAGCCACATACAGCCTTCATAATACTGGATGGGGTAATCTGTGACCATCCGGGCACTGCTATGACCACACAGAAGCCACATACAACCTTCATAATACTGGATGGGGTAAGTAACTATAACCAGGTATTGAAGCATTTTGCTCTTCAGATCTCTGATATTGCCATATTTCTATGGTTTATCTTCCATTATAAAGTATTCCATTATACAGTATTCTGTGTTTATTGAGAGGGACCGACATTTCTTCAATCACTCTGTAATTGGGCAATTTCCATAAAGTAAATATGCATTTAGTGTTACGTGTGGGCATTGGCATAATATAATATATGTAATAATAATTTTTTGGGTTAACAACACTAGGATAAAGGCTCACCTTAAGAAATAGGTGATTGAAATAATAAATCGATTAGGCCTAGGCAAAAACCATAGCAATATCATATAGCATCACACACTCACTACAAAAAAAAAAAAAAAAAAAAACGGCTATTACCAATGTTCATTTTTATTTCTTAAAATGCACATGTATTACTTGAACAACGTAATATATTGTGTGAAGCGAAAGTGTCAGAAACTCCCTTAGTGATGCTCTTAACATTATTGAACCCCTTCTGCATGGGGCCCATCATATGACGGGTGCAATTTTGAGGCCTGAGAGCAAGGCCAGCTGTTGCAGGCAGTGTGGAGCGTGTCAACCGCAGCCTACAGGCCGTGGGGACACACTGAGGTCTGAGAGAGAGAGAGCTCACTCATGTCCAGCGTCACACATAGCAAAAACAGCAACAAATTCTAAATTTTTACCGACATTGGCCTTCGTTTGCAAGATCATTGCAAGATAATCAGACATCGTACAGGGATGATTCTGGTGTCATTAAAAAACCCTACATTTTACTTTACCGGATATATAATTGTATTATGCTCTGGTTCTTGTTTATGCGTGAAAATGAGCAGGGAATGAAGGTAATTTCTGGGCAATATACCTGCTCTACAATGGTTAATGAGGCAGTAAATCTTTCTGGAACGATGGTTGAGTGTGTCCGATTGTGCAGCCTACACCCGGCCACGACTTTCGCTAATTCCAAATAAATATTTAAATGCAAAATGTGTATTTAGCTAAAAAAATACAAGTAATACAGAGATAGCACAATCAACTCCTGTTTCATTTGTCTGGCTTCCCTCACTGTTTTTGTTTGGGTCTCACCTACACAGAGAGTAATCCAGCTAGCTCTCACAAACACCTCCTCCTCCTTTTTATTGCACTACACTAAACAAGGATACCACACTTCTTTTCCAAATAAATATATAAAAGAAATAAAGAAAAAATATTATAGCGGCTATCACTTTCAATTTGGGGGGAAACAAATGTAAAAGGCAGCTTTGCCTTTTGTCTCCTTCATATACACAGACAAAAATTGGATAGGGAGCACTCACTTTTTGAAGGACTTCAGAGAGACCAGAATAGGCACAGTACAACAACAACCTAAGTTGCCTCCTTCCGCAGGTCCCTCTAAAACCAAAAGTACCCAGCACAGAGAGCACTCGCTAATTGAAGGGCTTCACACATTGCTCTTAATGAGGTCCAATACCTGGTCACCCTTCTTCCATCCAAAAATACCTCCCAGTGACAACTCAACCATTGCTATGACCATTAATATCAAGTGACCTGAAGCCGAGTAAACAGTGTACAGAGGTGATCAAAACTGATAATAAATTGGTGGGTTTCATTGGCAGAACATTCAAATTCAAATCAGAAAAAATCATACTTACTCTATTCAACTCCATGGTGCGTCCCCATCTCAAATACTGCGTGCAATTCTGGTCACCATACTACAGAAAGGACATAAATAAACTTGAAAAGGTGCAACGCAGAGTCACTAAAATGATACCTATATTGCGTAATAAACCATACGAAGAGCGCTTATAAGAACTAAATTTGTTTAGCTTAACAAAGTGCAGGATGAGAGGTGACCTAATAGAGGTGTTCAAAATCTTCAAGGGTTTCAGCAACCTAAATGTAAGCAAATTATTTACGACCAATCAAGCAAATACGAGAAACAATGGTTATAAGATTATAGGCAAGCGTTTTCATTCGCATGAGGCAAAGAATTTCTTCTTCAACCGTGTTGTGAATAATTGGAACAGACTACCCTCAAACATTGTAAACTGTAATACTGTCCAAACATTTAAGAACCATCTGGATAAACACATGGCAAGTAACCCCCAATTAACACAGTTTCTTTCGGAATAACGCGCAACGAAGTGTCAACGCATACCGCAATGTATATTGATATTCATACATCTGTTCCCTTTCAGAATTGAAGTAATAGAGTTAGCTTAGATTACAAATCAACTTCATTTTCTCCCTGTCTTATCCAAATTTCCGTGTCAGTTTTTTCATACTACATGGTATTTTTCCTATCTGTTTACATGCCAGCACTAGCTGGAGGGAGTGGTGGGTGGGGAGGAGCCTTCTTCCTTGCTATCCTTTTCTCTACCTCGTAGTCAATAGATTAGTAGTTTTGTAGTTTTAAATATCCAAATTGCCCTGTATGGACCAATAGGTCTGTTGCAGTTTGTTCTCCTTTGTATTCCAGCTAAAATCACTGGAAGTCAGGTTGGGGTGGTGAGTAGTTAGTATTACAATAAGAGCACTACTTACAGGTGTGAGCTTTGGCCAGACTGTTCCCCTGCCTGCCTGCGCCTAGTACATTGACAGCGGTGATGAGCCACAGTTAAATTAAACTAGGTGGAGTAACAAAACCAGGTATTAGTCCCAAGTAGGTTGAGTGTCAGGGGCCTACTATGAAAGGGAGTTTGCCAGGGAATCATGCTGATCACATTGACCACTATAGTAATAGTTGTTGTTGTGTTTGGGACAACATAAACCTTTATATATGGAATAAATACTAAATAGTATTTATTCCATGCATTGGCTGGAAAGACGAAAGGATAGATCCGGTTGTTTATACAGGGGCGGATTAATTGGTATTGGAATTTCTTGTGGTTTGGCGATTGTGATCCACTATAAATCAACTCTGGTGACTTTTCCTCCCAATTCAATAAAGCAGCTCGCTACATGTGTACCTGCTAGGACCCATAGGCCAGCCACCACGCCGAGGACTTCTACTTGCCTGACATCACCACGCCGAGGAGCCAGGGCCTGTCCAACAACCAGCCAGACGTTGATGAGGGAACCACGACTAATAAAAAAGTGTTAGCTTGTTTGAGGCTGTTGTCCAGACCTCCCTTCTAGCTTGTTAAGACTTGCTTGATGAGGACCAAAACACATATGACTATCCTGGTATTCTGTTTGATATTGGTGTGCTCAACCGCCTCAAGTGGTTCTTTACCCCTGGACAGCTTCTTGCTCTGTACATGGGCACAGTGCGTCCATGTATTAAGTATTGTTCACACGTGTGGGGAGGATCCCCTCACACAGCACTTGTAGATAAAGCAGAAAAGAAAGCCTTCCGTCTCAATAACTCACGTCCACACACCAATGCTCTGCAGTCTCTTCCTCTTCGCCGCAATGTTGCATCTCTCTCACTATTCTACCGCTATTACAATAATCAGTGTTCCTCAGATCTCTCTCAGTATATACCACCCCCTCTTCGTAGAGCACATAGCACCTGTCTTGCAACACAATCCCACCCCTACTCTGTGCAACTCTCTAACCCAAGAGTGAAACGTTATTCTCAGTCTTTCTTCTATGCAACAGCTGAGCTCTGGAACTCTCTCCCAGAATCAGTCTTTCCTTCTTCCTATGACTTAAATTGCTTCAAACTCTGTGTGTCCAGGCATTTTGGCTCGAACGTCCCTTGATTTTGGCCCTGTCACTCTTTCAACTCTGGGGGAAGCACTCACTACAGGCAGTTCTGCCTTTTGTCTCCCTCACGCACATAGAAAAAGAAATGCTAGTCCTCTAAAGGTAATTTCGTATGTAATACTATATAATTCAGAGCTATACTATATATACCCAGTGATACACGTAGAATCAAATAATTAAAGTGACACCCTCTCCTCTTTTCCTTTAGTGACCCCTATCATCAATAGTCTCTGTAAAGACTGAGTGAACTTACTCTGTGTGTATGCGACTGAGATTACTGAAGACTCCACATCCGAGAGTACTTCTTTTTATGCTATGTATTGTGTATAATTGTAACTTTTTTGTTCAAAGTGAATCCTATATGTTTTTTTGAATATTTTGCTATTAAGAAAATTTAACTATTTTTGTATGTTGTATCTTTAACTTAATCCGTGCGTATTAGCCAATACAACTCAAAGCCATATTATTCTTGTTCAAGTTAATAAATAATTGTTTATATGTTATCCTGTGTTGTCCTTGTCCTGTTGCATGCCTATATCCTGTATATACATTGTGTTGAATTAATTCCTGGCACAGTTTAGAAGAGTCCAGGATCAGTGTCTCACAAACCCAGTAAAAATCCTGGTATTACACTGGTGGCAGCATTGTTCTTAATTTGGAAGGAAGGAGTTTCACAGCATATACTTTGGCCAACAACAGAATAAGCAACCGGTACTATGGCAGCTAGATCGCACATTCCCATTCCGACCTATAACCATTAAGTTTACGACATCCGCACATACCTAAACATAGTGAAACCCGTTCTTCATCTTGCTTATAGCACAGACAGGGAGAAAATCGCAGTTCTATTGCCATATTTAGGTAAACCAATTGCTTTAATTGCAAGTAAAGATAACACCTGAACTGGACTGGGATGAGTTTAGGCGCATGTTAATCGATGCAGTACATCCCAGTCTTGGCACGGTCATTGTCTTGTTAAATGTTGACAGTGTAAAGTATGAAGGCAACCTAGATGAAACCCTAGCACTATTAGAATAATATGTTGGGGCAGCATATTCTAGGTCTACCGAGGCTAAACGAGAAGAACATGTGTTTGCAATCTTGCTATGAATTCTACCCCCAATGGTGAAGAAACACTTCTCCATCCATGACCCTATAGTGTTTGATCAAGATGTAATCACCATCAAGAAACTGTTGGCCTCCGATGATGGGCTCCTCAACAACAAATCGGTGCTGTCAAGCATACCTCAACCCAGCTGCAACCTGAAGAATAGAAGCCTTGGTACAACCACACAGAAGGATCCTCCTGAATACACAAATCCAACTGGAGGAAAACAGAGGGCAAGGGAAGGCGTTATACAAATTCCCCCTATCACAAGATTCGCCCTTTAGGGAAACGTCCCGACCAGACCTGGAACAACTCAATGGTGCTATGAAACCCTTTTGAGTTCACCGCTTGCAGTTCCCAATGTGCGGTGCACGATATGAGGGATCAGTTGAAAAGGAACCAATAAAGACCAGGAGGAATACCAGAGTAAAACGAAGTACGTTCAAGACCTCCGAGAAGAGAAAATGGAAACTGATCCGGAAACTCCAACAGCAGCCCCTCCGGATTTTTAACCCTTCTTGCCCAGGCTCGCCTTCCAAAGGGCAGCATTCAGATCCGGGCGATCTGGCCGAAAAACGTTGTAATAGGCTAAGCCCTATCTTTGTAATCTTAGCTTCTAGATAATTCACACACATCTCAAAACGTAGCCCTTAAGCTGTTAAGTAGAGCTCTCTAGGTCAGCTAGTTCAGTTGTGATGACGATTTCTATGGAGCGCATTTTTCCGCGATTTTAGCAATATCGGACAATAACAAACACTAATCTTGTTCTACAAAACAATAACAACAAGAGTCCGACTTCTCCTTCTTGATTTTGAAGGTGCGCGTCGCTCCGACCGGCTTTGTTTACATACGGTTTGACGCATGGCTTTCAAACCACGCTTAATAGGCTTTCAAGCTTACAGATTTTAAAATGACACCGGGCTCCTGCCCATCTGCCGCGGTGTCATTTTAAAATGCTGCCCGGGCGGGAGGGGTTAAGGAGACCCCGTCACATTTCTGCCGTAGTGGGGGGAGATAAGCTTTCATATTCTCCTCCCTTGTACACTCACGCGTACTATAAGTTGTTCAGGGGTGGGTCCTTCCTTCCCCTACTCCACCCTGGGCAGGTGGAAGGGGGGAGTCGTGTCCAAGTTTACCCCCACCTTACACCCCCAAACTATCCCCAACTCCCCCACCTTCCTTCTCTAACTGGCAGTTAGTGATTAGCGTAGATTGTTCTCATGTATTGCAAATTATTGTCAAACCATCATTGCACATGCTTACAATTGCCGACATTTAACATTTATTAGAAAGTTATAAATACAATATACTGTATAATTGTATTCTCAAAATGAGTTTCTATACACAACGGGGGTCACACGAATCTTGGCTTTATGGGTCTTTTTTGCCTCTCTCTCTCTCTCTCTCTCTCTCTCATTCCACTACTTTCTACGATCAAGACTTAATTTGATTTCAATATAATAATACCGTAATTAAATCCAATCTCATATAGTATTCAGGATATTATGTTCACCATTATTGCAATACACATCAACTTGCACTCTACGATCTACTCCTAGGGATTTTACTGTATATCGTAACAGGAAAGGACTAAAGGCAAAGATTGGCTGGAATAGTGTTGCGACTGTTATTGATTGTTTTGAATCAGATCAATCAGTTTCTCCCATTTATTCAATTCCATACCATACCATATAAGCGGTCTGCATTTCATTCTATGTGGCCTATACACTCTTTTTCAACCAATTAAATGTAGAATTTGATACAAATTACTATCAAAATCTGTGTAAACTTTTAGTAAGGTTTGAGTATAGAGCCCTTGAGTAGCAGGGCTCACCTCACTTCCCCCTTCTCTGTTAGTCAAGTTGCCAAAATGTTGACCCTGCAATGTTAATTACTGTAAACTTGTTTTGAGGAAATGTATTATATATGGTTAGGAGAGCAAAATTAGCTTGGTTGCTACTTGTGCAACCTTTAGCATTTCTCAGAATTCAAGATGGCGCCCTCTGCCATCTTGAATTTCGGCCAGTTTTCACCTTTGGATCTTGATGACATTGAGGGTCGTGTAATACCTCTTTTTAGGGGTTTTCCAGGATGGGGAGTCCATTTTTTTCCGGGGTTAATTTGTGGATATAGGGTGAGTATCAAGGTCAAACCAGAGGTCAGAGATCAAATTTTGCCTAAAATCTGGAAAATCACCAATATTGACCGATTGTATGTGGTTCATTGTCTTTCTATTCCAGTATTTTACTAGGTTGGGCAGGTAGGTAAATATCATATGTTTGCTATGTCTACATGTAGGTATATCCTGGGAATCATTATATATTTTGTATTCAATTTTGTTTAGCAGGTTGAGCAATGGGTCAGAGTGCATGCATGCACTCCCCACGCTGTGCGATCAGTGGTTTAACAACTTTTCTTCTCATTTCAGATTGTGACAAACCAGTGTAATCAGTATTGATACCCACAGGCTGTCACACTCATCATGTCTGCTGGAGGGGAGAAGTACCTGTTTAGTCCATGTAATGCCAGTGGAGCGCTGCAAACATTCAAGACCGTCGCTGTGCAGAAGATCATCGCTACAAGCAAAGTGAAGCAGGATGAACTGTACAGAACTCTCTCTGGAAGTAATATTCTAGCTCACAAGTCATGTTACTGTAGCTATACTTCGAGAAGTAGAAACAATGAACAGCCAAAGAGAAAGTCTACACTAATTGACAATGGTGTTTCCAAAAGATTGTTGAAGTCTCAATGTAGTGACTTTGTTTTCAAGCGAGACTGTTTGCTGTGTGGGAAAGAGTGTAAGCCGAAAGACAGCAAGAACCCACACAGCTGGGTGCAGGTCAGACAGTGTAAAACTTTAGATAGAAGTGGTGATATCACGTTCAAGCAACACTTGGAGGACATCTGTGATGAGAGACAGGACCAGTGGGCTAATGAGGTAGTTGTTCGACTCAGTGGGGTCATTGATCTGCATGCTTCTGACGCACAATACTATGTCTGCTGTTATAATAAATTTCGAGTTGTCCCAATGTCCTGCCCCTCCATGACGGCGCCTGTGGAAGATGCCTTGCTGAGGTCCGTGGTCACGACGATGGCTGAAAATATGACAGAGACGTGGACGACAGCGGAGTTGTACTCCATGTACATCGCTGCTTCGGGCACTGTAACAAGAAGACAGTTTGTGTCCAACATCACAGATTACTTCGGCGCCAAGCTCTTGTACTCCACATCGAGGGTTGTGAAAGCGTAGTTGGATTTAAAGCCAGCCTCGGACAGTTTATCAAAATTGCCAAGAAAAGCAGCAGCGACGATGACGAGCTGGAGAAGATGGTGAGCAAGATTCGTGGAGAAGTCAGGGCGACACATAGGCCTGGAGACTACAACCTCAGTGGCTATGTTCGTCACAAGATCATTGAAAACACCAGTGCTACTCTTCTTAAACTAGTATCTAGCCTTGTATCTGGAGGCAACATCACAAAGCCATCCCTGACCCTAGCTCAGTGCATTCAACAGCACATTTGCGGTGCCGGCAGAAACCAGACTACACTCGGGCTCGCTGTGAAAGTACATCACAAGCATGGTAGTTCAGAGCTCATCAAGACTCTCAATGAGCATGGTATCACAAGCACATATGATGAAGTGCTGTGCTTCCGCGAGTCAGTGGCCAAGTTCGTGTTGGACAACAAATCAGATTACCACAAGAAACTTGGCTTAAGCACAGAGATCGGCCCTATCTTCAGCTGGGCTGACGACTACGATTTGTACATTGCGAGCCTAAATGGAATGAAGAGCACCCACGCCATGGTCATGGAGTTCACCCAGCATCCTGCTGGTATCATCAACACAGGAAACATTGGCGTGATGCAGCTGACTATTCCTCGACTCAAGAAACATGACATATCCTCTGTGCAATTCACCCACCAGAGTATACAGCTGGAGCACTATAAGGGGCCTTCCAAGGTGAATCCACCCCTGCTTCCGATGAAAGCTCTGTCCGCTGAAGAGTTGCAGGTTCAGTCCGCATCAGTCATGTTCAGTCAGGAGCGAGATGCGGCATGGTTGTCACAAGTCCACGGGAACGATAAGCCAGTTGAGTGGGCAGGCTTCAATGCTCAGCAAGACCGATTGGTGGCAGGTTCTGCCCAGAAGCCCAAGACACTGGTCGTGTTCGGACCGATGATCGACTCACCGCCTGCTCACCCCGACACTGTAATAACTACGCTTGTGTATCTTGAGAGGACTCTCAATAGTTTTGGGATGCAGTACACTCACCTCACAGTTGACCTCCAACTGTATCAGACTGCATGCCTAGTTCAATGGAACGACCCTCTGCGCTGGACCGGCGTCATACTTCACCCAGGTATGATGCACACTCTCATGAGTTTCCTGGGCTGTATAGGAAAACTGATGAAGGCATCTGGTGTGGACATTCTCATCAGTGCAGCGTTTGCTGGCATCACCAGCATTGTCAACGGAAAGGCCTGGACCAATGCTCTACGGGCATACCGTCTTATCATTGCCGTGTTGCTGCAGAATTTCTTCTCGAATGGCGCCAAGACTTATGAGGAGCAGAGTGTCTACCTGGAGTCAGTCAGACAACACCCGACCGGGAGGCTATGGGTGGACTGCCTTGTCAAACCGACATTGTTGTCGCTTATGTTCCTGCGCGGAGAGAGGAACGGTTAATTCCTACTCCAACAGCACTGTCTCAAGGAGATGCTGCCATACTTCTTCGCAGCAGGTCATCAGAACTATGCCCGCTATCTGAGCTGGTATGTGCGACAGATGAAGAACCTTCCCCAGCATGCCAAAGAGGACCTACTGGCAGGTGCGCACGTGTGTCGGCACTCAGATGGCGGAACCGCAGTGCCTGCAGATCAGTTTGGAGAGCAGACATACATCAAATGAGGGAAGGGTTCTGGAGGTATGAAGGGCATTTCAACGTGCTCTGAGCAAGTGGCTGTGTGGGTGAATAGCTTCAGTGTGTGCGCCCACCTTGACATTGCCATGGAACATATGTACGATGAATCTGAGGAGGAACAGAAGCCACACGGTGGAGTAGATGGGGAAGAGAAGAGTAAGCACAAGGAGGAAGGAGAGAGAAGAAGGAGACTGGACGAGGCCGATCGGAGGAAGATCGCGGTGGAGCTGGAGAAGTACAGTCACCCTTTCAATGACCAGGAACCAGGTCTTTATAACATATGCAATGGACAAGTGGCAACAGACACAGTGAATTTTCAGAACACATTGGCCATCGGGAGTGAGCAGAGCAGGCACTTCTCTGCTTCGCTGAGCAGTGAATTCCACAAGACAATAAAGAAGAAGGTCAAAACAATGGAGTCTCTCAAGAAGGCAGTCACTATCAAAGGGAAGGCCGTCTACGACATCGAAACTCTGTTCAGTCGGCTGTTAGTCGTGGGGCAGCAGCGCATCATTGATATAGCCACTGTCTTTCAGTTTGAACTGAGTCCGGTTCCTCCAGCCCTTATCGACGAGTATGGCTGCTTGAGGAAGGGTGAAAAGGCAGTGCTCGTCAAATCTCTTGGCGTCTTTGTCACGACTCAATCTGCTCCCGATGTGGTGCTGGTTGATGGCGGTCAGCTTCTGTACCACGTTGTATGGCCAGTCTCCGGGACTACAGGAGACCTGGCTACAAGTTTCGGCACTAGACTGGCCCACTACTCTCCTGTCTCCAAGAAAATAGTTCTGTTCGACAGATACGACCAAGAAGCTCCCAGTGCATAGGACCACGAGCGAACAAGAAGAGGAAGAGCCAAGGAAGTTCGGCTAACCGCAAATACTCCCCTTCCATGTCGAGAAGCTATTCTTCACAATTCCAAGAACAAGAATCTGCTCAACAACATTCTATGCGGCTATCAACTTCCACACAATATTCAACTCATCAACAAGCTGGAATGTGTCGTTACCCATGACGAGGCAGACATAGCCCTCTGCAGCTACATGCTGAAAGCAGTGGAAGAAGGCGCCGAGACCATCCGCATCCTCAGTGATGACACTGATGTCTTTGTTCTCTTGGTGTACTGGACATCGAGGATGCGAGTTTCCGCCAAGATTGAAATGGAAAAATGGAATGGGGATGTCTTGGACATCAACGAAATTGTTTGGCGGTTAGGCCCGAGAAAGTGCAGCCACCTTCTTGGTGTCCATGCACTGTCAGGCTGCGATACAGTATCATACCCCTTTGGAAAGGGAAAGCTGTCAGCACTCAAACTCCTAGAGATAGATATACCAGGTCTCGATGAAGTGCTCGGACAGCCAAGCGTGACCCACACTCAGATGCAGGAGACAGCATGCACCTTCTTCTTACCACTCTACGGACAGAAGAGCTGTACAACAATGAATGACACACGTGCTCACTTCTACCGTGCCCGTAAGAAGCCTCCAGCACTGAAGAAACTGCCACCGACTGATGCAAACCTGCAGCTGCACGTGCTCCGAGCTCATCTTCAGATGCTACTGTGGAAGGCAGCGGACCAACGTGATCCACCTGTAGAAGCTAGAAATATTGCCAACTTTGGTTGGAACATCGAAAGCTCCACCATCACACCGGCCGTCTCAACAGCGCCAGTTGCTCCCCAAGCACTCCTGGATGTAGTTAGCTGTAGCTGCATTGCAGAGGGCAAGGCTTGCAGTGGCACACGATGCAGCTGCAGCAGTGCAGGCCTTTCATGCACGGACTACTGTAAGTGCGAGGGAGGAGACATTTGCTGTAGTCCTTTCACCAGGAAGCACATGTATATAGAAGACGAAGAAGGGGAGCTAGATGTGGATAATGAATAAACAAACATATGATTCACTTCTTTTATATATATATATATTTGCATATTGTAGTGGCTGACAAATAAATTCATATTCAAACCACATAAATGTGATTTTTCCAGATTTAGGCAAAATTTGATCTTTGACCTCTGGTTTGACCTTGATACTCACCCTATATCCACAAATTAACCCCAGAAATGGACTCCTCGTCCTGGAAAACCCATAAAAAGAGGTATTACACGACCCTCTATGCCACTAAGATCAAAAGTTGAAAATTGGCCAAAATTCAAGATGTCGGAGGGCGCCATCTTGAATTCTGAGAAATGCTAAAGGTTGCACAAGTAGCAACCAAGCTAATTTTGCTCTCCTAACCATATATAATACATTTCCACAAAAAAGTTTACAGTAATTAACATTGCAGGGTTTACTATAGGAAGTATAGGGGCGGCAACTAGACTATGTCTCTATCTGTGATCCCAGCCAATCACCTCTACAAACCCCCAAATAATGAATTGGATTAATAGACAGTCTTACCATCAACTCTCCTCTTATGTGTATCGAATGCAGGCAACAATCATCACACACACTAATGAAGGGAAATGTACCACTTTAAGACCCGTCATATCTTGGTTGTAGAAAGTGTGTGCTATGAGAGAGTTACACGGAGTTACAATGAATAGTTAGTGTCTCAAAGACCTAGCGGTCCATTTCGGGGAAATATTCGAAGTGGAAGGAGATACATTTTTCAGTGCACTACACTCCTTACAGAGTATGCAAAATACTACCTACTGTCTTCTTGAACTGTTCAACTGAGGAAATGTTTACAACTTCTGAGGAAAGTTTGTTCCAGGTAGAACAGATATTAAGTGGGAAACAGTTTCCACAAATAATAATGCTTAACCTTTTCGATTCTAACTGCCAGCCATGGTTGCGTATTGTATTCATATTGAGGCTAAACATTTTGCTATGAAACGCATTATCAAACCCATTACATATAATACAAACTTGAATGAACTGACTTGGTAGTTTGCATGTTAAGAGAGAGAGAGAGAGAGAGAGAGAGAGAAAGAGAGAGAGAGAGAGAGAGAATACCACTACAGCCGAGATTCTTGTAACCCACGTTGTGTATAGAAGAGAATGCAATTATACAGTATATTGTATTAATACATTCATAATATATTTTAAATGTTGATCATTGTAAGCATGTGCAATGATGATTTAACAATAATTTATAATACATGAGAATAACAGTTGTTAATCACTAACTGCCAGCTAGAGAAGGAAGGGGGGGAAGTTGGGGATAGTTTGTGGGTTGAAGGTGGGGGTAGACTTGGACCCGACTTCCACCTTCCTCTTGCCCAGGGTGGAGTAGGGGAAGGAAGGACCCACCCCTGAGCAACTTTTAGTACGTGTGAGTGTACCCACCCGTTCTTTGTGTTTGATTCCATATGCAACAAGTACAACGGGTATTTAGGCCTCAACTTAATGGAGAGGCTTCAAGCAAATATTGATTGCCGGGCATTACTCTTGATGTTTAACAGAAAAAATACATGATTCGTAGGACCCGAAAAAATACCAGAACTGTCTACATTTAACAAACAAATAACAGCAAATCAAGAGTCTAATGCCCCTTTCCCACATGTGCGATTTCTTACGATTTTCACCGGCGACACCCATATTCGTGACATGTCGGACAACAAACGTATACCCTCGCATAATAATCGTATGCTTCGGCCGGCCTCGCGTGGACCCTCGCGGGTCGTCGCAAATGTTCGGTTTGTTCAAAATTTGGGACGAGGACTCACGAGGGTTCATTGCCCTCGCAAGCATCGTCGAACATTGCAGAATGATCCGAGAGCCCCTCGGGGATCATGGACAACATCGGCGAACATTGCAGAATGATCCGAGAGCCCCTCGGGGATAATCGACAACATCGTCGAACATTGCAGAATGATCCGAGAGTCCCTCGGGGATCATGGACAACATCATCGAACATTGCAGAATGATCCGAGAGCCCCTCGGGGATCATGGACAACATCGTCGAACATTGCAGAATGATCCGAGAGTCCCTCGGGGATCATGGACAACATCGTCGAACATTGCAGAATGATCCGAGAGCCCCTCGGGGATCATGGACAACATCGTCGAACATTGCAGAATGATCCGAGAGCCCCTCGGGGATCATGGACAACATCGGCGAGACATCGCGGAGCGTTTTTCACAAAAAACAAACTTTGCAACGCTGCATGGCAGCTCGCCGATGCTCTCAGATGGTCTGAGAACATCGACGATGCACAAGAGTCATCGGCAATTTCATCGTCGATTAGTCGTCGACGTGCGCGCAAGTACTCGCCGAGAGTATACCCGCCAGGGGTATGCTCCGCACGAGGCATGCGAAGGGCCTTGCGACGTCTTGGAATACTCAAGACACACCTGCCGAGGCCAAAGAGCACCTTCGGCGAGGTGGGTAAAAAAAAATGATTAGGCCTATAGTGAACCTGTCAACCCTTTTTTCTATGCACCTCTTGTGGGGGGGTTCACTTTTTTGTTTTTCTCTTTCTCTCCTTTTCTCTCTTTCTCTGGTTTGTATCCATTCAGCCCCCATTCAGCCAACTGGTTTAAGACGTTTATCCCCATCCAAGTATCGATATCTTCCTGGCAAGCGATAGCGAACCAGCATTATATCCCCCTGAGTGCCAGGTCCGTATATATATGGACTAGGGTCTTGTCACGCCCAGTGCCAGGTACGTATATATACGGACTCTCCAAAACAAAATTGTAGCAGCGAAACGACTACACCTATGGCTTTCATATTAGTACTGTCGCCGTCAATAGTTTCCTGGACACCCATCTGACGATGACTGGTGATTTGTTTTGGTAACAGTGCACTATGATTACGTTATAATTATATTTTAGGATCATATTTACACTATTAAAACGTAGAAATGTATAATGTTTCGTATTCGTTAACAGATTTAATATACCAATATTGCATTCCCTTGGCCATATAGTGAGATTTGTTGACCAAATGTTTTTTTATGTATTTTCAACGATCAGTGTAGTATCTGAGGCAGACGTCAGTGAACTCAAATTAGTGAATATAAGAACATGAAGCTTTGAATATTTTTAGACAGCTGGCTATATTTGTAAAGAATGTCAAACGAAGCCGAATTACTTCATTCAATGCTAGCTCAGTATTGCTCGTCAACAATTTGTTTACACCTAGATAGACTTCTTAAAACACTTGGCTGAATGGGGCCGAATGGATAAAATCCCGAAACAGAGAGTAATGTGTATTCTCCCCTTAACCCTTCCTCCCCGGGTGTCATTTTAATATGACACCACAAAATAAGGGCTGGTGCCCGGGTGTCCTTTCAGGAAATAGTAAGCTTGAAAGCCTATTCAGCTTGGTCTGAACGCCGTGCGTCCGACGCATGTAAACAAAGCCGATCGTTGCGTCACCGCACCTCCGAAAACAAGAAGGAGAAGACTCGTTTGTTTGTTATTGTATGTCTGTATGTCGTTGTTTCAGTAGTGAAAAGATTGTCGTATTGCTAACATCGCCTGAAAATGCTCTCCACTAAAATCGTCATCACAACTGAACCAGTTGACTTAGAGAGCTCTACTCAATGCCAGTCTACAGATTGGAAACCGCACTACAATTATAGATGCGTGGGAAATTTCTAGCAGTTAAAATTAACCAAAATACGGTAGCCTAGGCCTAGACGTTTTTCGGCCAGATCGCCCGGGTAGCCCACCCTGTCCTTTGGAGATACAGCCCGGGCCAGGAAGGTTAAAGAAGCTTCTAAAACTCATAGCAGTTATAATTAATTAATATTTCGGAGATAGTAATGTGAGGGATGTGTTGGTGGACGAAGCGAGGGGGCAGAGCTTACAGTAGGAGACGATGTAGGAGAATGAGGGGGAGAGGGATGAGAAACCATACAGAGGGGGTGGATGGGGAAGAAGGGGGGGGGGGGGGCAACAGTGTTACCAAAACAAATCATGACTCCTTGTGAGTTGGGTGTCCAGGAAATTATTGACGGTGACAGTACCTTACCCTTCTGGCTTCTTGCCACCACCAACACGACCCCCTCCCCCCACCCACTCGCTGACTATGGGTTGCCTCACAAGGAAAAAAAAGGAAAATCTGTGGCGGCGAAACCACTGAACCAATCGGTTCCATATTTGTGTGACAAGTCCCTTACCCTTCTGCCTTCCCCCCACCACACCCCGAACCGCCTCCCACCACCCACTTCCAGCGTATCCGTATCCGTACGAAGAAAAGGGAAAAAGGAAAATCCGTGGTGGCGAAACTACCTCACCAATCGGCTTCATATTTGTAACACGAGTCAATTACGCTTCTACCCCCCCCCCCCCCACCATCTAATGGAGAAAACTAAAAAAGGCGAGGTGGGCTCAATTTTTAAGCCTTAACGCAAACATTGAGCCCACCTGCTGTTTTTTGTTTTATCTTCCTCTCCCTCTCTCCTCGTTTTTTTTTGTTTTTTTCTATTTCTCTCCCTCTCTCTTTGCCTTGTATCCGTTCGGTCCTGTTCAGCCTACTGTTTTAAGACGTTTACCCCCATCCAGGTTTCAATATTTTCCTGGTGAGCGGTAGCGAGCCAACATATATATATTTTTTTTGAGAGCAAGCTAAATTTGTACATTATTTGATAGAAAAATGTCTCCGGCGAAGCCGGACATTGCCAATCTCCGAATTGGGGAGATGGGTCGTTTTTCTGGTCCCCTTTCTTCCTCATGGTTAACCCCATTAGTTTTCATATTTTATGACGTTCGGCCCATTAGTTTGGCGATTTTAAGATAAATGTGTACATTTTCGACGAGGTGGGTTAGGTATGAGGGGGGATCTGCTTGGTGTGGGCCAATCGGCGCTCTGCAGACCCCGTAATCTTGTGTCGATCTCTGACTGTTTTGGTGAGGTCAGTCCTCAAGGCATTAGTGATTTGGGTCTATAATTAGGCATTGTAATTGGGGTTGGGTGTGACAGGGAGACAGAGATAGGGGCGAGGGAACGCGTTCGTGGTCCCGGACCCTAAGAATAGGAGCTTTGAATGTGCGTGGATGTAGTACGAATGAGAAGCGAGAGGATATTGGAAGGTTATTTGAAAGAAGGATGTATGATGTCCTTGCACTGAATGAAACAAAGATGAAAGGAGAGGGAGAAGTGGATTTTGGAAACGTGATAGGTAGAAAGTCTGGAGTAGACGAGGGAGTCAGGGGGAAAGAAGGAGTGGCTATTATTGTGAAGGAGGAGTTGAGAGAGTTTATAAAAGAGTGGAAAGAGGTGTCATCAAGGCTAATGTGGGTGAGAATGCGGTTTAAGGGTGAAAGGTGGGTTTTTGTAAGTGCGTATGGACCAGGAAGTGAAAGAGAGTTAGACGAGGTAGAGGGTTTCTGGGAGGATTTGAGAGATTGTCTAGAAGGGTTTGATGAAAATGAAAATGTTATAGTTTTAGGGGACCTAAATGCTAGGGTAGGAAATGAGCCTGTTGAGGGAGTCATCGGTAGTTTTGGTGTGGATGGTGTAAACGAGAGTGGAGAAAGACTGAAAAATGTATGTGAAGAGTGTAGATTGAGTGTAGGTAATACGTTCTTCAAAAAAAGGCGCATACACAAGTAGGCTACACCTGGCATAGACTTGTGAGGGGAGAGATTGTAGAGAGGGCATTGATGGATTATGTGCTGGTGACAAGGGAAAGATTGTGTAGACTGCTGGATGTGAATGTGATGTAGGTGAGGCGGAGGGTATGTCAGATCATTACCTGGTGGAGGGAAAGCTAAGAGTTAAGAGTTACAGGAGAATAAGAGACAAGCGTGAAGTAAGAGAGGTAATAAAAGTTAGTGAGTTAGAGAAGAGTGAAAAAGAGAGGGAGTACAAGGAAAGACTAAATGAAAAGTGGATGGAAGTGAGAGAGATGGAAGAGAGAGAAGTAGAGGTTGAATGGCAACAGTTTAAGGAAGGAGTGAAAGCAAGTGCAGAGGTAGTATGCGGCAAAAGGAAAGTACGAGGCAGAGGTATCAGGAAGGGAAGCGAGTGGTGGAATGATACGGTGAGAAAGGCAGTTGAGGAGAAGAGACAGTGTTTTGAGAGTGTTTTACAGGATGGTAGTGTTGAGGTATGGGAGAGGTACAAGGAGAAAAGGAGAGAGGCAAAACGGAAAATTAGAGAAGCGAAAAAAGATGCAAACGAAAGGTGGGGCCAAAGGCTGAGTGAGAATTTTGAAGAACGAAAGAAGATGTTCTGGAAGGAGGTAAATAAAGTAAGGAAAGGAGGACAAAAGAGGGAAGAGTCAGTGAAAGATGAAAATGGAGAATTACTAGTGGAACCAGTTGAAGTGAGGAAAAGATATGCCAAGTATTTTGAATCTTTGTTAAATACAAGAGATGGAAGAGAAGCAGTGATTGAAGCAGAGGTGGATGGAGATAGGTTACCCAGGCCACCCAGGTGGCAGGGAATGAATGAAAGGATTGAGGAAAATGAGGTGAAAGAAGCAGTGAAACAAATGAGAGCGGGAAAAGCAGAAGGTTTGGATGGTATTGCTGTGGAGTGTATAAAGAAGGGTGAAGATGTGATAATAGATTGGTTGGTGAGACTTTTCAATGTGTGCTTTGCTGTGTCAATGGTACCAATAAACTGGAAGAGTGCATGTATTGTGCCGTTGTACAAGGGGAAGGGAGATCGGCAGGAGTGTTCAAGTTATAGAGGTATTAGTTTATTGTCAGTGGTTGGAAAGCTGTATGGCAGGGTGTTGATAGAGAGGATAATAAAGTGTACGGAAGTTGCAATAGGAGAAGAACAGTACGGGTTTAGGAGGGGAAGAGGGTGCGTGGATCAGATGTTTGCAGTAAGACAGTTATGCGAGAAGTATTTAGAGAAGCATAAGGAGATATTTTGGGCTTTTATGGACTTGGAAAAAGCGTATGATCGTGTGGACCGTGAAGCAATGTGGAAGGTGTTAAGGATTTATGAAATAGGAGGAAATTTGTTAGAAGCAGTTAAGAGTTTTTATGAAGGGAGCAGAGCATGTGTGAGAGTAGGAAATGGTGAGTTGAGTGAATGGTTTGAGGTAAAGGTAGGTTTGCGACGGTTGTGTAATGTCACCATGGCTGTTTAATATGTTTATGGATGGTGTGGTGAGGGAGGTGAAAAGGAGAACTATGGGAAGAGGATTGGGTTTAGTAGGAAAGAATGGTAGAGATTGGGAGTTGAATCAGTTGCTGTTCGCTGATGACACAGCATTGGTGGCGGATTCTGATGAGAAACTGCAGCGGGTAGTCAAAGAGTTTGGTGTGGTTTGTGGAAGGAGGAAACTGAAGGTGAACGTCAATAAAAGTAAAGTAATGGTGTGTAATAGGGGAGAGCATAGGGTGAATCTAGATGTGAGGCTGGATGGGGAAATATTCGAACAAGTAGAGTGTTTTAAATATCTAGGAGGAACGATAAGCAGGAGTGGAGGTATGGAAGTGGAGGTAAAACAGAGAGTGTGTGAAGGAAGGAAGGTTTTCGGAGCAATGGGAAGTATGTGGAAGACGAGAAATCTCGGAGCGTAAGTAAAAAGTGCACTGTATCAAGGAATTGTTGTGCCAACAGTGATGTATGGGGCTGAGACATGGGCTCTGAAGAAAAAGGAGAAAAGAGGGCTGGATGTGATGGAGATGAGCTGCCTGAGGAGTTTGTGTGGAGTTACTCGTAGAGACAGATTGAGGAATGAAGAGATACGTAGGAGAGTGGGGCAGCAGGAACATTTGTCAGCCAGAGTGGACAGAAGGGTGCTGAGCTGGTATGGTCATGTTGAATGAATGGGAGATGAAAGGCTTACAAAGAGAATATGTGAGTCAGGTACAAAGGGAGATAGAAGGGCAGGAAGACCCCCATTGAGATGGAGAGACTGTGTAAGAAAGGCTTTGGATGATAGAGGAATGACTATAGATCAGGCAGGGGAAGTGGTGGTGGACAGGAGTGAATGGAGAATGCTTGTGAATAGTTGAGTGAACACGTGGTCATTTGGAGTAAGGGGTTGGGCGCAAGTTCGACTAGATAATAGTCCATCAGGCGCCTGGCCCGGGGGGACTCTTAATATGAAGGGTGTGCCTGGGAGGGCTTGTGGCTTTGGCTCCGCTGCATGTCTGCCTGCCGAGATCGGAACCTCTCCGGGTGGTCAGGGGCCGGGGGAGTGCTGGAGCGACCTTGGTAACCCTGGTCTCTGGGTCTTCTCCTGGGTGACCTGGATGTGTGTGAGTATGTGTGTGAGTTTGTGTTTTTTATCTGTGTTTACTTTTTGTTTTATGTTGTTTTTGTGTTTTCCCTGTTCTTGCTCTGTCTTGAGTCGGCTACCCCCAAAATGGGGATTGGGCCTGAGCATATAGATAGATAGATAGATAGATAGAGTGACAGGGATCTGCCTTGTGTGGGCCGATCGGCTTTCTGAAGACTCCCGTTTTCTGATGTTCTTATGTTTTTGCCATGAAATATATGCAAAAAGTTTTCGGATAATCTCAAGGTAGTCGCCGAACCATCGCTTAATTCGCCGAAGACGTCGCAGAACATACGCCGAGGATTCATTCATCCTTCGCATTATTTCGCAATATTTTATTCAAATGTGACAGTTCTCGCCGAGGTCATCGGCGAACCATCGCTCAATTTGCTGATGTAATCGCATAATGTCGCCGATTACGTCTTACCCATCGGCGACGTTGTCGCCGGGTGTAAACTTGTCAACGGTTTTTAACGGTCAAAATCGTAGACGTCGCACACATTCCTTGCGAATTGACAAGACTACGTTCTCGGCGACGAAAATCGTATGAAGTCGCACATGTGGGAAAGGGGCATTAAGAACCTCAAGAAACAACATCAACATCTTCAAGTATCATAGAAACTCTAACATCGGCTCAAACCACCTTTGCAACTGCTTTCACGAGCAAGTCTGTGTCCATACCACCTCCCCATCAGGCATCGGTGCCTGAAACCAAACAATCTCACTATGATGCTTACACTCAAGTTAGAACAACCTTTAACCCCAGGATGTTTGATTCAACCCGCCATTCTACCATCTCATATTCATGCTGTTCAAATTGTGAATATCACTGAATTACCCATCACCTAGCCCAAGGGTCTCGTCATCGGAGACTTGGAAACTTTCGACGATGTAGACTTCAATGACACTGCCTCCACAATGCCTACCATTCCTACCCTACCAGATCTCTTATCAAGTCGACAAGATGAAGAATTGCAAGCTCTACTGCTGCAATACCAAGATGTGTTTGCCAGCTTTCCAATTGAAACAGGAAAACCCATGTGCTCGACCAACCTATTCATACCACAGGGCCTACTATTCTTCAACCATCTCAATGAAAAAACCTTTACAACGACAAGAGGAAGGTCGACAGCTACAAGAAATTATTGATGCCGGAAAAGCTACTCCATCCACAAGTCCCTGGTCCTCTCCTGTTGTACTTGTCAAGAAGAAGGATGGCTCAACCAGGTTCTGTGTTGACTACAAATGCCTGAACGATGCTACCATCTAGGACGCCACACCACTACTTCGAATTGACGACACGTTGGACTCGCTACTTGGGTCCAAATGGTTCACCACACACCACACTAGATTTGCAGGCAGGATATTTGCAAGTACTAGTCTGGCCTGAACATTAACAGAAAACTTCCTTCACGACTAGTGGGGAAACCTCTATGAATTCAATATGCTACACTTCGGGTTCTGCAACGGTCCAGCAACCTTTTCACGTCTCATGCATTCTGTGCTGAAAGTTTTAACTTAGGAAATCTGTTTGGCCTACCTTGACGACGTAATAGTTTTTGCAAAGACCCGGCAAGAACACTTACAAAGACTGCAAATTGTGTTCACCCCTATCAGACAAGCAGGCCTAAAACTTGTCGGGAATAGGGTAATGATCCCGACAGTTTTAGGTCCAATAGGACATTTGAATTTGGCGGTATCGTATCGCATGTACGATTTCGGCTGGTTCTTTGTGAATTGTAGTTTATTCTTAAGTATAGGTTAAATATTAACTGTAATGTATAAATATCTACATCAGCTCTAGATGTATCATGAAACCAAGTTATGGGTTATAATTATTATGAGCCGGCAGCCATATGTAATTTCGCGAAGCGATCGGACGCCGGCCCTTCAGTCTCTCAATCAACAGCATACAGCCAACATCTCGCCCCCCCCCCCCCCCCCCCGGCTCTGACTCAACCCACAGTTCACCATGTGCTACAATTATTAATCTATAACAACAGTCCTACATCACCAGTCCTCTAAGCTAAGTTCATTGTATCGATATTGTATGATGTGAACATTCCTACATGTCATGCAATTGAATTAGCCGTGTGTGGGGGACTGGATTACACCCATCGACTACGTCGTTGGTAATTATATTATAACTATTTGTTGGGATATTTCATGTACCAGTGATATGTAATTTAACCTCTTTATCTAAATTCCCGACAAAAAATGGTCCTTCGTGCCCTAAGGCTTCCTTACCGTAGTATCGTTTTGTTTGCTTCCTTGACGCTTGTGGGCTTACAAATGGCTGCCGCCTCGCGCGTTGTTGGCCGACTGCCGTTTCCCTAGTTTAGACCCAGCTTCTTCCCTCGTGTTTTTTTCCGATTAGGCGCCATCCCTATCTTTTTTGGGGCTATTTCCAGGTTTTTTTGGGCGTGTGTTCCTTGGCCTTTTTTGGTGGGTTGGCTGGGCTGGTGATTGGGGTAGGGGTGATTCGTCGGACACCATTTCGCACTCATAGGCTATGCTAGGCCTGCAGGTGTCTGTGGTAGCTGTTCATTTCGCTTTGGTGGTGGGCCAGTGGTGTTCATTGTGTTTTGTCGTTATGAGACTCTTTTCTTAATTTTGCCGGTGGGGAGGGTTCTCATGTGACTCATTTAATTAAATTTAATAGCCTAGTTGCCTAATTACGGTCATGGGGTTCGGTCTCTGTTGATTCCTAAGCGATTGACAGCCAACAGACCTCATGATTGTGGGATGGGCAGCTGGGCTAAGCCTAATACTTATTACTATGCCTAGTCAGTTCTTTTCATTTACCCTTCTCTCTCTAGCCCTAGTTTGTTTCTGCTATTTGTCATTCTTATTCAATTAATTCTTCCTACTGCAGCTGGTAGCCTAATGACCATTTCCAAATTGGGAGTGGCAATGCTATTGCCACATTTTTTAATTTAAATTAATTTGTGTAATAGTTTGCTTTATAGTTTAGAGAGTTAATAGCCTAATAGACTTAACGATGACAGATTTAAAGAAACTTAAGATTCTTAAGGGAGGGATGAAGGGAAGTTTAAATAGATGTTTAAGAGATCTTGATGAATTTTTATTAAGTGCCACGGCTGATCAAATAAAGGGTAAATTCGCTACTGTTACTAAATCGCTAGCTACTTATGATAGTTATGCTCAGCAGGTATATGGTTTATTGACAGTTACTGACGATGTGGAAGAAGAAATGTCGGCAGATCTTGAGTACTTTGAGGATGTTAATACAGCCTTAGCCAGACTATCTTCCACCCAAGAATCAACCTCTGTTAAGGATACCGGTACACCAAGGGCGACTGGTTTTAACCTGCCAAAGCTTACTTTGCCTACCTTTTCCGGGGTTTCGCCTACCTGGACTGGATTTTGGGATATCTTTGAGTGTTCAGTCCATCATAATAAAACACTCACATCCATCCAAAGGTTCACATATCTCCGTGGTCAATTGAAAGGGGAGGCATTGAAGGTGATCGGTGGGTACAAGCTAGAAGCTACAAGCTACGAGTCTGCAGTGGAGTTGCTAAAGAGAACTTACGGGAGAGAGGAAGTCATCAAGACCGCGTTAATTACTAATTTCTTCACGCTAGATCCTCCATCCTATGATGTGATGGACCTAAAGGAGTACTATGCCTCCTTTGAGAGCCTCCTCCGATCTATGGAGACAATGGCCATCACCAAGGAGGAAATATTTAGTGTTAATATCTTGAATAAGATACCCTCTCCCCTAAGGGAAATCTTAAGACGACAACTAAGCGACTCTCCACTAAACTTAGAAGCGTTGGTGCGGGTGTACCAGACTGAAGTCTTCAATATGGAGAGTACTGGACACTACCGATGAGTGGAGATGTCTCCATCTACTGCAGCTTTCCCGGTACAGACTTCTCCTAAATAGAAAAGGCAAATACCATTAGGTTGCAAGTTGTGCAGTGTCCACGGTCATCTGTGGTACCAGTGTCCTAAGTATCCTAAGGCTACACAGAAGATTGGCCAGGCTAAATCGCTTAACCCATTGAGACCCAGCGTCGCACATGATGCGTCGGCAGTTTTGATCACCAACTCCCAGCGACGCATCACGTGCGTCCGGCATATTAAAATCAGTTACGTGGCTCGTAAGGTAGGAAATAGCGGGAGAATAGGAGGGGGAGGTACCGTAGTGTGTGGGCGAGCCGGGCAGGTAGGTGTGAGCGGGCCCAGACAGCCGCGCGGCCGGTGGTGGTGGGCTTAGTGGGGATACTTTACACCCTTAGTTCACCGCCACTTTGAACCTTCATTACTCCGGTCGTATGGGAGCTAGAGGCTTGAGATTTATGTGAGACACTCCTTAGGATGTATGCCGTACAATGCCATACTCAGTTTTCACCCTAGTGCTCCCGGGCGGGTGGTCATGCGGGGGAGACGAACTTTCGACCCCCCCCCCGCCCCCCAAATGACCGAGGTGATTTATTTTTTTATTCATTTGTCACCATTCTCTTCCATTTTGGCTCAACACATTTGTTTGAGGCTCCCCCCCCACCGCCCCCCCCCAAAAAAAAAATATCAGAGTTTTTTTTTTTTTTTTTTTTCATTTCTCACCCTTGTCTTCCATTTTAGCAAACAAAAACAAAAAGTGAAAATGGCTTGGGACTGGGGTGAACAAAATATTATAACTAGCCGGGGCTCAGCGGGTTAAGTTATGTACCAGCTGTTTGGCAAGAGACCACTTCAACAGTAATTGCACCAATTCCTACATCAAACCTTGTAAGTATTGCAAGGGGAAACATTGGTTTTCCCTTTGCACCAAGTCTGATCGGCACGACGGCAAAGAAAAGGGGAGAACCCCCAAAGAGTCACATGAGAAAGGTAAGAGCGAGGGTGATAAAGTATCTACCATGTCCATTGCTTCTCGAGAATGTCAATTGCTTCCTACTATGATGCTGCCAGTAGTGGGGAGTAATAATAATACTATAATGACGCGCACCTTACTTGACCAGTGCTCACAGAGGTCATTCGTTCTGCGGTCATCATTACCCCAGCTCAAGTGTACCAGCAAGGGTCAAGAGAATTTGCGTCTCCATGGTTTCACTGGTGAAATAGATTCCAGTGACTATGATATAGTGGAGATTTCCTATGTTTATAGAAGAAAGGTATGTCCCATCAAGGCTGTAGTGGTCGACACACTACCCAGTTTCTATATAGCATCAGAGATTCAACCACATTTGAAAGATCTCAGAAGCAAGGGATATAAACTGGCTGATGATCAACTCTCTGCTAACAATGGTATTATGCTACTGGTCGGAGCTGATTATTACTACGACCTGGTTCACCCTGGATATCGGCTTATAATGCTCCCCACGATCCAAGGGTATGCCATTTCTGGATCCTATGCCACTTCCTCTCAAGACACACAGGTGGAGGTGGTTACGGTCCTCAAGGTAGCAGTAAGCCCCATAGATAAATATATTAGGCCAAATGTGCCTGATAATACATGTACTGATATAGATAAGCTATGGGACTTGGACAATATTTGAATTGACCCACATGAACTTGATCGTGAGTCCAAGCTAGCGTTAAGCTCGTATGAAGAGACTGTAACGTATGACTCTGGCAGGGGTCAGTATGTGGTAAGGCTCCCTTGGAATGATAACAAGAGTAAATTACCTACTAATTTCCATCTAGCACTTGGTAGGATACGTGGCCTTCAGAAGCAGTTTGTCAAGGATCCAAATTATTGCGAGACTTATGTTTCAGTACTAAACGAGCAGGTACAACGTGGATTTGTGGAAAGAGTAGATCTCAGTGAGTATGGGGATAACATCCATTACCTTGCTCACCATGGGATTAAAAAGGACAGTTCCACCACTCCTGTTCGTATTGTGTATGACTGCTCTGCTAAATCCAGTGATCGCTCCTATAGCCTGAATGATTGTCTGTACACGGGTCCGTCCCTGGTCTCTGATCTCGCGCAAATTATGTTGCGCTTCAGATGTCATAAGTTTGCATGGGTCGCCGATATTGAGAAGGCCTTCCTGATGCTTCAACTCCATCGTGAAGATAGGGACTCGACAAGATTTTTATGGCCACGGGACCCAATGGATCTAGATTCAGAGTATCTGGTCTACAGATTCAGAGTCGTCTTATTCGGGGCGACCTGTTCCCAGTTCCTTCTCAACGCTACTATCTTGCGACATCTTGAGGAGGCTGGACTAGATCCTGACTTCAAGAATGAGATCATGCAGGGGATCTATGTGGACAATCTTCAAGGCACTGGGGACGATGAAGATTTATTGCTCGAAAGATGCTGGGAGATCCGCGATATATTTGCCAAGGCTCATCTATACTTGAGAGAATGGGCCACTAATAGTGATCTTTTGAAAGGTCAATTTGCTTCTGCGGTGTAGCTACTGAGAATAGTGAGGTGAAGTTTTTAGGCCACAAATGGGACACTACCACAGATTGTATATCCTTCTGTCACACCCCATGCGGCAGTGAGCTTATGACCAAGCGAAACTGCTTAAGCTTGTCAGCGAGGTTGTTTGATCCCCTAGGTTTTTTGCTGCCAGTCACTATCCGTGCTCGTATGTTTTTACAGCAACTGTGGCGGCTAAAACTAGATTGGGACACGCCCCTCACGACTGAGTTACAAGATACTTGGCGGTTGATTCGGTCGGACCTTTCCACATGTTGCAAGGTCCAACTTAATCGTCAGGTTATTAGTGGTCAACAGGTGGATCTACATGCCTTTTCTGATGCTAGTAATAGTGCGTACGGTACTGCCATATACATATGCAATGGTAGTGAAGTGACGCTGGCTATAGCGAAGGCCAAAGTAGCCCCTATAAAGAAGATTACAGTTCCTAAATTAGAACTTACTGCATTGCTTCTGTCTGCTCGTCTAATAAAGTTTACACTGGATGCTTATGCAGACATACTACAGATTAATAACGTCTATGTCTGGAGCGACAGTCAAATAGCGCTTTCATGGGTACACAGCCAGAAGGTGTTACCTGTTTATGCTTCTAATCGCACTGATGAGATACATAACTTAGTTCCTACAGCTAAATTTCGCTATGTGAGCACCAGGGATAACCCCAGTGACATAATTTCCCGGGGGTTCTCGGCGCAACAGTTTATGTCGTCCTCTATTTGGTGGCATGGACCTCCATGGCTTACATCTAAAACTGAATGGCCTCAGGATTTCAGGGAATGCATATCTGATCCTTCAAGTCGGCCCCAAGATGATGTGTTAAGTAGTTCGAATGTGAGTACTACACATCAGGATAACAAGTTGGTAGAGTGGGAACGTTACGGCAGCTATGATCAAGTAATACGGGTATTTGTATGGATATACCGTTTCATTAACAACATGAGAAGTCGGGCTCACGGATCTTTCCTTAGCGAAGATTCGAAGCATATCAGACTCCATGAATTGAGATCAGCAGAAGCGAAACTAATATGTTTAGTACAAAAGGAATCTTATCCTACTGAACATCAAATCCTGAGCAAGGAGTCAAAGGGCAAACCCTCAAACTTAATGAGGCAGCTAGGATTATATATGGAAGGAGGCATAATTAAGTGTAGAGACAGGATACAAAAGGCGGACATTATTGATTCTTCAAAATATCCTGTCCTCCTTAGCTCCTCTCATTTGATTACCAAACTGTTGATTCGCCAATGCCATCGGACCTGCCTACATTTTGGCGTAAATTATGTTCTGGCGTATATGCGACAACGTTGGTGGATCCCTAAGATGCGACAAGCAATTAAAGGGATCCACAATAGCTGTACTATCTGTAAAAGAATACAGGGTAAGCCTTACTCCCCAGTTGATCTACCTCCCTTGCCTGAGTTCAGGGTACAAAGGACTGAACCATTTCAGGTAACCGGGGTAGACTACACCGGAGCGATTCATGTTAGAGAATCGCCCGGTAATATCATAAAGGTATATGCCGTTCTATTCACATGTGCGGTAACCAGAGCGATTCATATTGAATTGATTGACGACCTATCCAGTGAGGGGTTTTTGCATACTCTAAGATGCTTTGCATGCCGCAATGGTTTCCCGCAAATTATTATGAGCGATAATGCGACTTGTTTTGTCGGGGCCTCTAAATATCTCCAGAGTTTAATGGATGACCCGCAGGTTGTGGCTACCCTCACTGGAAAGGGTTGTCAGTGGAGATTTATACCAGCACGTGCACCATGGTTCGGGGCGATTTGGGAGAGAACTATCGGTATCGTCAAATCTGCCATGAAGCAGGTATTAGGAAGGGCACTGGTGACCAGACGGGAGTTGCAAACCATCTTAACCCTTAATTAGCGGCGAGCAACATAAGTCGAGTTAAATAAAACTGGACTATGTGGCGGTGCTCGACATATATCGTGTGGCAATTTCAGCACGTAATGTTGCTGAGAGAGAGAGACAAGTGGTGGCAGGAGAGTAGCGAGCGTATGACTGCTCCAGACCACCGCGGCGAACCTACTGACACGAATCCCACCTCCTCCCTCCCTCTCTCACTCGCTATATATGGAATTGTATGGGGAAAGTGCCTAATTACATGCTTTTTGCACTCGCGTTGCACGGTTATTGCAAGAAAACTAGCCATCATAAAAGGATCGTTATGGTGTCATTCGAAAGCTCTGTTTATGCCCTTTCAGGGATAGATACTTGTTTTACGTTCTGGGTCTTATTTAGGCATGAAAATGATCACGTAAACAGCCCTATTTTGGCTAAAAACACCCCGCTGGGCGGTACATATAAATAAACCGCATAGGCCGCTCGTAAGGTGTTAATAGAGATTGAGATGTCAGTCAACAACAGGCCCTTGACCTATACCTCGGCAGATGTTGATGACCTCTTACCCATTTCGCCTTCTATGCTAACACGTGGACGAACCCTTAATACCTTTCCTAGATCGTCCGTAAATGACGAAGATCTGCATGACCCTACGTTCGGCAATGCTGACACCACACGTCGTCGCTTCCAGTATGTAAACAAGGTGTCCGACGATCTATGGAAACGGTGGACCTAAGAATATTTGCTGTCTCTTCGCGAGCGTCACTCTCATAAGATCAAAGGGACGAATCAACGATGGCCTCGTATCGGGGATATCGTCCTGATTCATGATGAGCGTCCTAGGTTATTTTGGAAGCTTGGGAGGATTATCGATTTGTTCCAGGGCATTGATGGTCTTATAAGGGTTGCTAGAATACGAACTTCGACTGGGGTTACTACTCGCCCAGTCGTAAGGTTATATCCCTTGGAGCAGGATGTAGAACTGCCGGATGATCCGGCGTCTCTACTGATACCCCTCCGCGGGAGAGTGCTGGTGACAGTGCTCCTCAAGGTGGGGCAGCTGATGATGAGAAGAATGATTCTCCTCAGGCTTCAGGTGGCGCTCGTCCCAAAAGGAGGGCGGCTATGAGTTCCGTGGATCTTTGGAGATCAAAGATCAAACTAGGTGATCTTTGACTTCGATGTCCTTTTGTTGTTCTCTGTATATAGCTCCTGTATATCATTTTGGTGGCGGGCAATATGTCGGGAATAGGGTAATGATCCCGACAGTTTTAGGTCCAATAGGACATTTGAATTTGGCGGTATCGTATCGCATGTACGATTTCGGCTGGTTCTTTGTGTATTGTAGTTTATTCTTAAGTATAGGTTAAATATTAACTGTAATGTATAAATATCTACATCAGCTCTAGATGTATCATGAAACCAAGTTATGGGTTATAATTATTATGAGCCGGCAGCCATATGTAATTTCGCGAAGCGATCGGACGCCGGCCCTTCAGTCTCTCAATCAACACCATACAGCCAACATCTCCCCCCCCCCCCCTCCCCCTCCGGCTCTGACTCAACCCACAGTTCACCATGTGCTACAATTATTAATCTATAACAACAGTCCTACATCACCAGTCCTCTAAGCTAAGTTCATTGTATCGATATTGTATTATGTGAACATTCCTACATGTCATGCAATTGAATTAGCCGTGTGTGGGGGACTGGATTACACCCATCGACTACGTCGTTGGTAATTATATTATAACTATTTGTTGGGATATTTCATGTACCAGTGATATGTAATTTAACCTCTTTATCTAAATTCCCGACATCCAAATGTACTCTAGCCTGGGAATCAGTGGGTTTCCTAGGACATATCATCTCCAAAGACGGCATCGCCCTCCCGATCCAAGTAAGTTGTCTGCCATTGCCGCCCAAACATCACCCAAAGATGTGTAAGGAATTAGATCTTTTCTGGGCTTGGCTGCAACAAGTTCATCGCCTTACCTGATGAGTGTGATGGCGAACAAGTCAAGGATAGCGAGGCTGGGAGTGTTTCCAGGGGCGAGGAAAACACGAGAATGGGAGGTAAGTAGACTCCAAATAGAGGTAAGTGTAAACCTATCAATGTTGTGGGAGACTCTGGGGTTAGGTATTTAGGTCAAAATCTCTCCACCAAAGTTGGGAAGCTCGAGTGTCTCCCCAGGGCAGATATAGGTAGAGTTTGAGCTTAGTGCAGGTAGCTTACCAGTATTGAACTGCGTAAGTTGTATAAGGTAGCCTTAGATAACATTAGGATGAAGGGTGGTTTCCCCATAGCTTGCTCTATCTTGCCAAGGCGAGGTGTCAGACCTGAATGGTTGTCCAGAGCAATTGGTTTCAACTGCTGGCTGGCAAAGCTGTGCAAAGAGTTGTCATTACCATTCATAGACAACTGGAGCCTCTACTACGGTAACGATAGCTTGTACGCAAGGGACGGGGTGCATTTAAGTAGAAAAGGGATAGGGATGCTAGGAAGGTTAGTTGATGGAGTAGTTATTAATAACAGTGTAACAAAAGGTGATAATGCAGTAATAGAAGTTAGTCATATTAATAGTGGTACAATAGCTACCATAGTACAACATAATAACAACAGTCAAATATATACTAATAGAAGAAATAAAGGTCCACCAGACACCAATAAAAAAAATACATTGAGATTATAATACACAAACTGTAGGAGTTTATGTAACAAAATGGACGAACTTAGAGCACTTGTTAGAAATGAAAATATAGACATAATAGCGCTATATAACAGAAACATGGATTAATACAGAATCCAAGCATTTTTTAGCAGAATTTCATATACCAGGATATAGTTTGTTTAAATATGACTGAACAAGTAGGAGGGGCGGCGGAATAGCAGTGTTTTTCAGGAGTTCATTAAAATGCTGTACTAAATCAGGTATTAGATTAAATAATGATTAATAAAGTTTTTGGGTAGAGGTAGCGAAGGTAGTGAGACCATAGTTATTGGAGTCATTTATAGACCACCAAATATGAGTTGAATTGAAGGTAAATCTTTATGGCAGGAAGTGAATATAGCATCAAGGTTTAGCAATGTGTGCATTATGGGGGATTTTTAATTTTCCGAATATAGATTGGCAGCATCAAATCGGCGACTCAGATTCTGAAGAGTTTCTTGAGGAGGTATATGATAGTTTTTTATTTTAATTCATAGACTCACCGACTAGAGGTAATAATATCCTAGATTTAGTTTTCAGTAATAATGAACATATGATAAATAATGTAGAGATAGGGGACCAACTAGGGAATAGCGATCACATATCTATTTATTTTAATATACAATGGACAGGAAATGCCAAAGAGAATACGACACTTATCCCAGATTTCAGAAAAAACGATTATGGCGGGCTAAGAAGAGCCTTAACCCTTCCTACCCGGGCAGCCTTTCTTAAGGACGGAGGCTGTATCCGGGCGATCTGGCTGAAAACACAACAAAAGTAAACTAAGGCTAATCTCGCTTAATATACTACCTACATTAATCAAACATATGTCAAAATGGGCGCCTTACCTTGCCGCGTAGAATGGCGTTGAGTAGAGCTTTCTAGCTCAAGTAGTTCAGGAGTTATGGTGATGGAAGTGGAGGCAACTTTTTCCGCGTATTTACCTCGCCGCGTCCGACCACTCAATCGCGGCCCAGGCTACGACGAACGTTTTGACTCGTCGCTCTACCTTGAATTATGGCGGGAAGCGATTTTTTAGTGTTTTATTGTTTATTATGCCATATATTATTGTTATTATGATATTTTCACTCAATAAATATATTTTTCTGAAGTAATTTGTGTCTCTGTCACTTATACTTAGTTTTATTGTTATAATTATAGTAGTTATGATTATTTATACTGGACTATGGTAATTGATAGTGTCATTTTCACTTCTTTATTGTTAGGAATATATATTTTAGTGTCACTTTCACTTGTTCATATTGTTCTGAAGGCACTTATTATTACTTATGTGTGTCTCTTTCACTTAGACTTAGTTTTATAGTCATTATTATAGTAGTTATGATTAATTATACTGGACTATGGTAATTGATAGTGTAATTTTCACTTCTTTATTGTTAGGAATATATATTTTAGTGTCACTTTCACTTGTTCATATTGTTCTGAAGGCACTTATTATTACTTATGTGGCTCTTTCACTTATACTTAGTTATATTATTATTATTATTATTGAGTGTCACTATCACTGTCACTTACACTTCAATAGTTTACCAGAGTGTGGAAATCATTGAAACAGGTGCCAGCACACAGTCCCACCTGACACTCGAGGCATTGCCAAGTGGTTTTTGTGGGTTTGCTTGGTCGTCGAGTTGTGCGGGTGCACACATAGCACCTCTTCTGCATCCTTATTCGGCTGTTAGGACCTTGGGAAGGAAGGGCGACGAGCTGGTGCTTTCTGAAGAAGTCGGCACACCCTATTCTGTCCATCATGCCTGGTCCTTGTAGTGGCCTCCCTGGTGTACCCGCACATTTTACCAGGAGCTCATGTATCAGCTGCTTTTGGAAGGTCCGCAGGCTCTTGTACTTGATGACTGGACACCTCAAACGGTTGATGTTGTACGCGTTGAGGACAGACATATCTACTGTATGCAGGACAAACTTCTTGTACCACCTGCAAGATGTTCGCAGGCAGTCTATGAAGCCCATCTGCATGTCGGACTTGTCGACGAGGCGCATGTTCAGGTTATAGTCCAGAACAGCAGCTGGTTTTGTGATAGGGTTCTTCGTTTTTCGGTCCACCTTCCCTGTGGGGACCATCTCTGCTTTGTGGCATGTGGTGAGGAGGTTGACCTTGCACTGGTCATGCCAGTGGATGGAGAGGATGGGGCCACTCTTCTTATGGAAGATGTCCGTCTTCTTAGTTTTGGTTGGGTAGGCTGGCATGCCCTTCCTCTTCCCCTTCACTGTGCCGACAGTTCCGGTCTTGCGGTCATGGAGGTACTTGGCGAGGATAGGCGACGTGTAATAATTGTCGGTATAGAGGACGTGGTTGTCATGGAAGTACCTCTCCATCATCCTCTTTACCACAGCACCGCCAAAACCAATGAGGGGGTCAATCTCCACCTCACCACCCTTGCCGCTGTAGACTAAAAAGTCGAGCACATATCCCGTCTTGCAGTCGCAGAGGACGAAGAGCTTGATGCCGAAGCGGTGTCTCTTTGACGGGATATACTGTCGGAAGTGCAGCCTACCACAGAACAGGACCAGAGACTCGTCGATGCACAGCTTCTGAAATGGAATCAGGTAGGTGGAAAACCGATGACGAATTATGTCATACAGTTGCCTGATCTTCCAGAGTGTGTCGGGCTCGTGGACATGCATGTTATTTGTCAGGTGGAAATATGAGAGGATGTCGAAGTACCTATCCTTTGACATGAATTTGCCAAATGCTGGAGTCGTTGTGAGGTCGCCAGTTATCCAGTAGTCGGCCAGAACGTGCTTCTTTATGTGTGTCATCAGCATTGTGAGTGCCAAGAACACATATAATTCTGCCACAGTGAGAGCTCTCCATGCCACCATCTTGGCACTTGTCTTCCTGCCAAGAAAGTTTGAACAGATAGCCTGGTGGTGATTTGTCTCTTTGACAAGGTATTCCATGACTTCATTGTCGTAGAAGCCACAGAAAAGTTCACTGGGGGTGGCATTTGGGCCACAGGGATATGCTGGTGACACCCCAGAATCCTGTTGTACCTCGTCAAAGGCAGGAATATCTGGCACAAAATCCGCCCCATCTGACCACACAAACATTTCAGCAGCTCGAGGACGAGGACGTGGAGCTGCAGCAGGCACACGCCCTGGACGCCCTGGCACATGCCCTTGGCCACGCGGATGCCCAGGCGGACGCCCTGCACGCCCATGCCCAGGCCCAGGGGCAGCGGCGTCGGCAGGCTGACCACGTCCACGACCTCGAGGTCCTTTGATTCTTCTTGTCGGGACTTCCTCTTCCTCTTCCTCTTCGTTTTCCTCTTCCTCAGGCGACGTCAGGTCATATGGGGCAATGTTGGGGTCGTCAGCAGCCTCTTCAGGAGACAACTCTGGTGAAGAATTGACCGGGCGTCGGCGGCGTGGGGCTGCGGGATGTTGAGCAATGGGAGCCTCGGCCTCGGGAGTTGGGCTCCTTTTGCGGCTAGCCGTGGACTTTTCCGCAGGAAATAATGACCTACGATGCGGGGCCTGTGGTGGCACACTGTGGGAGGTCAATGACGCACTTGTAGAGGCCCTTTGGTCATCCTGAGGGACAGATGAAGCCGAGGGCTGTGGGTGGCCCTCCCGGCATCCCGGGTCAAGGCGTCAGGTCAAAGGAATGCGGGTGGTTGCTAGGCCTGGGTCGGCGTCACTCTCACTATCTACGCCTTCCCTCACTTTTTCTGCCTCCCTGCGTGCTTTCTTGGCTGCACTTTTCACTAAAGACTGTTTATAGAAGTATTTACCCACTTTCAAGGGTGTACGGGCAGGCAAAGGGGAAGGTCCTGGCGTAGGGCTAGGGCTAGGCCTAGGCCTACCCTGACCTACGAAACTAGGCGAAGGGGTTGGCTCTAGCACACTTGGTACTTCAATAGCACCTTCCTCCACCACTTCCACATCAGGATCATCACTACTATCACCCCCCTCAAATAAATCAACATTGTCATCAGCACCAAATCCCACAAAATCGTCAATTTCGCTCCCGCTTCTACTCTGAATATTTTTTTTTTTTTTTTCTATATTCCAACTTACTTCCTCTCGGGCATAGGCTGAAAGCCTTAACATTCACCGCTTTACAATGAACAGTGAAGCCCGTGAGGTCTTGTTCCAGTCTAGGGAGTGAGACATGTGAAGCACGTAGAGTAGAACGAGCACCTGCCATCTTGCCTTCACATGAGGCACGGTGCTCACTCATGGCCCGAAACGACCCCATCTCTGAAGCCATCTCGTTCCCGTGCTTCACTGTCTCACCCCCTACACTCGGACTCTCCCACTTACACACACACAATGCCACCTGTTGAGCAGATAACTCACCAGGCATTGCACCCCTATAGCATATTTTGAATATGGGAATATTCATACAGTGCTATTTAATCAGGGAACAATGAGGGTATTTTATTGACGTTTCGGTGGGCTTGTGGTAATGCACTGATACCAGGTACAGCACAAATTCCATCCCAATAATATCTTCCCATTGATACATCGGGATTTGATCCCGGGACCTTTGGATTAGCAGGCCAGTGGCAAGACCACTCCACCACACCTCCCCTATGAATATGCATTTTTATAGAGGTTTTTATATAGAGGTTTTTGTCCACAGAGCTTTCACCACTGCTCAAATCCGGGTTGAAAAGTTCACATTGTATTGCACTCTCACTTAGCAAACGTTTCACTTTCCTTAGTTTCTTTTTCTTCTCGGTTGGCAGAGGCGTAGATGTTGCAAGTGGGGTAGCACTGGGACGCGCGGGAGATTGCACAGTATCGGACGCGTCGGAATTCATTTTTTTGCTGTAGCTCTCAATGGCGGCAACGTAGGAACTGATAAGCGTGGTAGTTGAGGCTTGGTGGCGCTACGATCGCCCCCGCAAAGTAAAATTTGCCCGCGCGAAATTTAAAGCACGCTTTCAAGCAAATGCCTTAGGTAAGGCATACCGGGTAGTGGCCCTTCAGCCGCGCTGTCCTTACCTAAGGCAGCCCGGGTAGGAAGGGTTAAAGACCCCACATTGTGTTCTAACCTTTATAATATAGGCACTTCAATAATGAAAATGACACAAGTGACTAAAATATATTATGTACAATACAGTAGATGGGTAGAACCTGTAAAATATAATAAGATAATAATATTATGGTATGGGGAAAGGGAGGGAAAGTAGCTAAGTATGAAGTATAAGTAGCGTGGTGTTGTTTGGAGGCTTATACGTTAATCAAATATATTTAAATCAATATTCACGTAAATGGAGTCATTCACAAGAGCTAGATTATAAATATATTCAGCCAAGGGTAACAAGGGATAGAGTGTATATTGCATAAGTTTGATTCTGAAGAAGAAGGGTCGCTAAAAGCTAGAAACGAGACTCAGCACCTTGCACTAAAACTTAATATTCTTTTGGGGATCTCAGGTTTTAGGGATTATAGGGATTGAAGATTTCTTGGGGTTGGTGGTGGAACGTAATGTGTTTGTGTTGTTTTTTCTATGTGTATGAAGGAGACAAAATGCAAAGTTGTCCACAAGTGGCTCCCTCAAAGTTGAAATAGTGAGAGAGCTAAAATATATAGGAACACTATATAAGGAAGAGCACTTTAGTGACAAGGTTTCGCAGATAGCTTCTTCAGGTCACTAACAGACGCTAGGTCTGTGTTTTTTAACCTCTGGGTCGAGACACAAAATTGGGTTGCAAGCCATTTTTAATGGATTGCCAAGGGTCTCTGAGATTTATACTATTATTGTTCATATGTTCTTATAATTAATACCATTATGTTGAATAACTCGTTAATCAATAATTAGGTTCCTCAGTCATAGTTATGTTGATTTCGCTAAAGCCAGATGACTTTTTTAGCTTAGAAATGCTCCCCAAGACCTATGCTGCCATTACATTTTAACCCTTCCTGTACCGGCGGCGTAATTTTAACTTTAGTCTGTCTACTATTACAAAATGTTATTCAGTTTATAAAGGACATGCAGCAATTAACAGGTTTCGAACTATCTCACTTAGCCATTTTTACTACCACGTATCCTACTTAAACAGCATAAATTCGTGTAAATTTAGGTATAATATAATTAAAAAGACGTTTCCAGTACAGAAGGGGTTAAATCTAACCTTTGGTATGTGGTACAAAGGAGTACAAAGGAAATCAAGCAACAACAGATCTAGTGACCCTTCTAGGTTGCTTGTCCTCCAAAACACTGAGGATCAAGTGTCCAAACAGTGGTTTAGAGTGGGTAAGGGAACATTGGAAAGGGAACTACTGCCCTGCCACTAACGTGGCAGGACTAGGAAGTTAGTAGGGGACATATGGGTTAGTAACTGAGGGGAGGATAAAGTTATTCATTTACAAACGCAGTCAGTCGCGGGTTTGATGCGAGATATTTGTCTAGGCGGAATTTAAATGAATCAACGGTGCTGCAGTCTATAACGTCTCGGGGAAGCCCATTCCACAAGTTGACAACTCGATTGAAGAAGAAATTCTTAGATTCGTGCGAGTTAAAAGATTTACCAATAATTTTGCAACCGTTTCCCCGCGTGTAATTAGATTGGTCGATAGTGAAGTACTTACTACAGTTCATATTGTCGATGCCTTTGATGATTTTGAACACTTGAATTAAGTCGCCTCTTAATCTGCGCTGGGTTAAAGGAAATAGATTTAATTCTCTAAGACGCTCTTCGTATGGTTTGTTCTTTAGGCTAGGTATCATTTTGGTAACTCTACGTTGAACTCGTTCTAGCTTGTTTATATCTTTTTGGTAATAAGGGCACCAGGATTGAACGCAGTATTCCAGAAGAGGGCGGACTAAGGAATTGTAAAGGGTTAGGATAACTTCTTTGGATTTATGCTCAAATGACCTGCCTATAAAGCCAATTATTTTGTTTGCCTTCTTAACAACTTCTGAACATTGTTGACTCGGTTTTAGGTTACTCGATATTGTTACTCCCAGATCAGTTTCTCTGTTTACATTCTTAAGCTGAGTGCCATTCATCGAATAGTTTGCTTTCTCATTTAGGTATCCGACATGTAGTACTTTACATTTATCCGCATTGAAACTCATTTGCCAAATTTGGGCCCAACATGACAATTTATCTAGATTGTGTTGCATATCGTCAACTTGTTCTTTTGAGAGTACGCTATTTGCAATTTTTGTATCGTCAGCAAATTTTGAGATTGTGCAGGTGAGACCCTCATCTATGTCGTTGATGTAAATTAGAAAGAGAATTGGTCCTAGTACCGATCCCTGGGGTACCCCGCTACTTACATTGGTCCATTTAGATGCCTTACCGTTTATGACTACCCTTTGCTTTCTGTTGCTGAGCCAATTTTCTATCCATTTCAACACACCGTCTTGTATTCCATGCGCTTTTAGTTTTAGCAGTAAACGTTTGTGGGGAACTTTGTCAAAGGCCTTTTGAAAATCAAGGTATATAATATCTACAGCTTTACTCTCATCGTAGAGGTTGAGGATATCGTGGAAGAAGTCTAAGAGGTTTGTTAAACAGGAACGTTTTTTACGAAAGCCGTGTTGAGTATCTTTAAGTATGTTATTTTCCTCCAAGTGATTTACGAGTCTGTCTCGTATGACCGTTTCTAGCATTTTACATACAACTGAGGTTAAGCTAATTGGACGATAGTTACTGGGTAGGGATTTGCTGCCTTTTTTGAATATCGGTGTTACGTTGGCTAGCTTCCACTGATCAGGCATAGTTCCAGACTGCAAGGATTTATTGAATAGTAATGTCAGTGGTTTGGAGAGCTCATTCTTAGCTTCCTTTAGAACTCTAGGCGAGATTGTATCAGGTCCTGGCGTTTTATTTACCTTGAGTTTATCTAAACAATTCAATACTTCTCTCTCTGTAACGGTGATATTGCTTAGAACATCTGAATTATCAATCTGAATCGGCGATGGTGTAGGGATATCACTGAGGTCTTCTGTTGTAAAAACTGATGCAAAGAAGGTATTGAGGGCATTATTCATTTGTACTTCGTCTTTGGTGTATTCTCCTTTTTCATCGAGTAACGGTCCAACAGTTGAAGTAACTACTTTTTTCTTTCTGATATAACTATAGAATTCTTTCGGGTTTGTTTTACTTTGATTCGCAATATGTAACTCTAAGGTCTTTTTACTTTGCTTAATTAACTTTTTGGCTTTGCGTCGTAGCTCTACAAATTTCACCCGTTCTTCGTCATTTTGTGAGGATTTTAATCTATCATTAGCACATTTTTTAGCAAGCAGGCAGTTTGAAATATCTTTATTCCACCATTTGGGCTTATTATTATGGCCTGGACGCCGTATTTTCGATGGTATGCAGTCTTGCACTGCTTTTAGGTAAGTGGTTTCGAATAACTTCCAAGATGTATTTATGTCGTTATTGTTAATTAAAAAGCTCCAGTCAGTTTCTTTAAACATAGCTCTAAGTTTATGGAAGTTTGCTTTCTTGAAATTAGGGACTTTTTCGATGCTACTATTTGGTTCGTTACTAGTAAACTTTAAAGTGAAAGTTATCGTACGATGGTCGCTGTTACTGAATTCATCACCAACATTCAAATTCTCTATCAATTCTCCTTTGTTGCAAGTACAATGTCAAGAACGTTATTACCACGGGTCGGCATTCGAACAAATTGATAAAGCGAACTCTCTTGCAAGTTCGTATACAAGTCATATCCGGAGTGTGAAGTAAGAGTATCGCCCCACTTGGTCACAGGTAAATTAAAGTCGCCAAAAATTACGGTATCTTGTGAGTTACTTACATCTGCAATTTGTTCGTAAATTTCTCGGTCAGTTTGCACTGATTGAGCTGGAGGTCTGTATATTAACGCAAGTATTATTTTTGTACCTTTATTATTCTTTATTAGCACAAAAGATGTGTCGACGTTCACAATTTGAGGTTTTGACACGAGGGTCGGGTTAAGACTTTCTTTGATATAAAATAAAACGCCACCTCCATTTTTATTTATTCGGCTGTTCTCAAACATTACATAACCGGGAAGTGATAGGGTAGGGGGAGGGAGGGAGAGAGGGAGTTACTGAATTATGGTGGAGGGACAGTGTTGTCATTTAACGGTTCTCCTGCAAACATTTAGTAGTAGTTAGCTGTAACCCTGGCTAGTGCATTATTAACTGCCAAACAGAGGGCTTGCTTTGTTTACATGGGCGTAGTGCTGGGCGGGTATATTTACCGGAAACAAGCTTCATTCCATGCTCTTTTTCATTTATAAGCAAGAGCCAGAGCGTAATACAATTATATATACGTCAAAGGGCGATAATAGAGCTTTCCATTGACACCTGAATCATCCTTGTACAATCACGGGTTATCTTGCAACGATCGTGTAACCGGAGGTGAAAATACCCTAAAATGAGGTATTTTTCCCGTTTTTTTCCTTGTTGCGCGAGGTAGGAACGTGGTGAGGAGAGATAGTACGTGTCAGTGACAGCCACAAGGTGGTGGCAAGCGGTCCGAGGCCAGCTATCGTCCCCCCAACGTGTGGTCTCTCTCTCATAGCTCATAATGTCCTCAAAATGGCAGCCGTCCTATAAAGGGCGCCGCTGGTGTGGCCAATATTCTCTCTCACGTCATATGACAGGCACCGTCGGTTGAGGGGTAAGCAAATCTCACTCGTTGACATACCATAGATGGCAAAGATGGTGATAGTAAATAAAGACGACATTAAATTATTATTAGATGACGATGGTAACTGTTATGCCACGTTTTCAATAAACGTGATATATTCTGATTGCTATTCCCGAACTGGGAATGTGCAGTTATCTTCAACTAAGGTACCTCTCCACTGGATGAGGACTAACCTTATTTCCCCAAATCACCACACAAATAACAGGACATAGACATAAGACACAAGGAAAAATTACAATGGTTTTTATTCTTAACTGCTAGGGTACATAACATCAAAACAGTCTCATGAATGGGCAATAGGCTTGTATATAAGGAAATGGTTAGGTTAAACAATTAGAGACAATAGGTCTCAACACAATAAAATCGTCCTTAAAATACAGCAGATATATGAATAGAACACATATTCAATGCAAAGGTACTGGATAAGGTTGAAACAATAATTTCAATAATAACAAGAAGGACGATTTGAAGTTAATATCAGCACAAGTATACTTTAAGTATTGAACAAAGAAACACTAAACCTTATGAGTACAGAAATAAGTTAAATATCAATGAAAGCAATCTTCACAAGTTATTACACACAATCTAAATCAAGGTGACTGAAAAGCATTACACTCTGTGACGAGACTTCATTATTCTGATATGAACCCGAATGATAAGGAACGAATAAACTCAGATCTGCGAAAAGTGTTCTTGATGACGTGTAGGCTCAGATCTGCGAAAAGTGTTCTTGATGACGTGTAGGCTCAGATCTGCGAAAAGTGTTCTTGATGACGTGTAGGCTCAGATCTGCAAAAAGTGTTCTTGATGACGTGTAGGCTCAGATCTGCGACAAGTGTTCTTGATGACGTGTAGGCTCAGATCTGCGAAAAGTGTTCTTGATGACGTGTAGGCTCAGATCTGCGACAAGTGTTCTTGATGACGTGTAGGCTCAGATCTGCGAAAAGTGTTCTTGATGACGTGTAGGCTCAGATCTGCGAAAAGTGTTCTTGATGACGTGTAGGCTCAGATCTGCGAAAAGTGTTCTTGATGACGTGTAGGCTCAGATCTGCGAAAAGTGTTCTTGATGACGTGTAGGCTCAGATCTGCGACAAGTGTTCTTGATGACGTGTAGGCGTATGTATATGTAATAGGTGATTTTATATATATACATCTCCTACGCGAGGAACTCAGGAGCCTGAATTCGAGGAACTATGTACATAGATCCCCGGTGTAGGATAGATGTGGATTGTTTCCTAACAAACGGGATAACGAGAGCAAAAACAAGAAGGGGAGAGGTAAAGCCTACTTCATAAATCATAGTTATAGTTAGTACAACCTTTGCATATCTGGGTCTAGACCCTCACTAGAATCATTGTTACCACTACGAAACTTATAAAAGGCACTTACATGAGTCTATTAGAGTTTTTCCCTATAGTTTTGGCACTGCCGCCATCGATAGGGAGACTTATAGGGAGTTTTTTGGGTACCATCCAAGACAACTAGAGCAGTCTTATTTACCAAGTTTTCTTTATATTTTTTGTTCAAGGAATATAGTGTTTTATTATTGTTTTACATGGTTTGAGTAGAGGATTAGGACTAACTTACCCATTATTCATTAATCTGAAGATAGAACGTCAAATGGCGCCATTTATTGGGTGAATCGCGCTTTTACAGTAGGTAAGGGAAATTGTGGGGTAAATTGGATACATGATGGGTTGAGGGGGCCACCCCCCATTGACTTATTGTCGTCCTCATATATGTTGATCTGTAAGAGGGCAAAAACAGGTTGCTGGTACTTTGTTTTGGTGAGTAACGCTCACACCATTTATTGGGTGAATCGCGTGAAGGAGAAGGAGGTCAAGTCGACGGAATGCTTTGTTTACATTCGGGACTGATTATTTTTGGTGTTATATTTCGGTGAAATCAGGTTTTTTCAAGTTGTCGATAACGAAATTCCTCCATGCGGAATATATTAAAAAAATTATATGCCGAGTCTATTGATCCCTATTTTCCCTAATAAATTGTGTCTACATGTGTGGAGCAAGACGTCATTAATGATATCGTTATTTGTGCTTAGTGTTTCTTATAGTGCCCATTTAATGTATTACCGACAGTAATTACATTAAAGCAATGAATTATGCGTTATGAGAAACTTATAACTGAGATGACGGGGTCTGGCCAAGAAATGCCAAAACCAACCAACAACCTGCTCCCGTCTTCATGCAGCAACTCCAACAACACCTGCCGAATTGCCACCATAAGGACTCAACCACTGCAACCCGGACCCCTAATACCCTCCCTTCGAGTATCAAACCCATTCTTCCAGCCAGATTAGCTATGCTATACAACAAGCAATTTCAACGACATCCATCAACATACCCATATTCCTCACCAAGCCCTCTATAACCCATCGTCTCCAGACATCACCTTTTGCTCCCCAGAACTCGCCCCCACAACATCCTGGAGGGTGGTCAGAACCTTAGGCTCTGACCACCTCCCGATCATTATCACCACCAAAACCAGACTCACCCCAGCTAGCCACAAACACACATACACCAATTATAAAAGAGCTAACTGGGAAGCATTCACAAATGAGACAGAACAACACTTCACAACTCTAAACAGTACACCCATCACTAACATCAACAATGCTGTACACATACTCAATAAAACTATCCAAAACGCTGACAAGAAACACATTCCAAGAGGTAACAGAAAAAGACACAACCCCAACTTCACACCAGAAATTCAAAACCTCATCAGACAACGCGACATACTGAAACACTCCCCAGCACCCCACACACAAGACATCACACAACAAATTCAAGCACTCAACACCCAAACTAACAACAAAATACAAGAACAACAAAAACTAAATTGGAATAACTTCCTACAAACACTTGATCACAAAACAAACCCCAAAAAACTCTACACAACACTAAACAGCATCACACTTTCCAACAACAACTCAACACAATCACATGCTGCAATCACAACAACAGACTCTACTCCTTCATGTAAACAACAAGCAAACACTCTCATCAATCACTTCTCACATGTCAGCCACCTAAAACCTCACAAAGACGACCGACGTGTCATCCGACGTAAGAGACAATTCCCCACAGACCCTGACTATACACCCTTCACCAATCACCAGACAAAGCATATCATCAACAATCTCAAGCATTCACCCGCCTGTGGCCTAGACAACATAAGCAACATACACTTCAGACACCTGGGACCACAAGGCATACAAGCACTCACTAACATATCAAACTACAGCTATTCACACAACACAATACCAGACATTTGGAAGCATGGTATCATCATCACATTCCCCAAACCCAACAAAGACCCCACGCTACCCTCCTCGCACCGCCCCATCACACTCCTTTGCTCCCCCTCAAAAGTCATGGAACGCCTAGTATTACAACTAATTACACCTGACCTACCCCTAGCTCCAACACAACATGGCTTTAGGCCACTGCACTCCACAAACACTCTTCTCACAGACCTTACACAAAGAGCTTTCGACGGCATCAACTCAGCTAGACCACCACACAGATCACTATTAGCCACACTCAACATTAGTAAAGCCTTCGATGCCATCCCCCGCCACAACCTAGCAAACAAAATCTACAACACAAACATGCACAACAACACAAAAAGGTGGCTGGCCAACTTCCTAGCAGGCAGATGTGCACACGTATCTTTTGCCGGTCAGTCATCTAAAATCAGAAACTTTCCAAAAGGAGTCCCACAAGGATCTGTCCTATCGCCCGCACTCTTCAATCTGTACATGCACGATATAACTACACCCAATACGCCCCAAATAAACTTAGCCTCCTATGCAGATGACATAACACTCACACGCACACACCATGACCCAAAAAGAGCAACAGATCTCCTTCAACCCTATCTCAACACACTACATGGCTGGTGCTCTACAAACAGACTTAATCTAGCCCCAGCCAAATCCACCGCAACCCTGCTCACAAGTTGGACAGGAGAACACGAATACATCCCTCAACTCACCATAAACAACATACCCCTAACACATACACACACACCCAAAATCCTAGGAGTAACATATGATACTCATATGACATTCAAACAGCACACCACAAACATTAAAAAGAAACTGACACCCAGACTTAACGCCCTCAGGTCACTTGCTCACACAAAATTTTGACACAACAAAGAAACTACCACCACAGTATATAAACAATACATAAGATCAGTGATGGAATACGCAAGCCCAGCCTGGGCTTCTAACCTAGCTGAAACACATCATAAGACCTTACAGACTATTCAAAACAAAGCCCTGAAGATCATTACAGGCTGCACAGCTACTGCACCCACAGATCACCTACATCAAGAAACCAAAATCCTCAAAGTCAAAGACCATCTGGACATGAGAGGCACTCAATTCCTGGCAGCAGCCTCCACGAACCAAGACCACCCACTAAACTACATGGCAACACACCCACAGACACCAAGAAATATCAAAACAACACCCAGCACACAGTATCACACACAATTATTGTCCTCTCTCCCTCCCTGCCCACCCCGAACAACTTCCAGAAAGCACATCCATACTCATATCTCTCACCGATCCATCCACTCACTCACAGACAACACGCAGCTGCATGCACGGCCTCCTGAAATCCATCCTTCCGAATCCTCCCTTCCTCGCGAGGACAGAGACCACCTGGCCAGGCTGAGATGCGGACACCATCCAGCTCTCCTGAGCTATCAGAAGAGACTGGATGACTCCGTTGTCGACGCCTGCCCGGGATGTAACACAGCACCCCATACCATTAAACACATCATAGAAGACTGCATTTCACACAACCACTTATGCCAACAACACAATCTACACTCAATGAGAGCTCTGTGGGAAAGCCCAATCGTGGCCATGGCCTTTCTCAGGGACTCGGGGCTGTTCGGCCAGGCAGCTTAGGGAACAACAACAACAACAACAACAACAAGCAATTTCAACCTCCAGTTCTTCCCTCAGTCTTACTAATAAAGAAAGTCCAAATTCTCTACAAAGCCCCCAACCTCATAATTCCCTGATAATTCCTCACCAGATCATACCTAGAGATAGCTCACTGACCAAAAACTCCCAAATCTCCTCCTCCTCTAATAAACACACTCTAAGTAATTTTAGTGCAACTTCCCACCCCTCCAAAATCAAAATAGAACTTTCCCACATGCCCATACTACCCCGAGAGCTAAGCCCTTTGATGCCGACACAAAAATGGTTATTACCTGCACGACCCAGAGGAAAGTTAAGAAACATTGGGATCCCTAGGTTGAAAGGGGATCAGCACAATACATCCGCTAGTGAGGAAATTCCACCAGGAAGAACCAAGTCCACCGGGAGTAACCTTGATCGTGAATTAGAGTTACATTCAATTTCTCTAGTTCAGACCCACTGTCTAGCTAAAGTGAAAAGACCGAGTGCAGAGCGTGACCAAGTGCGAAGAGAGAGGAGAAAGAAGAAAGAAGAACGAGCTTTAGTCTATTCGCGGTAAGTAGGCGAGAAATCATGCCCTCTAACTTCTGTAACTAAAAAACGACTAGAGTAATCGAGCTAATAGTTCTACCATTTGGGAAGAGTCGGTCAAGGAATAGATGTGGAAATTTACAGCCCATTTGCTCTAGCCCTTTTTGAGTTACAGAATATAGAGGTTATGATTTCTTGCCTACTTACAGTGAATAGACTATAGGCATATAGAACTGTTTGGATACTAACCTACCAAGAGAGTGTGAGCTCACCAAGTCCCTGTAGTCAAACAGGGGACAACTATACCAGTGACCAAATGCTTGCCAGACTCTCTACCAGTGCTTCTATTCTTCCTAAAACCTTTAAGTGTTCTCTTGTTTTGTAATGGTAACAATGATTTTAATGAGGGTTAACTGGGTATGTTGAGATTCATAATTAACGTATATACTGAAGTTTGTCCATTCTTCCCTTTTATTCTTTATCCGTTGCTCTGCTAAGGGATAACAATTACACATCTATTGGGGGATTAATATATATATATACTTCTCGAATACAGTCTCCTGTATTCTTCATGGAAAATATACATATGCTCATCTGGGAATAAAAACATACACTTACACGTCAAATTCCGTGAATACTTACTCAGACCTAGTTCATATGCTAATTCATCATCTGGGTACATAAATCACAGATAATTTTGTTCACAGTGTATTTCTCAATCAGTCGTTTATTTATGACTACTATTAATTATCACGCTATATGAAGTTTAATTCATTTGTGTATTATTCGAGTTGTTGTTGTTGTTGTTGTTCCCCAAGCTGCCTGGCCGAACAGCCCCAAGGCTCCGAGCACGGCCAAGGCCATATCCGAGCGCCCCCACAGAACCCTCCCTGCCGACCACAATAAAGCCTGGGTGACCGAAGCCACTCCATGGCGGGGAGCTGAGGAGGGTGCGGAAACGCCCGGGAAACCAAAGTCCCACCCAAGGCCCTGTGCCCCTCAGCATTTATGAAGAGAAAGTTGAGGGGCAAGGGAAAAATGTGACGCTTTGGCTTCCAATCTTGGTAGATTGGGATCCACGGAAGAGACGCCGTCATTCGAGATCTAGAAAATATATAAGTAAAAGGAACAGTCAGAGTAAGCTATGGGTATGGCAGAGATCGCTCAGTTCTCACTCTGATAGACCAGCCCATCACCAGTATTATTTGAGTTGTCCCAACTCTCTGTTTATTCGAGTTGCATTAACTTATTGTTCGTTCTGAGCCTCAGTCACGCATACATGACTATTATCCAAATCTAACATATTCATGAATTTATATTCATAATTATTACTCTTTTAGTTATTAGAGATTTATCTCCTGATCAAGTTATTATAACTTATTGTTCGTTTAGAAGTCAAGTAGTGTCTTAATTTACAAACCTTCAGTACCACGTGTATGCTAGGCGCAGCACTATTATTTACTTTGAGTGAAGCCATGTTTAGAGTATTTCATTATTTCTTTCAGGACACTACTTATTGTGATTGAGACTTTACATATCCGTGTATTATTATTTGTATGTTCATTCAGTAGCATACTTATTATTTATATGTTCATTTGATAACATTATTATTATTTATGTTCTTTTAGTAACATACCCGGTAGTTATTATTCATATGTTCATTTAGAAACATTTTTATATCTTATATGTTTCATCAGTAACCATAACTATATTTATACGTTACTGAATATGTACCCTAGCTATTAACACACAAAGAGCGGGTGGTAGGGTATTTTACACTGTGCCGCCCAGCGTTTTTTTTTTCTCCCAAAATAGGGTTGTTTCCGTGCTCATTTTCATGCATAAACAAGACCCAGAGCGTAAAACAAGTATCTATCCCTGAAAAGGCGTAAACAGAGCTTTCCAATGACACCCGAACCATCATTGTACGACCACTGGTTCTCTTGCAACGATCGTGCAACATGAGTGCAAAACACCTAAAATAAGGTAATTTCCGTACATAATTCCCTGTGTAGCGAGTGAGAGAGGGAGAAGGAAGGTGGTATACAGTTCAGTATGTCCACGGTGGTCGTGGGGAGCGGTCATAAGGTTACTATGCTCGTCCCACCGCTCAGCTCTCTCTCTCAGCAACATTACGTGCTGAAAATGGCACTCGACATATGTGGTGCACCGCCACATAGTCCACATTTATTTAACTCGACAGGTGTCGTGCGCCGTTGGTTAAGGGTTAAAGAATAAAACTTGTGAACCTTTACTGTGTATTTTGTGTCCATTGATTATTATTGAGTGTGATTGTCAAGCCAAGGCATGTAACTTCCCAGCGGAGAGGAATCCAAGTTGTTGATTGACACTATTTCCTAAGGTGGAAACCGCAATCAGATTACATCACGTTTTATTAAAACGTGGCATAACACTAGTGGCAGCGGTGTCTCAACCCGGAGTAACAGCCTTTTGTTTATAATTCACTCAAAATAACCAATAACACGAACATCATGGCGGGAAAATCGCTCAAAATTATTCCTTTCAAGCCAGAAGATCACGACATTGTCACTTATCTTGAAGTGGTCAAGCCAGTGATTGACATTGTTTTTAACACCTTAAGAGCGGCCTATGCGGTTTATTTATATGTACCGCCCAGCGGGGTGTTTTTAGCCAAAATAGGGCTGTTTACGTGATCATTTTCATGCCTAAATAAGACCCAGAACGTAAAACAAGTATCTATCCCTGAAAGGGCATAAACAGAGCTTTCGAATGACACCATAACGATCCTTTTATGATGGCTAGTTTTCTTGCAATAACCGTGCAACGCGAGTGCAAAAAGCATGTAATTAGCCACTTTCCCGATACAATTCCTTATATAGCGAGTGAGAGAGGGAGGAGGGAGCTGGGATTCGTGTCAGTATGTTCGCCGCGGTGGTCTGGAGCAGTCATACGCTCGCTACTCTCCTGCCACCACTTGTCTCTCTCTCTCAGCAACATTACGTGCTGAAATTGCCACTCGACCTATGTCGAGCGCCGCCACATAGTCCAGCTTTATTTAACTCGACTTATGTTGCTCGCCGCTAATTAAGGGTTAAAGAAGATGATACCTCTAAAATTCACACAGTTGTTATGAAGTTGGGCCGGCATATGTCCCTCGTTTCAGGTTATGTGTGTGACACCCCCGAATTGACCTGGGCTCAATTTGAAAGGTATACCACGGAAGCCATTAACCCCTCTCTCGGTAAAATAATTGCAAATCAGCAGTTCCACAGCGTGAAGTTTTCAGGAAACTTAGATAATACCTCCTCCTTTCGGGACTTCGGTGAGACTTTTTCTTTTGCACTAGACATATTGAAAGCCTTCGATAGAGTCTGGCATAAATCTTTAATTTCTAAACTACCCTCCTTCGGTTTCTATCCCTCCATCTGTGCCTTTGTCTCTAATTTCCTTTCCGGCCGTTCCATAGCTGCGGTTGTGGACGGCCATTGTTCACTTCCTCACCCTATAAACTCCGGTGTTCCTCAGGGCTCTGTCCTATCTCCTATTCTCTTTCTAATTTTTATAAATTATCTCCTTAACTGTACCTTAATTCCCATCCATTCATACGCAGACAACTCAACCTTACACTACTCCATTAGTTTTTCAGAACGCCCCAGCCAGCAATCCCTCAACGACAAATGTAATAAAGCCATAGAACTCTTAAATACTGATCTAAATACTATTTCCAATTGGGGCAGAGATAACCTTGTTAACTTTAATGCTTCCAAAGCCCAATTTCTCCATCTATCTACCCGTCAGGATCTCCCAGCGGACTATCCCTTATTCTTCAACAATACAAAATTCAACCCTTCATCTTCTCTCAATATTCTTGGTGTCTCTTTTTCTTCTGCTCTCATTTGGAAGGACCATATTACCAGTCTTGCTAAGGCAGCCTCCCAGAAGCTGGGTGTGCTCAACTGCCTTAGGGGGTTCTTTTCCCCTGCACAGCTTCTTGCTCTGTACAGGGGCATAGTGCGCCCTTGTATTGAGTATTGTTCACATGTGTGGGGAGGTTCCTCTCACACCGCTCTCCTAGGCAAAGTTGAAAGGAAGGCCTTTCGTATCATTAACTCCCGTCCACTCACCAACTCTCTGCAATCTCTCTCTCTCCGCCGCAATGTTGCATCTCTCTCGCTATTCTATCGCTACTATAATAATCAGTGTTCCTCAGAGCTATCCCAGTGCATACCACCTCCTTTACGTAGGGCACGTGGTACCCGTCTTGCAACTCAATCCCACCCCTACTCTGTGCAACTCTCCAACCCAAGAGTGAAACGTTACTCTCAAACTTTCTTCTACTCAACATCTGAGCTCTGGAACTCTCTCCCAGAATCAGTCTTTCCCTCTTCCTATGACTTAAATTGCTTCAAACTCTGTGTGTCCAGGCATTTTGGCTCGAACGTCCCTTAATTTTGGCCCTGTCACTCTTTCAATTATGGGGGAGGCACTCGCTATAGGCAGTTATGCCTTTTGCCTCCCTCAATCACATAGGAAAAAAAAAAAAAAAAAAAAAAAAAAACATCAGCCAACTGAACCAACTGGTGGTAACAACATTTACAGAGGACTCTGCCATCGCAAAGAAAGAGAGTGTATTCAATGCCTTGCTTTGTGTATTGCCTATGTCAGTCCGGGATAATTTCACCATCACCGAACCCAAGAGTAATGACGAGGATTTGCCAATTATCCGGCATATCTTGGCATTGCAAAAGAGCCATGAGAAAGACAAGATCACCGCCATTAGCCGTGCCACTACCCAACCTCAGCCTCCTAGCTAGCCAACGTAACACCGATATTCAAAAAAGGCAGCAAATCCCTATCCAGTAACTATCGTCCAATTAGCTTAACCTCAGTTGTATGTAAAATGCTAGAAACTGTCATACGAGACAGACTCGTAAATCACTTAGAGGAAAATAACATACTTAAAGATACTCAACACGGCTTTCGTAAAAAACGTTCCTGTTTAACAAACCTCTTAGACTTCTTCCACGATATCCTCAACCTCTACGATGAGAGTAAAGCTGTAGATATTATATACCTTGATTTTCAAAAAGGCCTTTGACAAAGTTCCCCACAAACGTTTACTGCTAAAACTAAAAGCGCATGGAATGCAAGACGGTGTGTTGAAATGGATAGAAAATTGGCTCAGCGACAGAAAGCAAAGAGTAGTCATAAACGGTAAGGCATCAAAATGGACCAATGTAAGTAGCGGGGTACCCCAGGGATCGGTACTAGGACCAATTCTCTTTCTAATTTACATCAACGACATAGATGAGGGTCTCACCTGTACAATCTCAAAATTTGCTGACGATACAAAAATTGCAAATAGCGTACTCTCGAAAGAACAAGTTGACGATATGCAACACAATCTAGATAAATTGTCATGTTGGGCCCAAATTTGGCAAATGAGTTTCAATGCGGATAAATGTAAAGTACTACATATCGGATACCTAAATGAGAAAGCAAACTATTCGATGAATGGCACTCAGCTTAAGAATGTAAACAGAGAAACCGATCTGGGAGTAACAATATCGAGTAACCTAAAACCGAGTCAACAATGTTCAGAAGTTGTTAAGAAGGCAAACAAAATAATTGGCTTTATAGGCAGGTCATTTGAGCATAAATCCAAAGAAGTTATCCTAACCCTTTACAATTCCTTAGTCCGCCCTCTTCTGGAATACTGCGTTCAATCCTGGTGCCCTTATTACCAAAAAGATATAAACAAGCTAGAACGAGTTCAACGTAGTTACCAAAATGATACCTAGCCTAAAGAACAAACCATACGAAGAGCGTCTTAGAGAATTAAATCTATTTCCTTTAACCCAGCGCAGATTAAGAGGCGACTTAATTCAAGTGTTCAAAATCATCAAAGGCATCAACAATATGAACTGTAGTAAGTACTTCACTATCGACCAATCTAATTACACGCGGGGAAACGGTTGCAAAATTATTGGTAAATCTTTTAACTCGCACGAATCTAAGAATTTCTTCTTCAATCGAGTTGTCAACTTGTGGAATGGGCTTCCCCGAAACCTTATAGACTGCATCACCGTTGATTCATTTAAACTCCGCCTAGACAAATATCTCGCATCAAACCCGCGACTGACTGCGTTTGTAAATGAATAACTTTATTTTATCCCCCCCTCAGTTACTAACCCATCTGTCCCCTACTAACTTCCTAATCCTGCCACGGACATTAGTTCCAGGGCAGTAATTCCCTTTCCAATGTTCCCTTACCCACTCTAAACCACTGTTTGGACACTTGATCCTCAGTGTTTTGGAGGACAAGCAACCTAGAAGGGTCACTGGATCTGTTGTTGCTTGATTTCCTTTCCTTTGTACTCCTTTGTACTCCTTCAACGCCTTCTTCAGCATCAGCCTACCCCCGTTCCTCCGAAAAGATGGAAGATTGGGCCAGGGTCCGACCCTCTGAAGCCCAAAATGCCCTCTGCTTTCCCTCAAGAAATCTTTCTCTGAGTTGGTGAACTGTCGTCCTAAGCTACCTCAATTCTGGGGACAGATCCCCTAGATTAAGCAACGACGAGTTGCCACCATCACTTATGACGGAACCGCAGGAATCGACAACGCCCCTGAAGAAGGACTACCAGAAGAGATTGTGGTCATAGAGGAATCTTCAAACAAGCAAGATAACCCATATTTTTAATCCGCCCCAGCCCACCTGTCGCCAAACTGGCGGGGGCTCGTGATGGGACAATCTCAGATGCAGGAAAACACCCCATTTATAATCACCTTACGATTCAAGGTATTAAAGCTAGACTTTTGATTGACACAGGGGCCTCCCGTTCGTGTCTATTTTCTTCATTCTTTGTAAAAACCAAGGCCACTTTTGGGCCTCTTCTACCCTCCTCCATCGTTTTAATTGATGCAAATGATGGCATAATTCCAAACAGCGGACAAACCACCCCCCTTTACGAAGCTACCAACATTTCTGATCACGGTCATCACCACCCCTTCATGATCTTTCCATCCAATGAATCAAACTACGATGGTTACCTAGGCTTTGATTTGCTGACTTCCCTACGAGCCACCATCGATTATGTTAATCGCGTGATCAACTTTGTCCATAAAAAAAAAAAAAAAATCTCAGCGAACCTAACGTAAATAACTCTGTTTGCAGCGAACCTAACGTAACGTATTCAGTTCGCACCACCAAAACCACTCGGGATATTTTATCCAATTCTGTTACGCTACCCCCTCACCATGAACAGTGGATTTCCATCTTACCTACACTATCAGGAGATTTAATCATTACACCTAACCTTCAAAGCCCCTTTGATAGAGATTGCCTTACCACTCCTGCTATTATGCCTGATTAATTAAACCAAGTCAAAATTGCCAATATATCCGATTACCCCCTTACTTTGCCAAAAGGATTAACAATAGGGGAACTAGAGAATCATGATGAAGAACTATCTCTACCCGAAGATAAAGCCTCCTCCCCCTCACCTAAATTCCCTGAGATTCCACCACAACTAACCAACCAACAAAGACAAGATCTACAAGAATTAATGACTTCATTCCAAGACATCTTTGCCACATCCAGCCATGACGTAGGAAAAACCCAACTACTTCACCATCCTATTCACACCGAGGGCCACCGTATTCGTCAACCAATTCGACAGAAGAATCCAATCCAACGCCAAGAAGAGGACAATCAGGTACAGGAAATGTTAGACACAGGAGTTATTCGACCATCCACAAGTCTTTGGTCTTCCCCTGTACTCATAGTAAGAAAAAAAGACGGCTCTACCCGATTCTGTATTGATTACCGCCAACTGAATTATGTCACCATCAAGGATGCCACACCTCTACCCCGCATCAATGACTCCCTAGACTCTTTGCTAGGAGCCAGATGGTTCACTACCTTAGACCTCCAAGCCAGATATTGGCAAGTGCCCATAGTCCCTGACCATCAACAGAAAACGGCCTTCTCCACCAGTCAGGGTAGACTCTACGAATTTACAGTACTGCCCTTTGGACTCTGTAATGGACCAGCGACCTTCTCACGGCTCATGGAATCTGTGCTACAAGGATTAACTTGGGAAACATGTTTAGCATATCTAGATGACATCATTCTTTTTGGGAAAACTTGGGCTGAACACCTACAACGTATCGTATAAATACGATAGAATATGACTTTTGTGATCTCGTATGTCTCTGTGATGTCACAATCTCTCCTACAGCACGACGTAGGACGAGTAGATCGTATATTATAAGATTGTAAATAATTTAAGTTATAAAAGGCCTAATATGCTATTAAGCAATATTGCCATGGTCTTATGTAGTATATATGAATTTATCGTATATATTAATATAATTTATCGTATAGAGCAACCTAAATGCGGTACGATAATTTGGGCTCCTGGCGGTTTGCCAAGGCAGCAAGGTGTGCTTTTGAGGTACGCCAGAGCCTTCACGAACACCAACCAGTTAACATCTAAATTTTCCGCCCTCAGTTGATCGAGCTTTTGTGCCTCTATCACAATACACATACAGCAATACACTCAGCTACACCATCACGACGCTCTCATCGACATCATGACTGACTGATAGATAAGCATAAATTATAATAATCATGTCCATTCCCATGTAATCATTTATTCTTTCTTTAACTTGACTCGAGTCTTGGGACCGAAGTCTCGTTCCCCATTGTCCACCCCCATATTGGGTAAAACGTTCTCCCTTGCCTCATTGCCACGTGGAACTATTGGTGAGTTTATTCCTGGCTAATATTAACCCTTATAACCTTAACCTATATATACATTTATTATGTGAGACCTTTGGATATAAATTAGCTTGTTTCAGATTGAATTCAATTTAGATATAGAGTAGTTTTCATTTAGATTGATTTGATTTGATTCATTATAGCTTAGTAATATTTTACTTCCATTGATAGTTTACCACATTGGTGCCCAGACCCGGGAATTAGCTACCAGTAAGGGATTATAAGGCAATGAACAAGGGGACATATAACAGGATGCAGGAACAACTCTATGATAAACTGGCAAGGCTAGCCAAGCGATGGTTAGAGCCGGAATGCAGGGTCACATCGTTGCACCTGCCCAAGTTCTGCATCCCACCCATCATCTTTCCCCAATAATTTTCTTTTCCGTTTCAGACTTCCTGTGACATATGACCTGACCTAAAAAAAAATCTTGTTCAATATGATCCATTAGTAGGTATTGCTATTTAGTGTACTATTTTTTCTCCATAACATAGAAGTCCGCCTGTTGGCGTCTCTTAACTAGACTATTAATTTGCCGTTGTCTTTGTAACGTAACATTTAGATACATAGCGTATAGGCTCACATGCAAAATGGATAAAGACCATACAGAGACACCGTCTAGTGGGGTGCTAAGCAAAGCCCCTAAAAATCAAAGGGCGGGACTTCGGGGAGTGTTAAATAGGCTAATTGTGGACTTAAACACTTTCATCACTACTGCTGAACTAGAGGAATTGGAGGCTAGATTAGATAACGTCCAGGCTACCCACGGTCGTATTACGGCTCTGAGTGAGGTGATTGTGGCTGACATGATAGAGGAGGAAGAGATAGTTACAGAGTGTGATAATCGCGCCCTCTATGACGAACCTGTCTTTAGAGCGAAGCGCCTATTACAGCGTGCTGTCGCAAGTAAGAAGGGAGGCGATAATGAGGCCCATAGAAGGCCTGACCCAAAACATACTGTACACCTCCCTAAGCTCAATCTTCCTACATTTGGGGGCAAGTTAACCGAGTGGTTAGCTTTCTGGGACGTATTTCGATCTACGGTTCATGAATCCCATTTGGATAATGTCCGCAAGTTTCACTATCTGAAGGGACAAATGGAAGGAGAGGCCTTACATTTAATAGAGGGTTTTGCAGTAGTGGGTGGTAGTTATCTTGAAGCGGTACACTTATTAGAGTCCACATACGGGGATAGAGAGCAGTTGAAGATGGCCCATGTTGTTGCCTTGTTGGGGCTCGCAGAACCACAGTGTAAGGTTGATGAGTTGACAAACTTCAGGGCAAATATGGAGTGCCATACTCGATCGCTAGACACCCTAGGGCTTACCACGCAGGAAATGATAGTCATTATCTTGCGTCAGAAGCTTCCTATGGCAATACTTGATAAGGTAAGATCATTTGAGCTGGGGGAATTCAAAACTCAGTTCAGTAAGGAGATCAATAATCTACAGTTGAACAAAGGGAGAATGTTTGTGTCGGGAGGGAGTGAGAATGTGGAGAAGAGGGGAACAGTAAGCATGACAGTGGGGACTAAAGTAAAGAAAGAGGGTGCGTATAAGAAACCTGCTCAGATTCTATGTAAGCTATGTAACAACAAACATAAATGGAGTTTCTGCGTAAAATACCCGACAAATGAGACAAAACTAGCACAGGCGAAAAGATTGAAGCTATGTGTAGGTTGTCTAAGTGGGGAACATGGTAAGCAGGGACAATGTACTGCTACATACTTAAGGCCCTGTCGGCACTGCAAAGGACATCACTTTGATAAGTTGTGTCCTACTGCAGATAAAGTCAAAGACGTAAAAATTGAGGGTACTACAACTGTGGCACTAGGTAGCACGCAAGACACCACTATATTGCCCTCAATACAGATTCCCATGGAAGGTAATGACATTAACAAAGTTTGTCGGGTACTTCTAGATCAAGGATCTCAACGTTCCTTTATAAAGAGGTCCGTACTAGTGGGATTGAAGCACCGAATTGTAGGGGCTGAGACTCTTCGATTACAGGGCTTCACAGGGGTTACTGATAAACAAGACTACGAGATAGCGGAGATTTCATATTTCTATCGTAAAAACCGGTACTTTATGACTTGTATCGTAGTAGACACCCTACCAGAATATGTATCTGTGGGTGTGAAGAAGGTGGAACACGCATTACGTAGCAAAGGGGTTAACTTGTCAGATCCCATGGGAAATCAGAGTGAGGTGCATGTTCTACTTGGTGTGGATCATCATTATGAAGTAGTATACCCTGGATTTAAAAAGATGTGTGGTGTAATTTTAATCCCCACTAAATTTGGATACTGCATGAGCGGAAAGGTGCATACTACACAGTCAAAGGTCCTGGTCGACACGGTCTCGATACATAGAGTCAATGTAACCGCGGCAGAGGAGTTGGGAAGGGAGGATTCCCAACCTAGTGACCCTAAGATGGCTGCCGAGTTCGACCTGGAACGACTGTGGAGATTGGATCACATAGGCATTAATCCTATGGAGACTGATTATGACTCAGAAGTTGCGCTACAAAAGTTTGACGAGTCTGTGTGCGAGACGTGCCTCAGACAAGCAATATAAAGTTAGTTTACCCTGGAAGAACAGTGAGATAAGCCTGCCTACCAACTATGGTTTGGCATTAGGTCGCTTGCGCGCATTGCAGCGGAAATTGTCTAACGAACCGAGCACGCGCCAGGCGTATGACGATGTATTTCGGAGTTATGAGGATAGGGGCTTTATTGAGAGAGTCGATGTCGAGGAACCGTTTAAGAAGGGTAGGGTTCACTATCTGGCCCATCATGGGGTAAGGAAAGACAGCGTCACCACACCAATACGGGTGGAGTATGACTGTTCTGCCCACCAAGGACAACAACCCAGTCTAAATGACTGCCTGTTGACAGGTCCGTCCATGGTGTCGGACCTGTCCCAACATCTATTGCGGTTTAGGCTGGAGAAGTACGCCTATACCAGTGACATTGAGAAAGCATTCTTGATGGTCAAGCTAAAGGAGGAAGATAGAGATGTTACCCGCTTTCTTTGGTTCGGCGACATTAGCGACTCTGGAAGTCCCATCATAATATACCGTTTTCGGGTTGTACTCTTTGGGGCCACTTGCTCGCAGTTTTTGTTAAATGCCACAATCAGAAAACATCTAGCTGACACTCATGAGGACACAAGTAAACTATCTCGCGGATTATACATTGACAATTTGCAGGGTACTAGCGATAGTCAAGATGATTTGTTATACTGGCAAGCACGCAGATTGTTTGCGGATGCACATCTATTTCTCCGCGAGTGGGTTACTAATAGTGAAGATCTTCAGAGTTTAATATAGGTGGATGGTACGGCATCTTTTAACCAGGAAAAGTCCAGAAATTTGGGGATGATCTGGCAACCTAAACATGACATACTAACTTTTCAAACAAGGTCTTTTGCTCAGCAGACAGGAGCGCACACAAAAAGAAGTCTGTTGAGCAAAGTTGCGCAATTTTTTGATCCTTTGGGTCTAGCATTACCTGTTACCATAAGAGCTAGGATTCTAATGCAGGAAGTTTGGAGACGTAAGATAGGATGGGATGACAGTTTGCCCGAGGACCTGAATGACCTAGGGACATTGTTGTTGAATGAATATGCCATCCTATGTACTAAACCTATACCTCGTAAAGTGGCGGCGTTCGGTGACATTACGTTACACACGTTTTGCGATGCTAGCGCCACGGCATACGGGGTAGCCATATATGTTGTTACTTCATTTGGGGCACATTTAGTTACAGCCCGGGCCAAGGTAGCCCCGGTTAAAAAGGTAACTATTCCTAAAATGGAATTGACTGCCATGCTGCTATTAGCACGTCTGGTGCAACATGTACACGCAGCATACGAGAGCGAATTAAATATTGAAATCGTTCATGTATGGTGCGATAGTCAGGTCGCACTCAACTGGATACATAGCAAGAAGTCTCTGCCAGTTTATGTGCGGAATAGGGTAGATGAGATTAGAGCCCTTTTGCCAGATGTTGCTTATCATTATGTAAATACAAAAGAAAACCCTAGTGATCTCATGACTAGGGGTATAACGGCTAGCCAGTTAATGAAGTCCGTATTGTGGTGGCATGGTCCAAAGTGGCTGCTCCATGAAAGTGAATGGGCGATATGGCATGCTGTTGGTGAGGGACTTCTGCCACTGGAAACAGTGGCAGTTACAGCCCAACCAAATGAGCCACTGGGTCCTATCATGAAGTGGGCAAGATTCGGTGACTATAATAAACTAGTCAGAGTTGTAGCTTGGGTGTTGCGATATGTATCCAATCTCAAGCTTAAAGTAACGGGCCAACTCTGCAACAGGGGTCACAACATTGATGCTCGTGAATTTAAAGCAGCTGAAGTAACTTTGATCAAATGGGTTCAAATAAAAACCTTTTCCAAAGAATTAGAATCCTTGAAAAGCTCGAATAAGACATTAATGCCTAATATAGTGCGTCAACTAAGGTTGCACCTAGACAATGGCCTCATCAGGTGTGAGGGTCGCCTGAAGTGGTCGGGTGTACCAGACGGCACAAACCGACCTATACTTATGCCAACAAGACATCACGTTACTGATCTATTGATCATACGTGCACATAGGAAGTAAAACACTACGGGGTATGTCATATTATATCAAATTTACGTCTCACATGGTGGATACCCAGAGTTCGACAAGTAGCTCGACGCGTAGTGAGAAAGTGTGTAATATGCCAGAGACTAAAGGGTAAACCATATGCAACTGGACCAGCTCCACCTCTACCTGAATGCCGTGTAAAGCACGTAGAACCTTTCCAAGCGGTAGGATTAGATTACACAGGGGCATTGAAGACGAGGGAGCATGAGAAGGTTTATATATTATTGTTTACCTGTGCGACGTCTCGAGCGGTACACCTAGAACTATGTGATAATATGTCTAGCGAAGAATTTATGCTGGCGTTCAGACGGTTTTGTGCCCGTCGTTCATTCCCTCAACTCATTCTTAGCGACAATGCTCCCTCTTATGTCCAAGCTTTTGCTAGAAACTCCACCTTGGATGATTCCGGTGCTATTCCTCCCTCTCCGCCCTCCTCTCTCTTACTTATGCCTAATATCCTAATCTCTTCTAAAGATGTACTTTCTACCCTCTCTGGGCTTAACACTAATAAGGCGTACGGTCCGGACGGTGTTCCTCCTGTTGTTCTCAAAAACTGTGCTTCCGTGCTGACTCCCTGCCTAGGCAAACTCTTTCGTCTCTGTCTATCCTCTAACGTCTTCCCTTCATGCTGGAAGTTTGCTCACATTCAACCTGTCCCAAAGAAGGGTGACCGCTCTCAACCCTCCAACTATCGTCCAATTGCTCTTATCTCTTGTCTTTCTAAAGTTTTTGAAACTATTCTTGCTTCCAAATTTCTTAAGCATTTCTCTTCTCATAATCTGCTCTCAGATCGCCAGTATGGCTTCCTTAAGGGTCGCTCTACTGGTGATCTTCTTTCATATCTTACTAACTCTTGGTCATCCTCCTTTCGGGACTTCGGTGAGACTTTTTCTATTGCACTAGACATATCGAAAGCCTTCGATAGAGTCTGGCATAAATCGTTAATTTCTAAACTACCCTCCTTCGGTTTCTATCCCTCCATCTGTGCCTTTGTCTCTAATTTCCTTTCCGGCCGTTCCATAGCTGCGGTTGTGGACGGCCATTGTTCACTTCCTCACCTTATAAACTCCGGTGTTCCTCAGGGCTCTGTCCTATCTCCTATTCTCTTTCTAATTTTTATAAATTATCTCCTTAACTGTACCTTAATTCCCATCCATTCATACGCAGACGACTCAACCTTACACTACTCCATTAGTTTTTCAGAACACCCCCAGCCAGCAATCCCTCAACGACAAACGTAATGAAGCCATAGAACTCTTAAATTCTGATCTAAATACTATTTCCAATTGGGGCAGAGAAAACCTTGTTAACTTTAATGCTTCCAAAACCCAATTTCTCCATCTATCTACCCGTCAGGATCTCCCAGCGGACTATCCCTTGTTCTTCAACAATACAAAAATCAACCCTTCATCTTCTCTCAATATTCTTGGTGTCTCTTTTTCTTCTGCTCTCATTTGGAAGGACCATATTACCAGTCTTGCTAAGGCAGCCTCCCAGAAGCTGGGTGTGCTCAACCGCCTTAGGGGGTTCTTTTCCCCTGCACAGCTTCTTGCTCTGTACAGGGGCATAGTGCGCCCTTGTATTGAGTATTGTTCACATGTGTGGGGAGGTTCCTCTCACACCGCTCTCCTAGACAAAGTTGAAAGGAAGGCCTTTCGTATCATTAACTCCCGTCCACTCACCAACTCTCTGCAATCTCTCTCTCTCCGCCGCAATGTTGCATCTCTCTCGCTATTCTATCGCTACTATAATAATCAGTGTTCCTCAGAGCTATCCCAGTGCATACCACCTCCTTTACGTAGGGCACGTGGTACCCGTCTTACAACTCAATCCCACCCCTACTCTGTGCAACTCTCCAACCCAAGAGTGAAACGTTACTCTCAAACTTTCTTCTACTCAATATCTGAGCTCTGGAACTCTCTCCCAGAATCAGTCTTTCCCTCTTCCTATGACTTAAATTGCTTCAAACTCTGTGTGTCCAGGCATTTTGGCTCGAACGTCCCTTGATTTTGGCCCTGTCACTCTTTCAACTATGGGGGAGGCACTCGCTATAGGCAGTTATGCCTTTTGCCTCCCTCAATCACATAGAAAAAAAAAAAAAAAAAAAAAAAAAGCATCAAAATATCTAAAGGATATGAGTAGTGATCCAACTATCATCACTTTTTTGGGAGAGAAGAAGTGCGAATGGAGGTTCATTCCAGTTAAGGCACCTTGGTTTGGTGGAATGTGGGAACGGTGTGTCGGCATAGTAAAGTCAGGACTCTGAGCGGTTGTAGGACGTGCTCTATTAAAGAAGAGTGAGTTGACGACAGTCCTCACAGAGATAGAGGCAGTCGTGAATGATCGCCCGCTTACATATGTGTACACCGACCTGCAAGAACCACTACCATTAACGCCAGCTCACTTGCAATATGGAACACCATTGACTGCGTTTCCATCTGATTTTCAGTCCATAGTAGTGTTAGAGGATCCTTCGTTGTACTCTGAGGTAGCGGTGTCTAAGAGATACCAGTATATATCCAGGATAATCGAGGATTTTTGGAAACGGTGGATTAGTGAATATCTGCTAGCATTGAGGGAAAGGAGTGTTACTCCCTCTGGTAGACCAACGGCACCTACGGTTGGCGAAGTTGTTTTAATTAAAGATGATAGTCCTCGTTTATACTGGAAATTAGGCCGCGTATTGGAGGTATAGAAGGGGGCAGACTCTGTAGAGCGGGTGGTGCTATTGAAGACAGCCACTGGAACTACTGTTCGTCCTATCGCACGTTTGTACGCTTTGGAGCTCGATTCCGCATTGCAATCTGACGCTCCACCTGTTATTGCTGGGTCCGAGGATTCTCAAAGGAACGACTCACCTCTTACTAATGGTGATCATTCTCGGACCGGGACGCGTCCCAGACGCGCTGCTGCTGGCGCCGTCGCCTTGTGGCGTCAGAAGATAGCCTCTGGGCAACTTTAGGTTTAAGGTGGGGTTCAGGTCTTTTTTGTGGGGGGAGTGTATCGTATAAATACGATAGAATATGACTTTTGTGATCTCGTATGTCTCTGTGACGTCACGATCTCTCCTACAGCACGACGTAGGACGAGTAGATCGTATATTATAAGATTGTAAATAAGTTAAGTTATAAAAGGCCTAATATGCTATTAAGCAATATTGCCATGGTCTTATGTAGTATATATGAATTTATCGTATATATTGATATAATTTATCGTATAGGGCAACCTAAATGCGGTACGATAATTTGGGCTCCTGGCGGTTTGCCAAGGAAGCAAGGTGTGCTTTTGAGGTACGCCAGAGCCTTCACGAACACCAACCAGTTAACATTTAAATTTTCCGCCCTCAGTTGATCGAGCTTTTGTGCCTCTATCACAATACACATACAGCAATACACTCAGCTACACCATCACGACGCTCTCATCGACATCATGACTGACTGATAGATAAGCATAAATTATAATAATCATGTCCATTCCCATGTAATCATTTATTCTTTCTTTAACTTGACTCGAGTCTTGGGACCGAAGTCTCGTTCCCCATTGTCCACCGCCATATTGGGTAAAACGTTCTCCCTTGCCTCATTGCCACGTGAAACTATTGGTGAGTTAATTCCTGGCTAATATTAACCCTTATAACCTTAACCTATATATACATTTATTATGTGAGACCTTTGGATATAAATTAGCTTGTTTCAGATTGAATTCAATTTAGATATAGAGTAGTTTTCATTTAGATTGATTTGATTTGATTCATTATAGCTTAGTAATATTTAACTTCCATTGATAGTTTACCACAACGGTTACGCCAGGTATTTCAACGAATAAGTGATGCCAACCTGAAGCTCAAACCCTCGAAATGCACCATGGCCCAAAAAGAAGTCCAATCCCTCGGTCACATCGTCTCAGAAGAAGGCATCTCTCCAGATCCAGCCAAACTCAAGGCAATAAGTGCCATCACACCACCGAACAACGTTAAAGGCGTTCGAGCTTCCCTAGGATTAGCGTCCTACTACCGACGCTTCATGAAGAATTTTGCCACCATTGCCAAACCCCTCCATGACCTCACCAGAAAGGAAGAGCTATTCCTTTGGACCACACAACGTCTACAGGCCTTCATCACTCTCAAAGATCTACTAGTAGCTGCACCAGTTGTCTCCTTCCCTGATTATACACAACCCTTCCGCCTCTACACAGATGTATCATTGTTCGGGGGCAGTGTTAGCTCAAACCATGGACGGAAGAGAACATATCATCGCCTGCGCCAGCCGAACTCTCAACCCTGCAGAAGTAAACTATTCCATCACTAAGCATGAATGTTTGGGGATTATCTGGGCGCTACAAAATTTTAAAGTGTACCTAGCCGGGGTCAAGGTCACCATCATCACCGACCACCACGCCCTCCAATGGCTTAGGAAATCTCACACCAAAAACGCCTTAACAGTCAGATGGCGAGAATCCCTGGATGAGTATAACTTTGAAATTGTGTACAAGCCGGGAAAACTCCATACTAACGCCGACGCCCTCTCCAGACTGCCGCTTCAACCTACCCCACCTACTACAACACTACGCGCCATCCATCATCAGGACTCCACCGACCAGGACCAACAACACCTGCTTCAACAATTTCAACTTCAACAAAATCAGATTGGATACCAAGGTATATCTTCTCCCAACTGCAACGAAAGGGAGACAACCACTGAAGCGAAAATTGTCATCAGCCCTACCACAGCCCTAACTACAATGCAATCTCTCCACTCCCATAACGGCATCCATGTAGGCCAGAGAAGACTAGTCACCACCTTCCAAGAAATCTATTGGATCCCTTCAACTTATCTAGCCGCGAAGAAGATAACCGAAGCGTACCGAGCCTGCGCATTAGGTAAGGATATAACTAGGACCCAAGGATCATCAGGAAAACTCATTGCCTCCAAGCCATGGCAACTTCTAGCAGATGTCATGGGACCCATGGACGGAGTCAAAGGGTTCAAATACATAATCACCTTCGTAGACACATATTCCAAATATGTAATAGCCTGCCCTGCAAAAGAACACACTGTATTTGCAGTAGCCGAAGCTATGCTACAACATGTAATTCCCTACTTCAGATTACCCCAAGCCATCCACTCCGAAAAAAATGCCCCCGGGTTCACAGGCCATGTCTGGACTCAGATATCCCAGATGTTCGGATTTAAGATCAGCCATTCCTCTCCCTAGTGGCCTCAAGGAAATTCCATCTGCGAAAGAAGCCACCGCATCATTGCCAATCAAGTCAGAACCAGGTTACAGCAAATGAACACCACCGATTGGCCCAGCCAGGTTCGCATTGTGCAATGGGGCATTAACACCTGCCCTCGCCAAGACGGAGTAACCCCCCATGAAAGGATCTTTGGAGAACCACCCCTGCTACTTCCGTTACGACATCTAGCCATACCATCCGAGCCCTCGCCCAACTTAAATCAGTCTCTCGTCCATCTCAAGAACAGACTGAGGAAGCTACAATACCTACAGGATCTACAACCAGACGAGACACCAAAAATTAACACCCATCATGTCGGCAATCTTGTCATGGTGGCACAAGTTCATGTGCCCTCTAAGCTAAGACCGAGATACAAAGGACCTTTTGAGATTTTAACATTACCAAATTGTAATCAAGTCACGGTGAATTACCACGGGGAATCATGCACATATCGAAATCGATATGAACGCCGGTTCCAACTGCTAGATGAAAACTTATCCATATTTGCTAGCCCTGATGATGATGACGCATGCCCTGTTAATAATAATCCAAACCTTTTACCACCCCAAATAGAGACCTTACTTACCCCTCTTAGCCCTACCATCACCCCAATACCCCCACCTCCTCTTCCCAAACCAAATTGCTCTCTACCTATCCCTCGAAATATTCCAACTCCTACCCCGCACTTCCCCAACTATCCTACCACCTTACCTCCACCCATTCGAGCCTTCTCAGCCCCACATGGGTTCGCTACTATCCCTACCACTCAACCTCTAACCACACCTCCTACCCGTTTACTTATCCTGCAGCCAAAAGCCATACAGCACACTCCACCTCCCACCAGACCTATCCTACCCTCACCTCAATCCTATTCCCAAACCTCTTCCTCAGCAAACTTCGAACTTCCCCCTTTTACCCCATCCCCTCTGACCCACCAATCCACTTCAACCCATCATCCTTTTATCCCTGTCCAAGACCAACCCAGGCCCCCTCCTAACTCAACTCCTACTAATCTTCCTTCCCCTCTTCCCATTCCTTCTCAACCCCCCTCCATCCCTAAACCTCCAACCCATCCCCACTCTAAACTTCGACAACCCCGTTCTTGCACTTCCCCACCACTAACTCCCTCTCCACCTATCTCACAGCTGAGGTACACCAAGTCTGGCAGACGTGTTATACCCACCAGAAGATGGTCCCCTACCGTCTCCAAACCTAAGTCAGCCACTAAGACCTCCAAGCCTGCCCCTGCCGCCCCTGCACCTGCCATCCCTGCCACTGCCGACCCTGCACCTGTCATCCTTGCCTCTGTCAACTCTGCCCCTGTCATCCCTGCAACTGTCAACCCTGCCCCTGCCAACACTGCACCTGTTGACCCCGCACCTGCCGACCCTACACCTGTCCGCGCCACACCTGCCGATCCTGCACCTGTTCCAGTACCCCCTCCCTCCCCCCCCTCATCTCCTACTGCACCTGACTCAACCAACCCCGGCCCATCTCGCCAAAAAGCAAATACTGACCTCTAAGTAACCCCAGACTCCTCCCACACCAGATCTACCCCGCCTACTACCCCTAAAGTAAATATTTCTAAGCCCCTCCCACCACCCTCAGATGCCTCCAGTGACCCCATCCATGCAAACATAGTCATTCCCACCACTGAACCAGCTCCAGCAACATCTCCCAAAATGAGGGTAAACAGCATATCTCTCAAGATTGACAATGAGGACAAGACCATCACCACATCAGGCCAGCTGCTCGACCTTCTATTACCCTCGGACATTCTTCTACCTCTCACCGTGTTCCGGGATGTTAATGGTCCAAACAACATCAAGGCAAGAGTTTGGTACTACTGCTTCTTACAGAACCTGACACCATACATCCGCAGCCAAACCAGTAAGACCTACATGATCCAAACCCGAGGCCGGGACTTTTTGTTGGAAGGCGATGGTGAGATGACGGGGTCTGGCAAAGAAATGCCAAAACCAACCAACAACCTGCTCCCGTCTTCAAGCAGCAACTCCAACAACACTTGCCGAATTGCCACCATAAGGACTCAACCACTGCAACCTGGACCCTCCAGGATCCAGGACCAACATCAACAACCGATTAGAAAATTGGATATGAGCAAGCCAGAAAACGCACCCTCAACTAGAGAATGGGAAATTAAAAAGCCAGATAGCGCACCCTCAACTCTCACAAAAAACCTGGAACCCCAGGACTCCAGGGCCAACTCAGGTAAAGCCCTAAAACCCCAAGTGCTAGACTACGATGAAGAGCTCTTAATGCAAATTCCCCATCAAAACCCCCAATACCCTGCCATCGAGTATCAAACCCATTCTTCCAGCCAGATTAGCTATGATATACATTATATAATGGGCGGGTGCCCAACCCCGAAAGGGGTTGAAGTAGGGGAGCCATCACCCCGCCAAAGGCGGCTTTCTAGGGCCTTTCCTAGCTGATGCTGAGATGATTGGATTCTAGTCATGTGGTGCTGGGCTGGTCTATCAGAGTGAGAGCTGAGCGATCTCTGCCATACCCATAGCCTCTGACTGTTCCTTTTACTTATATTTTCTAGATCTCAAGTGACGGCGTCTCTTCCGTGGATTGACCTCCCAATCTGCCAACCTAGAGGTTGGCAGATTGGAAGCCAGAGCGTCACATTTTTCCTTTGCCCCTCAACTTTCTCTTCATAATTGCTGGGTGGGGCTTTGGTTTCCCGGGCATTAACGCACCCTCCTCAGCTCCCCGCCTTGGAGTGGCTTCGGTCACCCAGGCTTTATTGTGGTAGGCAGGGGGGATTCTGTGGGGGCTCTCGGTTATGGCCTTGGCCTTGCTCGGGGCCTTGGGGCTGTTCAGCCAGGCAGCCTGGAGAACAGCAACAACAACAACAACAACAAGATATTTCAACCTCTAGTTCTTCCCTCAGTCATACTAATAAAGAAAGTCCAAATTCTCTACAAAGCCCCCAACCTCATAATTCCCTGATAATTCCTCACCAGATCATACCTAGAGATAGCTCACTGACCAAAAACTCCCAAATCTCCTCCTCCTTTAATAAACACACTCTAAGTAATTTTAGTGCAACTTCCCACCCCTCCAAAATCAAAATAGAAGTTTCCCACATGCCCATACTACCCCGAGAGCTAAGCCCTTTTATGCCGACACAAAAAGGGTTACTACTTGCACCACACAGAGGAAAGTTAAGCAACATTGGGATTCCTAGGTTGAAAGGGGATCAGCAGCTAGGAACTTCCACCAGGAAGAACCAAGTCTACCGGGAGTAACCTTGATCGTGAATTAGAGATACATTCAATTTCTCTTTTCAACTGTCTAGCTAAAGTGAAAAGACCGAGTGCAGAGAGTGACCAAGTGCGAAGAGAGAGAAGAAAGAAGAAAGAAGAACGAGCTAGGCATATAGAACTGTTTGGATACAAACCTACCAATAGTGTGTGAGCTCACCAAGTCCCTGTAGTCAACCGGGGGACAACTATACCAGTGACCACGTGCTCACCAGACTCTCTACCCGTGCTTCTATTCTTCCTAAAGATCTCCTGTATTCTTCATGGGATATATACATATCTTCATCCGGGAATAAAAACATACACTTACACGTCAAATTCCGTGAATACTTACTCAGACCTAGTTCATATGGTAATTAAATTAATCATCTGAGTACATAAATCATAGATAAGTTTATTCACAGTATATTTCTCAATCATTTGTTTATTTATGACTACTATTAATTATCACGCTATATGTAGTTTAATTAATTTGTGTATTATTCGAGTTGTCCCAACTCTCTGTTTATTCGAGTTGCATTAACATATTGTTCGTTCTGAGCCTCAGTCACGCATACATGACTATTATCCAAATCTAACCTATTCATGAATTTATATTCATAATTATTACTCTTTTAGTTATTAGAGATTTATCACCTGATCAAGTTATTATAACTTATTGTTCGTTTAGAAGTCAAGTAGTGTCTTAATTTACAAACCTTCAGTACCACGTGTATGCTAGGCGCAGCACTATTATTTACTTTGAGTGAAGCCATGTTTAGAGCATTTCATTATTTCTTTCAGGACACTACTTTTTGTGATTGAGACTTTACATATCTGTGTATTATTATTTGTATGTTCATTCAGTAGCATACTTATTATTTATATGTTCATTTGATAACATTATTATTATTTATGTTCTTTTAGTAACATAATTATTATTCATATGTTCATTTAGAAACACTATTATATCTTTTATGTTTCATCAGTAACCATAACTATATTTATACGTTACTGAATATGTACCCTAGCTATTAAGGAATAAAACTTGTGAACCTTTACTGTGTATTTTGTGTCCATTGATTATTATTGAGTGTGATTGTCAAGCCAAGGCTAGTAACTTCCCAGCGGAGAGGAATCCAAGTTGTTGATTGACACTATTTCCTAAGGTGGCAACCGCAATCAGATTACATCACGGTTTATTATAATGTGGCATAACAATAACTAAAGACCGGATGTTATGGCACTAAAAAAACACTAAAATAAGCAGGCAAAAAGGCATTTATGTATATTACAAAAAAGGCTACAAAAAGGCATTTATTGATTAAAATGGCATTACAAAGCCATACAAATATCGCTGGGTCCCATATTGGGTCTGTCCTACATATAAACTGAGAGGTTTTTGGCTAGATGCCAGAAACATTGGGAAGATCTAGAGTTGGAAATTTCAGAACACGCATTATTAATTGAGATGCGGTCTCAGGATGATAAGACCGCATCTCTAGCTAGGGGTTCTCATTAACATTGCGTCTTGCGAGAGGTGTTTCTTCTCCCTACTTAAATTGACGTTAATTAGCCCACTTGCCGGGACCCATTATACATACCTATCAGGGGATCCTTATATATGCACCTTCCCGGGTTATTGGTCTCCCATAGCCCGACAGAGGGGGCGTGCTTATATAAGACCCATAGCATCAAACACAAACACATATTTGCACGTAATCTAGTCCCTTTGTATAACTTCTAGCCTAATTCATTTAACATTCTGTCAGGTTCATAACTCGAATAGATTTCACTCTATCTCAGCTCCCGACGATTGTTGCCTCAGCCTTCAGCACCTTGCTAGTACACAATTAGAGTTAAGGATTAATCTTTGCCAGGTGAGATCTAGCACACCTATAGTATTAATATCATTTGTGAGCCTTTCCGAGCCCACTTCATTGTTGATGACCACTTGGCCATTATTGCTTTAGAGTCAGTTAACGTCACTATATGCCGGGGACATCATTGCATGATCCAGACGGCATTTGCCATTACTGCACTCTTGTCTTTTGTTGAGATCCTCTCTGAGATCTATTTGGGTAGGAGGTGTACCTCCACCATTTTGGATACCTTATAATTGTATCCTAGGAGTATTATTATTACCTTGAGTCCGGACCCATTGTCCGACTCCTATTGCTTACTTGATAACCTGAGTATTGTATGTCTTAATTATTCTTATTGTTGTTGATGATCTTCAGGTTACAGGTATAAAATATATGTCTTGCTCCTCCATGAACCAGGTGTTAAACTGAATAAAACCCATGTTAACTTGTCACCTGTGTGCTTACTATCCTGCCGTGTTGTCTCTTTATTTAAAGTTTAAGGTATACCTATCCAGTTAGAGAGCGGCTCATTGTACAAAGAATATCTCGCGTTCCAATTTGGACCGGGCATAACATTAACCCTTAATTAGCGGCGAGCAACATAAGTCGAGTTAAATAAAGCTGGACTATGTGGCGGCGCTCGACATAACTCGAGTGGCAATTTCAGCACGTAATGTGGCTGAGAGAGAGAGACAAGTGGTGGCAGGAGACTAGCGAGCGTATGACTGCTCCAGACCACCGCGGCGAACCTACTGACACAAATCTCAGCTCCCTCCTCCCTCTCTCACTCGCTACATACTCAATTAGAAAAGTACCGAATTACCTGCTTTTTGCACTCGCGTTGCACGGTTATTGCAAGAAAACTATCCATCATACAAGGATCGTTATGGTGTCATTCGAAAGCTCTGTTTATGCCCTTTCAGGGATATATACTTGTTTTACGTTCTGGGTCTTATTTAGGCATGAAAATGATCACGTAAACAGCCCTATTTTGGCTAAAAACACCCCGCTGGGCGGTACACATAAATAAACCGCATAGGCCGCTCGTAAGGTGTTAATGAAAGAGTATTTTTCGCGAGTTGAAGAATATATTTGGCTTGGTGCCGGCCAGAAACAATACATACTGTATATATTTCAGCTATGTATCTCAAAATATTATCCATCAAAATATTATGAATGGCGATCTTCCTTTGTGGCTACCAAATATCAGCTCAGAATTTCAACAGTATATTTATTAGTGGCTCCTTCATCATTGACGATGCGCCTTACGTAGGTAATGGCCAATCTTTGAACTCTAGCTTGCTGTTCAAACTTCCCGCCCGGGGAGAACTCAAAATACGATTGCCTTACACGTGAGCGAAACGCTCTTAATAACCACTCACTGACTCGTCCTTATGATGTGGGTACCACTACTAGAAAAACTAGTAAAATAAATAAAGAATAAAAATAAAAATTAAACTTGACCTAGCTTTGCGCTTTCCATGCGTCTGCTTTTGGGTACAGCTCGCCATCTTGTTCACAGCGAGTGCTCACTCTTAACCTCTCCGGGCCCGCATAGTAAGGACCTAGGTCCCCGACGCTCCTGCCTGCATCTCGTTCGTCACCTTCCTTTGTCCCTAGTGAGTCCTTGCTCATTTGTCCATTACAGTGCTGAAGTTAGGTTAGATTATCGACTTGATGTAGGCTGAAGTGTTAAATACGGGCCCGGGAGATTGTTTTTCTGGGTCTAAGCATTTGTGTTAATTAAGGGGTGTTCTTGTTGTGATAAGGCAAGTCGCCCCTCGTGTGTTGTTTTATTATCCTAGCCCACTAATAGTTCACTGATTAGTCATGAGGCTCCATTTAGGGTGAACTGGAGCCTGTTGCTCGGTCCCTTCAGGGTGTGCAACAAGTATGCTTCGGGGCTAGTACCATTGGATTTTCTCACTTAGTTGAGGGATCCGGCACGGAGCCATACTACTCTGCAATCGTATCATCATGTGTTCTACAGGTAGCGGGGTCGACGCTGGATCGCAGGTTTGAGCCATTGACGAACTCATCACCAAGGGCTCCATCTAGTTGGTCTCATTAGGTTGCAGATATATATGGTTAGGGAGTGTTAGCATTGATTATTGATTGTTCATGATGTATAACCATGCCATGTATGTACACGTTGTTCATCCCTATATATACACTGAAGGGTCGGCCCTTCTGGCGGGATTTTTTATGGTTCAAGTAAGACTTAACATTAAATAACAACGTGTCTCAGGGTGTTCCTTGGGGTTCCGCCGCCGGGAAACACTCTGAGCTATATTAAAATTCAGTATTCACCGACTGGTACAGGTTTGCAATGAATTAGGTTTGCGTTATTTAAGGCATATAGTATGATTCCGGATGTTCCGGCATGTTACTAAAAATAATTCAAGTTTCGAAGGGTAACGGCGAAGCCTCCCCTCGTAATCACGTCTTCCGCCGCCAACAAAATAACACAAACAATAAATGTTCTTCTGGCCTAAGACAGACAAATTCAATATTCCTCGACGGGTACGGTTTGCAATGAATTTGGTTTGGGTTATTTAACACCTTACGAGCGGCCTATGCGGTTTATTTATGTGTACCGCACAGCGGGGTGTTTTTAGCCAAAATAGGGCTGTTTACGTGATCATTTTCATGCCTAAATAAGACCCAGAACGTAAAACAAGTACCTATCCCTGAAAGGGCATAAACAGAGCTTTCGAATGACACCATAACGATCCTTGTATGATGGATAGTTTTCTTGCAATAACCGTGCAACGCGAGTGCAAAAAGCAGGTAATTCGGTACTTTCAGTACATAATTGAGTATGTAGCGAGTGAGAGAGGGAGGAGGGAGCTGAGATTTGTGTCAGTAGGTTCGCCGCGGTGGTCTGGAGCAGTCATACGCTCGCTAGTCTCCTGCCACCACTTGTCTCTCTCTCTCAGCCACATTACGTGCTGAAATTGCCACTCGAGTTATGTCGAGCGCCGCCACATAGTCCAGCTTTATTTAACTCGACTTATGTTGCTCGCCGCTAATTAAGGGTTAAGGCATATAGTATGATACCGGATGTTCCGGCACACTACTAAAAATAATTCGAGTTTCGAAGGGTAACGGCGAAGCCTTCCCTCGTAATCACGTTTTTTACGCCGCCCACAAATAACACAAAACAAACGTTCTTTTGGCTTGAAATAGACGAACATTACACCGGCCGATATTAAAAAGTGGGGAGCCACAATCGCCGCGCGAACACGGCTGAGCCGGGAAATAAACTCACCCTTTTCGATCTTGTAGCTCCCAGTTAGACTGTTTTGCTTTATCATTGGCGACTTGTCCGCCGGATTTAGAATCAAAATTCCGTGTTAGCGATGATCGCCGGGGTTGATTCATGTATCACAAGACGAATGAGGTCAGTGTTATTCACTTGGGTAAGAAGTTTACAAATTAGTAGCACTTAATTGGCTACACAATACTCAATTACATTTCTGAGGAATGTTTAACGTAAGGGGAATTAAGATTGTTTAAGTGTTATTCAAACTTTATTCTTTTTTACGTGGAGATCAGATCAGATGAAGATTGGGGGATAAGCCTTTACAACGGCACCTCGTATTTACATTCTACTTTGCCTATTTTTCTGAAGCGTGTAGAGAGGGGAGAAGGGGTGTTGGAGAGAGAAGAAGCTGTTGGAGTGGCTTTGTAATGTGTGTTTAGTCTGTATACGTCGTCAGGATGTTCCCTGACTGGGTGCGAGCATGTGAAACATGCTAGGACGGGCTACCACACCCACTAAATGTCCGCCGTGGCAGGGATTTGATCCCGGGTCTTGCAGATTCACACGTGAGCGTGCTCACGTGTCCTTATGAGCATTGATTCTTGAAATTTTTCTCACACAGGTTCGAAAGTGAAACACCTAGGAAGGTTAATATCTCTGTGGCAGTGAGGAGGTAATCATGGAAAAGAGTAATTTCTCTTTCTGTGTAGCTGGTGTAATATGGTTTTAGACGATGTCGATCAACTGCAGACATTCTTTGCCTTCTTACGCATCAAATCAACCAAGCTACAGACCAACATGGTGAAACACATACAATAGCACTGGCTATATCAAAGGCATTTGATAGAGTCTGGCATCAATCCTTATTGTCGAAGATGTCACACTACGGCCTTGCATCATTAGTTCTTCTTATCTTCATAACAGAAAAATATGTGTAATGGTAGATGGCCTTTATTCTCAATTTCACTCAATAAATGCTGGTGTTCCCCAGGGATCAGTTTTGGCCCCAACTCTGTTCCTCATTCATATCAATGATCTCATTATCTACCACTCATAATCCAATACATTCCTACGCAGATGACTCAACACTCCACAGTTCCTTCACATTTACCAATTCTTTCACCCAACCCGATCTTATAAATTCAAAAATAAACACTGCAATTTCTCTGAACCAGGACCTTTCTAGAATTAATGAATGGGAACAAAAGAATCTAGTTTCCTTTAATGCACAGAAAACCAAGTACATTCAATTTTCTAACCGACAGAATCTCACTGACTCCCATATATTTTTTAATGATGTAAATATTCCCACTTCCCCTAGTATTGACATTCTCGGTGTAACATTAACTACTAACTTGAGCTGGACACATTATGTTAGAAGCATTGCTAAGAATGCCTCTAAAAAATTGGGACTCCTGTATAGAGTTCGAGAATTCTTCACTGACGAGCAGTTGGCCGTAATATATAAAATTCATGTGCGTTCTCAGATGGATTACTGTTCACCTCTGTGGAGTGGAAGTGGAGTGGTTGCATTGAGGCAGTTGGAAAAAATTAAAAATAAAGCTATTAGATTAATCAATAACCCTGCAATCACACAGGACCTTCCTACATTATCCATACGAAGACACGTTGCATCCCTTGCATTATTCTACAGATATTTTCACAGCAATTGTTCCGAGGAACTTGCTTCAATTGTGCCGCCTCTCCACATCTTTCCCCATAGAACTAGGGCAGCTGAGAGTTGCCCATGAATTTACACTTTCTCCTCCATAATGCAGAACTTCTGCTTATCAAAATTAATTTATCCCTAGAACTACTACTCTTTGGAATTCACTTCCCTCGAGTTGCTTTCCACAAACTTACAATCTACAAAAGTTTAAATCCAGTTGTTACAAACATTTTATGAATGGAGGATGCCTTGAGGCACATGGACCTTTTTGTTTTATCTGTGTTTTTCCTTCCTCCGTTCATTGTCTCTTTAAAAAAAAAAAAAAAAATAAAAAAAAAAAAAAAAAAAAATCTGGGCTGTCAGAGATTAGCGATTATGGGGCACTTACTCTGTGTAAAGTGTGTCCCTTGCCTAGACCGTTCGAGAGGTCGGTGGTTATCAAAAACTTGTCCCAAATGTTCAGCCCTCCGCAATGCCTTGATTAACAATGAAGATAGTCAATTAAATTTGAATATGTAACATATTGCAAGACAATGGCTCATAATTCCCTCCAGTTGGATGATCAAACTCTTGAAGAATCATTAAAGAGTCCAGTTGTTACCTTACCCCTTCCGGGATCTTCTTCGGAAGACACTTCCTCCCGCCACCGAAAGAGACCTCGGACCAAAATCCGCCGGAAAAAGGTCATGTGATAATCCGTTCCTTAGGCTAAAGTAAGCCTACTCAGGAACATTTCTTATTTGTTAGGTTAAACACTATGGATGCAATAGGGTTTCCAATATACTCAATAATCTCAGGGATTAAATTTAGAGTAAGAGTACAAATATTTTGGTAATACAGTACCTGAGGCCATGAATATGTAGGCCTACATATTAACAAATTTGGGTGATAATGAATGTTTCATTTACCCTGGGATATATAAGCTAAATTAATAGTTTATTCTTGTGTTACACCAACTGTTCTATCAAACATAAAGGTGCTAACACCACAGGCTTCCTTTAAGAAACGCCGCCTGTAACCCTCTTTTATATTTTCTTTGATATTAAACTGACCTGATTAGTACATGTTTACTTGGACCTTACCTGATTTATTAGTGGTATGCGATGTTTATGATGAATGTCCCCCCTCCAGTCTTGAGAATTCAGGCGCATCGTCAATGATAAAGGGGCCACTAATAAATTATAGGTTTGAGTCCCGAAGGGAAGAAGGAACACCTAATATTTAGTAGTGGCCCCGGAATCATTGACGATTTTGGCCCTCCCTTCCATCCCCTTCCCATTCATCTGCTACATTTTTGAGAGTCTCGATATGTCAGATTAAGAGTGAGCACTCGCTGTGAACAAGATGGTGAGCTGTACCCAAAAGCAGATGCATGGAAAGCGCAAAGCTAGGTCAAGTTTAATTTTTATTTTTATTCCTTATTTATTTTACTAGTTTTTCTAGTAGTGGTACCCACATCATAAGGACGAGTCCGTGAGTGGTTATTAAGAGCGTTTCGCTCACGATGTAAGGCAATCGTATTTTGAGTTCTCCCCGGGCGGGAAGTTTGAACAGCAAGCTAGAGTTCAAAGATTGGCCATTACCTACGTAAGGCACATCGTCAATGATTCCAGGGCCACTACTAAATATTAGGTTTTCCTTCTTCCCTTCGGGACTCAAACCTATAATAATTGCCTTGTCCATAGTTCACTGTACAATAGGCAAAGTCGGATTTGCAGTTTTGTTTCTCAATTGACATGGCTGATATTAATTACCAATTATACATTTCAGTTCAATATCTGAATATATACAAATTCAAATTGTCTTATCCACAGAACCACAGCCCATCTCTAGTGATGTCCAGTCAATAGAACCGTACTAGTCTAGAACTGTTGGTGTCGATTTGTCACCTCCATATTTTCACCGTGAACACAATTTCAGATACTCCTACCCGTGAAATACAATGTATATCCTTGGCACTAGTCCATTATTTACCAACATGTGCATAATACTTCATGTTAGAGGCGCCTGTAAGAGTAAAGTCTGTGATACATCGCCACTTCATGTTTTCGTCTCCCAGGTTTGTTGACTAGGTGGCCGGTCCCGGCGGTCCTTTTATACCAACTCGTGCACGGGATTATCATATCTCAATCTTGGTAATGCCCCCTACTGGCAACATAGATGATCATTACAATAAGTCCTGGGGGGGGGGGGGGGAAAGCCCTCCTCAACCGATCGTGGATCCATCCGGATCCCCCCTAATTATGCCCCTTTGAAACATAAACAAATCCGCACCTTTGGGTAAATCAATTGGCCTGCGGTATGTTTGGGTAGTCTTATGAATATCTAGCAGTCCGCCTGCAGTCATGTGTTTACTCTGACGAACAGGTACCGTTCGAGTGTGGATCGACCGGCATTTATCGTATTTTATGTCTTTATTACATCTGGTAAGTACAAAACTTGGCTCGATTTTCCGTATTTGTGTACTATTAAAGGTATGGGCAATGTTTGTTTTACCCATATTCACTCGTTAAACGTCTTAACTCCTCAATTCCCCTCAGTTTCAAAGCCTTCCCCACTTGTGTGTATTTGTTTTAATATTATCGGGGTAATGGGGCCGTATAGCACTGATTTATTGATTTTTGCCAATAATGTTCTTGTAGAAAATATATATATAACACAATTTTGTTTAGGAAAATCTAAAACTAAAACCCTCTAAAAATGGCTAAAGTAATCAAATGTTTTACCAATAGAACAACACCAATAACACGGGCGATCACTAGTCATATTTATCTGTGAATTCGATGCTGGCAGAAAACAAAATTAATAAATACATATCCCGTTGATGTTAGTTGCGGTCTGTTTGGGTTAATATTCTTGAGAGAGAGAGAGAGAGAGAGAGAGAGAGAGAGAGAGAGAGAGAGAGAGAGAGAGAGAGAGAGAGAGAGAGAGAGAGAGAGAGAGAGAGAGAGAGAGATTACTCGTAAACATAGATAAGAGGGATAAGAGCGAATTACTATTCACACAAATAAAGGTTAGTGAAGCTAGACAAACAATATATAACATTGCACTCACCTATATAGATTTTTTCCGGCAAAGAACACACCTGCAGTACACACCAGCACCACAACACCGCCAATCCAAGCACCACCACCGGTCCTTTCATCTTGTTTTATAAGTGGAATTTCCTTGGCATCACTTCCTGAGTTCGGCGTCAAAGATTCACGGTTTTCTCGGTATCGTATCACAACCAGCTTACATCCAAAAGTTATTATTGTCCACAATGGTTTTGCTAAGACTGCCTGTTACCTTAATTTTTGAAACCAATGGATAAAGATAGGTTAAACCCTTTCAGTGCACTCTAAAATTTCCCTAAGAGTTGATGTGTTAACTCTCACAGTGTTCGACGGCACAATGTTTCATTGTATTATCGAACAGCATACATGAACCTCCGAAATGTGAATACTAAGTACACAACATAATGAGAAGAATCGATTCAGTTCAGAATAGCTTCGAATGATAATATATATTTCCATTCACACTATATAAGTCCCCTCTGAGTTTGTAATCTAAAATTAATTCTACACAACTCATTTAGATTGATTACTTAATTGTCTTTTTATTTTGCCTAGCATTAGATAATTTAATTCAGACTAAAATGTGGTAGACATTATTTTTTTAAACAAAATTCTTCACTCACTCCAAAAAAACATATGTGCAATTTAGAACACATATGACTGTAATATAATAAGTATAGAAAGTATGTACGGTAGTAATAATTTTGTGTTACCTTGCCAACATATTTATCTAAAGCTTTTGCAACACATTTGTTATTCATATTAAAATGTGGTGCACTGTGAATGCCAACATTGTGAAGCTTTCTAAATGTGTAACAAAGGCGCTTATTATTTGTGTATCAATTTTTATATAATTACTGTATGTGTTCTATTCTTAATACATAATTATGTTTTATAGTGTATTGGGGTATTCTATAGAATAACAACTCCTCGATTATGTTTTATAGTGTATTGGGGTATTCTATAGAATAACAACTCCTCGATTACGGGACTCCTGTTTTTTTTTTTTTTTTTTGTTATGTTTTTTTTTTTTTTTTTTGCTCTTACGTTACTCAAAGGATCTTACAGATGCGAGGATAAAAGCTACTTTTCTAATGTTGTCAATTTCATTTTCCCACCCCTATAAAATTATGGGTCGGCTGGGCGAGAGACATACAGTACATGTTCCCTCTGCAACATCTAGTATTACATCTTAGATTCAGTATTTACTATTGAAAATCATAATTACAACTTTCATATAATTTTAAGGTGGTTTACTTGCAATGAATGATATTTATGTGGGGGACTGTACATCCATGGGGATATTCATTGTAACTCTTTGTAACTTCCTCTTTCTAGTTTTCATGAATCAGATTCCCTTCCCACGCATTGTAAGCTTGCTTCTGGCACTCTTGATCCTCACCACACTCTGAACATGTGATAGGAAGGGTCTTGGGAGTTTTCCGTCAGCTCAGGTAGGGGTGTGTGGAGAGGTGAAAGATAGGTGGGAAGGAAGTTTTGAACTTAGTTAGATTCAGGCCTCTCTCACGACTAGAGGTCTCTCTCGTGGAGGAATATTTTATTCTCCCTTATATTTTATTAGCACATCTGTCTAAATCTTCAGTTGTTACTTAAATAAAACGTGGCTTTGGATACAGAGCTTTTAATTCCTTTACCTATATTTATAAGGTATAAGGCTACAGTGGCAGCATTACTATTACTAAATAAAGATAGAACAATCTATCTATCTTATCTATCAATCAACGAGCAGAGCTGGACGGAGAGCAGTGAACCTACCAGTCTACATCAATCAACCAATAACCTATATAGGAACGTACCTCAAAACGTCTTCCTACTATGGTTAACTATTCTACCTAACCTGGTTATATCTTTAACCTAACAATCTAGCAACCAACTGAGCTCCCTGGGAGAGATCTCACACTGCTATTGGGTCTCTAAATGACTCGCCCATGTCTCCGAGCCCGCCTGAGAATAATTCGCGCGGAAAATACTCGATAAATGAGGGAAATAAGAGGAAAAATAGCCGATAAATGGCGATAATTGAGGAGGAGGGGAAAGAGGGGATTGGCATACATGTGGATGAGTGTTAGGAGGTATTAGAGGGGAATTATCTCACCTAATCGCATATTCCTTTGTTTTGAGAGCCCTTGAAGCATTTTGGATTTCTTTTTTTCATGGTCTTGCTTCCGTGAGGCCTATCGCGTTCGCTATAGAGACACTTCCGTAAAGCTTATCGCGCTTCTCGGGTTAACAATGAAAATTGCAATAATAACGGCATTCCTCATTTTCTAATAATTAAATACACCATAAAACAACTTTAAAATAACAAATTATATAATAAAATAACTAAAAAAAACAGTTGTTGTTTTGCAGAATTACCAATTCAACAGCAGGATAGGGTGAACCATCTAATAATCGCCTAAATAATGGGGCAAAACGTATTAATTTCGGCAAACGAATGGGGCGAAACGTTTTAGAATAGTCAAACATAATAAGGATGTGTCCAAAAAAGAACACCCTCGTTTTAGATACAGTTAATACTACAAACACGTCATGGCGGTCCAACTCAGGGAGACATCCACACTGTAACAAAATCTAATGGGAATACAAAGGGTATGCAAAAGGTATATAAGATCATTGGGTATACTGATCACGATTTAGCTTTTTACTCATATAATTACATTATTACCAATTTGTCTTAAATGGGTAGATTAATGTGGACATTTCGCCAGTGTATCATAGCTGTAATTTCAAAATATTATCCAGATGTTTATTACACATGACACATATTATATTATATGCAAAGTCCATTCTGAAAGCCTATATCATAAATAAGTAATCCACATCAGGTGTTATGTTATTTTAAGGAATTAAATATACCAACGATCATGTTTCTGCCTTCGCCCTTCTCCCCCTCCTTCCTCCGTCTTTCTTCCACCCCAACAATCCTTCTCCACTCACTTCCTCCCCCCTCCTCTCTCTCTAGCCTTGTTACAGAAGAATGTTGTGTAATACCCTGTACTGTACCCGCAAGAATTCTGCAACCATAAAACTGCTCGAGATGACGTCTGGGAAAGCTTAAAATAGTCGTTGGTGGAGAAGTCTAATGAACCCACCACGTGAATCACTACGAGACTATCACCTGTTTTTTTCAAGGAGAACTAAGGTTGCTATCCTATTGTACGTCTGTGGTAGTACAGTGGTTAGCGTACAAGTTTGGTATGCCTACTGACCAGGGTTCGAAACCGCGCCAGGCTCAGAGATTTTTGGGAGGGGTAAATGCCCTGCTCACCCAGCATTTTAACAAACTTGGTATTTTACATACATAATCAAGAGTGTTGTAAGGCTTAACGATTTGTCAAAAGTTTGGGAAATAGTAATTTTCACTAAATAATACTTTCTTTGTGTTTCTAACCTTCAGCCTTAGTTGCTATAAACCTGTGTTTCACAGTATGACTCAGGATTGGTGAAATATGCTGCTTTTGGGGTAGATATCACGGACGTAACTGAAACCCTCTAAAACAAGTAGTTAAATATTATGCGATTGCTCTGAATTTACTTATCCATGATAAATGTCAGTGATGAAAACAATAATATATATTGATTAGGACAAGAATAACCGGCGAGGCAGCAAGCAAAATCTATTGTTCGCTGCCTCGCTGAATGTCCTATTTCTACTTAAAGCTAAGATTCCCGAACACACTTATATCTGCCAATATATATTGATTGTAATCATATTTTGTGGTAGCTATTCAGTTTGAGACACTTGTCTATGCTACGTATCATTCACCAAGTATTTAAATTAATTGTATTTGTATTTGTTTAAGAATATGTTAGGAAATGCATATATGACCTTCACACTTTATAATGTTTGGGGAGACGACGCTTCAACCTCTCTCCTCTGCCCATAACATGCTAGGACGCACTTATCCACCCACACACAAACACATTAACACACAACACACACAAACACATTAACACACAACACACACAAACACATTAACACACAACACACACAAACATATTTTCACAAACACACACAAATACATACACAGACATACAAATGCACACACATGATCACATTCAACGCACATGACATAAACAAAAAACACACACAAGATAACATAAAATGCACAACTCATATAAACACAAATACATACACAAAATCACATAAAACACAGAAAACGCACACCCGCAAACACAAAAAAATACTGGAGAACATCAAACAACACCGGAAAAGATACACACTTAAATAAACACACACATACACGCACATACACGCCAAAATATAGTATTTTAATCAACATATAAAGAGGACTTTCATTGTGAAAATTTGAGGTTAGTATTACAATTTGCCAGGAGAGACAATGCTCCAAATATTATCACTGAGCTAACTCATATGGCAAGGATGAGGCAAGTGGTAATGCATATCTCTAGGATTGTGATAGAAGCAGGGAGATATGAGAGGACGGTGCGACAGTGCATGAAAGCAGGAAGGGTCACTGGAGATGTGGCCAAGAAGTGGGATACCACGGACCACAACTTTAAAGGACAACACACGGTTATGAGGGTGAGGCTGTTCACGTCATGAGGGCGAGGCAATTCATGTCATCAGTGCAGCAGACCCGACAATTTTGGCTGTCTATCAATCCTCATACCGTTCAGTGTAGCCTTTTAGAGAACGTCACTGCTCACAAACAGAAACTGACCGAGGTCAATAAGGAGGCCACTCTCGAATTTGCCTTGCAACACCTGAGAAGGGGATGGGAGGAGTGGGATATTTACGGGCGAGAACTCTTTTCCTTCATCGAGGCAGGTGCAATGCAGCCAGCATGCTGGCAGGAGCCTAACACCTGATATACTGCTGGAAACATTAGCAAGCAGCACAGAAGTGACCGAGCTAAAGTTTGTTTCTGGGCACACAGTCCAGGCAAACTAATGAAGGTGGATCGCTGGCTGTCCAGTGACCATCATATTAGCATTTTAGAGGAAGTTCTGCTGCCCTCAGTGAGTGTCATGACCATTCCTGAGCCTTACCCCATCAGGTTGTTCCACGACAACTCGTCCGAACACACCAGCAGAGCAGTGCAGAAGTGAATAAAAGGCCACTCGCAAAGCCATGTGTTTGAGTTACCCACACGGGAGTGACATGAACCCCATAGATCATTTGTAGTCCATCATGCCTATGGACCGGAATGTAGGCCAGGTGAGGAGCATTGAAGACACGAAGAAGACTGCACGGGAGGAGTGGGAGGGCATCAGTTTCCCGTCTAATAGATGCTAGAATTTGTATAACTGTTCCAACAAGAATACCGGAGGTAGTTGATGCAAGCGTTTTTTTTTGTTTTCTATGTGCATGAGGGAGACAAAAGGCAAAACTGCCTGTAACTAAGTGCCTCCCCCTGAGTTGAAAGAGTGACAGGGCCAAAATCGAGGAATGTTTGAGCCAAAATGTCTGGACACACGGAGTTTGAAACAATTTAAGTCATAGGATGAGGGAAAGATGGATTCAGGGAGAGAGTTCCAGAGCTCAGGTGTTGAATAGAAGAAAGATTGGGAGTATCGTTTCACTCTTGAGATGGAGAGCTGGACAGAGTAGGGGTGGGATTGTGTTGCAAGATGGGTACTACCCCTACGTAGAGGAAGTGGTATACATTGAGAGAGCTCTGAGGAACACTGATTATTGTAGTAGCGATAGAATAGCGAGAGAGAGGCGTACGGTCCGGACGGTGTTCCTCCTGTTGTTCTCAAAAACTGTGCTTCCGTGCTGACTCCCTGCCTAGGCAAACTCTTTCGTCTCTGTCTATCCTCTAACGTCTTCCCTTCATGCTGGAAATTTGCTCACATTCAACCTGTCCCAAAGAAGGGTGACCGAAACCCTCCAACTATCGTCCAATTGCTCTCATCTCTTGTCTTTCTATAGTTTTTGAAACTATTCTTGCTTCCAAATTTCTTCAGCATTTCTCTTCTCATAATCTGCTCTCAGATCGCCAGTATGGTTTCCTTAAGGGTCGCTCTACTGGTGATCTTCTTTCATATCTTACTAACTCTTGGTCATCCTCCTTTCGGGAATTCGGTGAGACTTTTTCTATTGCACTAGACATATTGAAAGCCTTCGATAGAGTCTGGCACAAATCTTTAATTTCTAAACTACCCTCCTTCGGTTTCTATCCCTCTATCTGTGCCTTTGTCTCTAATTTCCTTTCCGGCCGTTCCATAGCCGCGGTTGTGGACGGCCATTGTTCACTTCCTCACCCTATAAACTCCGGTGTTCCTTAGGGCTCTGTCCTATCTCCTATTTTCTTTCTAATTTTTATAAATGATCTCCTCAACTGTACCTCAATTCCCATCCATTCATACGCAGATGACTCAACCTTACACTACTCCATTAGTTTTTCAGAACGCCCCTGCCAGCAATCCCTCAATGACAAACGTAATGAAGCCATAGAACTCTTAAATTCTGATCTAAATACTATCTCCAATTGGGGCAGAGAAAACCTTGTTACCTTCAATGCTTCCAAAACCCAATTTCTCCATCTATCTACTCGTAAGGAGCTCCCAGCGGACTATCCCTTATTCTTCAACAATACAAAAATCAATCCTTCATCTTCTCTCAATATTCTTGGTGTCTCTTTTTCTTCTGCTCTCAGTTAGAAGGACCATATTACCAGTCTTGCTAAGGCAGCCTCCCAGAAGCTGGGTGTGCTCAACCACCTAAGAGGGTTCTTTTCCCCTGCACAGCTTCTTGCTCTGTACAGGGGCATAGTGCGTCCTTGTATTGAGTATTGTTCACAAGTGTGGGGAGGTTCCTCTCACACCGCTCTCCTAGACAAAGTTGAAAGGAAGGCCTTTCGTATCATTAACTCCCGTCCACTCACCAACTCTCTGCAATCTCTCTCTCTCCGCCGCAATGTTGCATCTCTTTCGCTATTCTATCGCTACTATAATAGTCAGTGTTCCTCAGAGCTTTCCCAGTGTATACCACCTCCTTTACGTAGGGCACGTGGTACCCGTCTTGCAACTCAATCCCACCCCTACTCTGTGCAACTCTCCAACCCAAGAGTGAAACGTTACTCTTGAACTTTCTTCTACTCAACAGCTGAGCTCTGGAACGCTCTCCCAGAATCAGTCTTTCCCTCTTCCTATGACTTAAATTGCTTCAAACTCCGTGTGTCCAGGCATTTTGGCCCGAACGTCCCTTGATTTCGGCCCTGTCACTCTTTCAACTATGGGAGAGGCACTCGCTATAGGCAGTTCTGCCTTTTGCCTCCCTCAAGGGGGTATCACACTGGGCCAATTCTCGTCACTCTTCAGCAAAAAGTGGAGCTACCGTCAATCTCCAGCACAAATCTCACCCTTTGATGGAGCTAGGATGCTTCCCGCACTGGGTGGGAAGCTCCAGTTTTTGATGGAGGTAGAGTGTCAGCCTCTTTACAGCTCGCATTTAATCTCATTGATATCTCAAGTATATGACGTCGAAATATATATTTTGCTACATAATTGTGTGTTTTGATTGTGAGAAGGGCTGCGGATAGACATAAACTAAGTGAATTAATGCTAAAATAGCTACACCACTTGCAGCTAAATAACCACTTCCTATACCTACGCCACGGCGATTGGTATGAAACAAAAACATTCGGTTGTGTAGCAGGAGGAATTGTTTTTCAGATGCCTATTTACTAAGAATCATTGAACAATATATTTAACCTAGCCTAACCTAACCTAGTATATTAGTGGACTATTTATGAATGTAAAATGTAAAAATATATTGTAACATTACCAAATTATTGAGATAAATACAGGTCTACCCGCATACACAGGATTATGCCTACAACCTCCGAAAAGTTCAAAATATTTCCTCATATATGCTCCAAATATAAAACATAATCACGCAAACTTGTAGATTGAGTCATATTGAAATATAAGTGTCGATATAAATCCATATTACTCTAAATTATTGGTGAAACAGCACAATATAAATGATCGTTTAGTGCCGAGGTAACGACAGGGGCTCCATCAGGCTATAGCCTATATTTTGCGAAACACTTCCTCATAGCTACTTATATAAGCTTCACACGCAAAACATAGCAACATTAACGTATAGATTGGGTCCTATTACACAAAGTTTGTCAATATCAATCCATATTATTTTACAGTTTAAGTGAAACCACTGTTCTATAGCCTACACCATGGCGATTGGTATGAATCGAAAAAGTTCAAAATATAAATTTCCTCATAATTATAAGCTTCAAATTTAAAACAAAATTACACTAACATGTAGATTGAGTCATATTGCATTATAATTGTAGATGTAAATTCATATTACTATACATTACAGTATAGGTGAAACGGACCAATATAGGCTAAGGTCGGACGTTGTTATTGTTGTGTCGGAGACTCACGCAGCCAGGACGCTTGGCGTGTGTGATAGGATTTGCTGGCGCTACTGACTGGAAACGGAGACTGGAGATTGGAGATTGACGAGAATTTGGCGCAGTGTGATGCCCGCTTCAATCATATAGAAAAAAAAAAAAAAAAAAAAAAATCATTGCGGCGAAGAGAGAGAGATTGCATAGAATCAGTGAGTGGACGGGAGTTAATGATACGAAAGGCTTTCCTTATTTTTGTTTTGTCTAGAAGGGCTGTGTGAGAGGATCCTCCCCACACAGGTGAACAATGCTCAATACAAGGACGTACTGTGCCCCTGGACAGAGCAAGAAGTTGTGCAGGGGTAAAGAACCCCTTGCAGCGGTTGAGCACACCCAGCTTCTGGGAGGCAGCCTTAGCAAGAGTGGTGATATGGTCCTTCCAAGAAAGATCAGAAGAAAAAGAGACACCGAGAATACTGAGAGAAGATGAAGGGATGATCTTTGTATTGTTGAAGTATAAATGATAGTCCTCTGGGAGTTCTTGGCAGGTAGATAGATGGAGAAATTGGGTTTTGGAAGTATTAAAGGTAACAAGGTTTTCACTGCCCCAATTGGAAATAGAACTTAGATCAGAAGATAAGTGCTGTATTGCTTCATTACATTTGTTTTTGAGGGACTGCTGGCTGGGGCATTCTGGAAAACTAGTTGAGTAGTGTAAGGCAGAGTCATCTGCATATGAATGGATAGGACTGAGGTACAGTTGAGAAGATCATTTATGAAAATTAGAAATAGAATTGGAGATAGGACAGAACCTTGAGCAACACCGGAGTTGATAGGATGAGGAAGTGAACGATGGCCGTCCACAACCACAGCTATGGATCGACCGTAAAGGAAGATAGAGACAAAGGCAAAGATGGAGGGATAGAAACCGAAGGAGGGTAGTTCAAAAATGAGAAATTTGTGCCATACTCTATCGAAGGCCTTCGATAAGTCTAGCGCAATAGAAAAGGTCTCACTGAAGTTCCAAAAGGAGGATGACCAAGAGTTAGTAAGATATGAAAGAAGATCACCTGTAGAGCGACCCTTAAGGAAGCCATACTGGCGATTTGAGAGTAGATTATGAGAAGAGAAATGTTTAAGATATTTGGAAGTAAGAATAGTTTAAAAAACTTTAGAGATACAAGAGATGAGAGCAATTGGACGATACTTGAAGGGTTGAGAGCGGTCACCCTTCTTTGGGACAGGTTGAGAGCAAGCTTCTAGCAAGAAGGGAAGATGTTAGAAGAGAGACAGAGATGAAAGAGTTTGCCTAGGCAGGGAGTCAGCACAGAAGCACAGTTTTTAAGTACAACAAGAGGAACACCGTCCGGACCGTACGCCTTCTTAGTATTAAGCCCTCGAGAAGGTAGAAAGTACATCTTTAGAAGAGATTAGGATAATAGGCATAAGTAGGAGAGAGGGGGGTGGAGAGGGAGGAATAGCACCGGAATCATCCAAGGTAGAGTTTCTAGCGAAAGTTTGAGCGAAGAGTTCAGCTTTGTCAGAGGAAGAAGTGATGGTTATGCCATCAGAGTGGGAAAGTCGAGGAAGAGAAAGTGTTGGAGAAGTTTTTGGCTAGATGCCAGAAAGCTTGGGAAGAGCTAGAGTTGGATAGTTCAGTGCATTTATTATTGATGAAAGAGTGTTTGGCGAGTCGAAAAACAAATTTGCCTCGATTCCGGGCAGAAACGTAGGAAGAATGAGATTCTTGAGTATGAAGGCGTTGGTACCATTTGAATGCATCCTCCTTATTGCGGACAGCAGTAGAACAAGCGTGAGTAAACCAAGATTTTTTTATATAACCATGCCCGATAGAATTACCTCGGTAATGCGTTGAGCACTCTCCGAGGGTCCCCGGCCACGGAAGCAGAAATCATTCCATGGGAAATCAACGAAGTACAATATGCTAAAATCATTTGTGCGTATTGGGTGATTTGAAGCTTCAGAATGGTTTCGTATAGCAGAGAATGAAGGTTTGGACAACGGAAAATCCGTTCTAAAAGACCTTCCTCGATGCTCCGTGATCCTGGCGGTGAGATGGCGTTTGGTTTGACCAATGTAAGAGGAATTACATCCACTACACTTAAACTGATACACCACTGACGATCGCAAAACATCGTGGATTTGGTCTTTAAATTTGAAGCAATTACCTAACGAACTATGTGATATGAACACAACTCTCAACTGTATCTGTGGATAGCATTCTCGAAACAAACATTCATTCTCTGCTATACGATACCATTCTGAAGCTTCAAATCACCCAATACGCACAAATGATTTTAGCATATTGTAAACATCTTCAAATGACAGTTCCCGCCTGATAGCCGAGAGCTTATTAACACAACAGTTTCGTCCCGATCTAGGTTCCCAGGAGTCCTCAACACCCTTACTGTGCTTTTGAGATCTATGTGATATGTAGTATGTTACATTTTAGCATTCGTAGTATTACTATATCTTGTATTTCATTTCACTTAGGATATTAGATTTAGATTTAACTCAACACAACGTACACTTATTTCTACGCTTCTCACATATAATAACTTTTTAGGTTTCGTAAATATTGATCTCTCTTTAACCCCATTTACCCCCTACACGTGTGTATTATTTCATGAAATCTATTATGATTTGTAGATATTTATGTAGGCTGTTTCTTTGCTTTTTAGGCTGAAGATGGCTTGTGCATAAGCCGAAACGCGTCCCACAATCAATAAAGATGTATATATCAGCACTGGTCTTACTCTTTATAATACGTCTCCGCTTCCCACGTGACGAAAGTATCGCTTCTACTGTATATAGAATATATATATCTATCTATCTATCTATTGCCTGACGCCGTGATCCCCGAAGGGGTGGCCACGAACGAACCACCCCCATGCACCTCTGTCCCCAGTCAGTCGACGCCCCTCCCCCCAACCAGCACCGCCTTCGTTCATGTAGTTCCTCACTCCATCCTTCCACCTCATATTCGGTCTACCTCTCCCCCTCTGTCCCTCCACCTCGCTCTCGTACACCCTCTTATAATATATATATACAGTATATATATATAATCTAATATATATATACAGTATATATATATAATCTAATATATATATACAGTATATATATATATAATCTAATTTAATAATTTCACTCCTCCCAACACCTAACACCTCGCAATGAAATTGATGAAAGCATTTGATCCTCCAGGGATTGGAACCTGGGTTACCACATACAGCTATATCAAACTTAATTATGTTTGGATACAAATTTGAAAGATTAGAAGTAGAAGTAGAAAAGCTTAAATACATGTATAATAACTCGAACAAATATTTTGAATTGAAAAAAATATTTTGAATTGAATTGAATTGAAAACATAAAAACCAGATTGTTTGGATTATCGTTAACTGTTCAATACGATGACCTACTTTATGACAAATTATTACAATGGCTAACGCCGAACTTTTTAGTGACCTTAGTGGGAAGCCACAGTAATATAGCGGGTAATTAAGAATACGCCGAAAAAACGATAATGCAATAATTATAGCATGTCATATTATATATATAGGTATAATATATATTGGACAATCACAGTGCCATGAAAACTTAAATGGAAAATAAAATGTGCCCTCGTAATGAGATTTGTCTTTATTGTAAAGACATGACAAGATTCGGCTCAATTAAAGCTTTTTTCTCACGGAGACGACATTGTCATGTCTTAACAATATACATTTTGTGGTTATAATTTGCTCCAAACTATATTATAAGGCTATCTAACTTGCAACAGGGGATTTCGGCTGTGGTTCTCGGAGAGTGTGAACGTGCCTTCTCCCTTTCCCGTTCCCTTTCGGTTTTTCTTGTGTGTGGGTGTGTGTAGTGGTAGCATAGAAGCCAAGTCATAACTTGGATGAGATGCCGGCTCTCTTTCTCTCTTCTCAGGTCTGCACTCCTATGTCTCAGGGGTACAAGGTCCTCCCCACTACAGAGGACAAGAGTGAGAGACTTGGACTTTGAAATGGTCGTGGCGGTAGGGACGAATTGGGGAACAACTAGGTTGATTGTAGGGAGGTACTGGTACAATAAGATAAACTACAATGTAACTAGAATAAGATAGATTGTACACCACTTTGTAACTGTCACCTTAATAAAAAAAAAAAAAAAAAAAAAAAAAAAATATATATATATATATATATAGAAGGAAACATGCTTACATTACTGAAATGTTTGTGGACATGCAGTAATGCAAGTAATAGTCACTCTTCTGTAAATCTAAAATGGCTTACTTAAAAATGGGAAAGGGGTGGGACCTTCTATTTTTTTTATTTTTTTTTTACCAAAAAAAAAAAAAAAAAAAAGTGTGTAGTGGTAGGCTGAGACCTCGTGGAGGTTCAGGCCATGCCCCTTGGGGGTGTAAGGAGGCGTCTGTTCCTGACTCTGATGGACTCCTCGCTGGCTGGTGGAGAAAAGCGGACCAGAGATGTTTCTTCAGCTGGTGGTGATGGGCAGGTTGGTGGAGTGAAGCATTCCAAGGGCATCTGATGATCCAGTTCTGGCCCTGTTCTCAGACTAGTTCATTCCCTACGTTACATTTCCCTTCCATGCTGCGTCAGGTGCCGATGTGTTTTGTAACCCTACTAAGGTTTCCCATGATGTGGATGCCTCTCCTTTAGGGCAGTTTTGCAAGGATGGTGGCGTGTAGGGGGGGGGGGGAGGGGGGGGGGGCAAGACTCTGGTGGTGTGCCTCAGGGAGGCCGACGTCCCCCAGGTTTCGAACCCCCATTGAGACTCTCTCGGCCCTGGGCGAGTGGGCGGTCCGGTGCCGCCGGGTCCGCGACCTGCAGGGCTCCTCTGTCTCCTACGGCTCTATTGAGCCAGTAGCCCTGGATGTTACCTCCGAAGACCTGCTGTCTGGCCTACGGATCCTTGAGGGTTCTCGGGCTTGGGCCCCTGGTACCCTGCTGGAGGCTTATCATCTCTCCGCCAGCTTCCCGGACCCTGATGATCCCCCAAGTCCCTCACTATCTGCCTCATGTTTAACCTGGGAAGCGCGTAGCTATGGTATTTGAAACTTCCCGCCAGGCGAAGGTAAATTGGTTCGTTCCCGGCTAAAATCATCATTTTACCATAAATATCGTCATTACTTATTCATATGCGCCTATTTTCTGTTTAATATGAAGATATTAATATGTAACAGCAATAAAACAAGTGGGAATAGTATTTGGGGGGTGAAAAAGACGTATTATTGCCGACCGATTGTATCAGGAGGGGAGAGCCGGCGCATCGTATATGCTCTCTCTCTCTCTCTCACTTCCCGATCGATACTGCCATCTTGCAAGTGAAGTCTCTCTGTTTCTAGGATTTCTAACTGTCTCCCCTTTGACCCTGAGATAGAGGGCGGGAAATTCGCGCCAAAAATTACCCCATAAAAGGGGAAATAAGAGGAAAAATAGGTGATAATTGAAGGGGGGAAGGGAACGGGGGGGTTTGGACGTTGGTGGGGGACTGTTAGGAGGTATGGAAGGGAATTATCTCACTTAATCACATATTGCTCTGTTTTGAGTGCCAGTGGGATGTTTTGAAAGGCTTTTCTTAGGCTTTGGCTCATATGAGGACGCTCGCCTTCACTCACTACAGACTCAATTGAGGACGCTCACCGTTCTTGGGTTAAAGGTCTGCTCCCGGTGCGCATGCGGTACTGCTCGGTTTCCTATCCCGTCTCTGTGTATCATTTTCTTATACTTAGGTATTACGACTGTTACCAGTTTGGTCACGGGTCTGCCTCCTGCAAGAGCTCGGTCAGGTGCTCCATGTGTAGTGGGAGTCACCAGTTCTGCTCCAAAGAGGGGGTTTGGTGTGAGTGGGACCCTTTCTGCTACCTGTGCCTAGGCAACCACTATGTTGTGTCCTGAGCCTGCCCTATTTATGGCAGGGCGGTGGAGCGCCACTGTACGTTCTGAAGGATGTCAATCGGTGGCTGCTCCCTGGGGGTCTGTGGATTCGCCTCGTCAGTCGTCGGCTTCTCGGCCTGGCTCCGCACCTGTCCGGGGTTCGTACGTTCCCTCCCAGTTTCGGCCTCCGTCGCGGCCCCGTCGTCCGGCCCTCTCACTCGCGAACCGCTTCTCTGCCCTTCCTGCCCCTGATGTGGAAGAGTCTGTGGTGCCGCCATTAGAACGTCCTCTGTCTACGTCCCGGCATCGTCCTACTCACAAGCTGTCCGTCGCCCTCCCCCCCCCCCCCCCGCCTCATGATCGTGCTACTCGCCGGCCCAGCCTGCACTCCCCCCGGTCCGTCTGACCCGTTGTCCGATGGTTCCACCCCCTCTGAGTTGGACGTACCCCCCGGATCATCTGTTCCATGGCCATGGTTCTTTCATTCCCTCTGCTCGCCCCTGCTCCCCTCCCAGTGTTTTGGGCCCATCTCCCACTGTTTCTTCTGAAGCTCTCATCCGCTTGCTTATTTATGCTGTCTCCTCCTTCCTAGCTGGTCTTTCCCCTCATGATATTTGTGAGCAGTTGATACCAAGGTTTCTCGGTCTCTCGGTGTCTTCATAGGTTCCCCTCCCCGTAGTCTCTCTTTGGCTATTTAGAATGTCCGCTCGTTGCTTCGGAAATTGCAATATTTCAAGGTTTTCCACCATGGGCTTTGCCTCGTCGAGGTCGGGGTTAGTGAGATGTGGTTTGCCCTTAACACTCGCTTTCGTCTCCATGGCTACTCCCTCCTTCGTGCGGACCGTCCCAGGTATGTTGTGGGTGGCTTGACTGTCATGGTCTGAGAAGACGTCCCATTTCAACCTCTCTCCTTGCATCCGTTCCATGGGGGTGTCCTGGAGGTTTTGGCTCTTCACCTGGAGCTGGCAAGGGGTTGCCCTCGGTGCTGCTGGTTTATAATTCTTGCCTCTCTGTCTCTCTCGCTGAACTTGATCACTATTTCGATCGGGTCCCTTCGCCGGTGCTGGTCATGGGTGATTTCAATGCCAGGCATAGATATTGGGAACCAGACCTTCTACTTTAGTCCCGTAATGCCTCTGGCTCTTCTCTCTTTCAATTTCTTCTCGGTTCCGTCCATTTCTCTCTCCTCTCTCCCTCTGGTCTCCACAACCGGTTTGATCCACACTCTGGTTTGGCCTCGGTCTTGGACCTGTGTCTGGGTGATGCTCCTTTTCAGGGTGCGGACTATTCTCTTGGTCCCTATCTCGGTAGTGATCACTTGCCTCTTGTTGCTGTCTTTCCTCTTTCTGGTCCTTTCCTTGAATCTTTCCTGGCCTATTCGTCCTCGGTGGCGCTTTTCTGAGCAGGGCTGGCCGATGTTTACGGAGGCCCTTTCCCTCCCTTGCCCAGCGGTGGGTCGTCCTCTTGAGGTGGCGGCGGGCTCCTTCTCCTTGTGACTGGTGTCCGCTGGGCTTTCTCTCTGTCTGACCGACACAGGGTGCCCCGTTGCAGAGTGCTTTGGTAGACTGATGCTTGTCATGGGGCAGTGAAGACCAGGTGTCAGGCGTGGTATGCCAGACATTGCTGTCTCTCTGAGGTGAACAAGCTTCAGTACCAGCGCCTGGATGCGGAGTGCAAGAATGTCGTCCTTTGTCTCTTCTCTCTCATTCTCCTCTGCTTCGCGCACATGAAGGTTTTTCTCTTCTATGAAAGGTTGTGCTACTTCTTTCTCCTTTCCCATTCACGAGGATGGTGTAGGTCTCCTCTCTGACCTCTCCAACACTGACTTCCTTGCTTCTTTCTTGTCTTCGCAACTTAGCACTCCTGACTCTCACCCTGATTCTGCCCGCCTGGTGGCCGATGTATATATATATATATATATATATATATATATATATATATATATATATATATATATATCCATACAGTATATATACATATATATATATATATATATATATATATTATATATATATATATATATATAGATATATATATATATATATATATATATATATATATATAATGAATATATATACAGTATATATATAAATATAATATATATCTATATATATATCTATATATATATATATATATGAACATTTGAAAGTTTAGAAGTAGAAGTGCTTAAATAAATGTATATCAACTCGAATACATAAAAAACAGATTGTTTGGATTATCGTTAACTGTTCAATACAATGACCAACTTTATGACAAATTGCTACCATGGCTAACGCCGAACTGTTTAGTGACCTTACTGGGAAGCCACAGTAATATAGCCGGTAATTACGAATTCGCCGAAAAAACAATAATTCAATAATTATAGCATGTCATATAATATATTAAGGTATAATATACAGTATATTGGACAATCACAGTGCCATGAAAACTTGAATGGAAAACACTATACCCTCGGAATGAGATTTGTGTTTATTGTAAAGACATGACAAGATTCAGATCAATTAATGCTTTCTTCTCACGGAGCCGACATTATCATCTCTTAACAATATATATGTTGTGGTTATAATATTCTCCAAACTAGATTATAATGCTATCCAACTTGCAACAGGGGATTTCAGCTGTTGTTTCTCGGAGAGTGTGGACATGCCTTCTCCCTTTCCCGGGACCTCGTGGAGGTTCAGGCCATGCCCCTTGCTGGTGTGGGGAGTAGTGGGGAGGCGTCTGCCCTGATGGACTCCTCGCTGGCTGGTGGGGAAAAGCGGACCAGAAATGTTTCTCCGGCTGGTGGTGATGGGCAGGTTGGTGGAGTGAAGCATTCCAAGGCATCTGACGATCTAGTTCTGGCCCTGTCCTCAGATGAGTCCATTCCCTATGTTACATTTCCCTTCCATGTTCCGTCAGGTGCCGATGTGTTGTGTAACCCTACTAAGGTTTCCCTAGCTGTGGATGCCTCTCCTTTTGGGCGGTTTTGCAAGGATGGTGGTGTGTATCCTATTTTGAGCACTTTTATGCTATGTAGAGTATGTGTACATATATGTACGTATGTGTACGTATGTAGGCCACCCATATACCAAGGAATATGCCGCATATAGACCAAATATGCGACATATAAGCGAATTATGAGAGAGTTTAGAGGCGGGAACTGAGGTGAGAGAGTTTACGCGGGAGACAAGTGCTTGTGTACCGCTTGAGTGAGCGCGGGCCGAGCGTGTGGCGGGGTGTTATCGAGAGTTGCCAAGTTGTACAGGGTCTGTTGGCTGTAATATCACGTATATATCGTATTTTCAGCACTGTCATGCTATATATAAAGTACGTGTACGTATGTAGGCGACCCATATAACAATGAATATACCGCATATAGACCAATTATGCGATATATAAGCCTTATGAATGTGTTTAGGGGAGAGTTGGGGTGGGTGGGTTGGTGGGCGGGAGGGAAGTCTGTGTGTCGCTGTCCAAGGCCAACCACGGCAGTCAGCTGTATGCTAGGGCGGCGTCAGCAGGGCCAGCAGAGGTCCTGGATGGCAATATTATGGTTGTCCCTGTCGCCTTTGTCGCCTTGCCCTTCGTCCCTTTCTTCCCTTTGGCAGGGGCAGGGGCAGGGGCAGAAGGGCCGGCAGGGGCGGCGTCGGCAGGGCCAGCAGAGGTCCTGGATGGCAATATTATGGTGGTCCCTGTCGCCTTGCCCTTCGTCCCTTTCTTCCCTTTGGCAGGGGCAGAAGGGCCGGCAGGGGCAGAGGCGACTGGTGGTGGTGGTGGTGGCACGGTGGTAGTGGCAGAGGTAAAAGTTTTTTTACCCATGCCCTTCCCTGTCTTCCCAGTGGCCCCCGCAGGTCCTGGAGCCCCAGGGCGGCCTCCTGCGTCGGTGGTAGTGGTGGCAGTGGTGGTGGTAGTGGTGGTAGCAGTTGCCTGGGTGGTCGTGGAAGTGCCCGAAAGACAATGACCTCTGTGCACTGCCCCTGCTTGCACGTGTTATACGTGCTTTACGTGCTGGTTCCTCGTCCTTGGAGCTACTCGTGCCGTAGTAATGGTAGCTCGGGTCTTTAGCAGCCACTCTCTGCCTTCCACGGCCGCTGACACCACCAGAAGGAGGGCTGTTTGTGTCATCAGGGCGAGAGTGTGAGGGACGTCTAGGCTCCATGACAAGTGCTTGTGTACCGCTTGAGTGAGTGCGGGCCGAGCGTGTGGCGGGGTGGTATCGAGAGTTGCCAAGTTGTACTACAGCCACACCAATTTGTAGCCGCTTGGCTGTAAGCCCGCGGTTTTGGTACGCACTAAAAAACCTGGATTACATAAGGCTTCCCGCATCGCAACGGTAAAACTCTTATTAGTCTTCCAGCACTTGCCGGGTTAACTATTCATGCTTTTCATTCTTGTGCATGAATGGTGGTTAAGTGCACGTTTAACCATCCTGTAGCTTAGTAAGTAACACTACACGATATCTTTCTGTATATTGACTGATAAACTTTTTTTTTTACCACAAGATTCCTGCTCGGACAGTGCTACACTAGCGCCATCTATTTTTGTTTTGTCAACAAACACTCACTTACTTTTATATAAAATGGTAGCCGCTAATTTTACCCAATACCTATTGTAGTAAGTATATATTAAGTATTTTTAAAAGTGTCTTGTATGTAAGTAAAGCTTTGCATAATAATTTGCTACAGCATTGTTTACTAACCTGCATATAAATTGTCTATGTTTACAGTTCGCAGTTCATGTTTTCTTTTTTGTTATTAACTTAAGTTCTAAAACATGAGGGTTTGACTACGTAATGTATTTACGTAAATGTATCGGCTTGGATAAGTTATTAAACGGACAGGTCTTTCTCACTTGCAGCAGTTGTTGTCCATTGTCGTTATGATAATAACTTTAAACAATATTCAGCTAATATAGGTCTATACACATACAGTGACACACACGTCATACGCACAATTTCGAAACAGTTAGTCTTCAAATTGAAACAAAATCAATTGTTCTAATCACACACACACTTTACGTGCACACACACACACACACAAACACACATACACACAATTTCGAAACAGTTAATTTTTCAAATTGATATTCAATGGCCCCCCTCACCCCCCATAACATATTGTCATCATCATGCATGGTTTACGGCGAACTTGGCCGATTTTGTCTGAATAACGTTGTGAGTAATAGGATGATTAATTATTGGCTTAATATAGTTAACGGTAACAAACACAAAATATCTCACACTATGTTTAGATTTATGAAACAGCTACATGACACGGGTGAATACCAATCAAAGTGGACAGTTAAAATTAAAAGCATACATGACAATTGTGGATACTCATATTTGTGGGATGACTATGAAAATGTAAATAGTGATTGGATTAAAAGTACTGTTAAACAAAAGCTAATGGATATCAACCTTCAGGATTGGCACAGTAAATTGTACAACAACAGACTCTGTTCAAATTATAGATATTTCAAAGATGTTCATAAACTCGAGAGTTACCTCTTAAAACTTAATCCAGAGGAACGTCTTATGCTCTGTAAATTTCGTTGTGGAAATCACAAATTACCAATCAGTACAGGTCGATATCTTGAGGCTGATATCCCTAGAATTTGTAATATGTGTAACCTAGGAGAGCAAGGTGACGAGTATCATTACATCCTAATATGACTTGCCCTTACCACAGAGCGACAAATGTATATAAAACCATACAATAGAACTAGACCAAACATACTCAAGATGAAACAGTTATTAAATACAATTAGTACAAAACAATTATCAAACCTTGCAAAGTTTAGTAAGATTATCATGTCTAAATTCTAGCTTTCCTATCCCTGCACTGTATATTTACCCTTATCGTAACTATCATCACCGTTCCTGCCTATAACCGTATTCTCTACCACTCCCACAATTACCCCACCCCCCCGTGTTACTACTCCCCCATCCTTCATACCCCTACTTCATCACTCTTGTTCCCCTTCCCTCGTCACTATACCCCAATCCTACCCAACTCTCACCATAACCACCTCCCTTCCTCTCCACTACCCACATCCATCCCATACTCCACCACTCCCACCATAACTTCCCTTCCTATCACTACCCCATCCCCCCTTAACCCGTACCAGTACTCCACCTCCGTCACCCAGTAGGCTACCTCTACACACGGTCATAAGTGCTGATCCATATTTCTTCGATGCTTTGCCCTCTATATTCCACTGTTATTATATGTACTTTGATATGTGATTTATATATATCTATAATTAGTTTACTACTGCAATAGGTTTATACTGTGCCATGTATAATGTTTAAACCTCTCATACCCTTTAAGGGGTCGTAGAGTAAAATAAATATTTTGAATCTTTTGAATCGTTTGAATCATATATATTGCCAGCAGGGGGCAAATAACCGAAACAATCGCCGTCAAAATAGACGCGAAGTTAACCGCTTCGATCGCCCTATGTAAACATGACCGTTCGCCCGGAATCTACATCCATCCCTTCAATTGTTCTAATCCAACACACACACACACACATACTGTATACTCATAATTTTGAAACAGTTAAACCTTCCAATTAAGAAATTGTATTGTTATAATCAAACACACACACAACACACACAATTTCGAAACGGTTAAAAACTTTCAATAGAACGCTTCAATTAATGGTCCTAATTGTTTACACATAGAAATTATAGAATATAATTATATGACCCAAAGCTAATAAAGCAAATAAACAATGCAAAATCAAATCTATTTCCCAAAGCTTCAAACATTCCAACTAACGCGTTGTGACATTAAAGTTTAATTGTTTATCATTCGACGATAATATACAGTTTAGGAAGGTATTGTGGAACTTTCGTAATTATATAAATCATTCTAAAAAAAAACAAAAAAACCCATTAGAATGCGACATGAATCCCAAGGGGTTGAAAAGTACAATTAGACGATGGCCGGTATTATTGGACGATTCGACGGTTCTGACAGAGACATTTCGACGATCGTGAGCTTAGACGTTTCGACGGCATCGTCGAACTGGCGCACCGTCGAATCGTCCTGTTATCGGGACGAACGCCGACGCCATTTTGTAAACAAACCTTTTTGGATAAATTCCAGCCAATATTGTACCAAATTTAAGTGCATTTATTTATATTTTCCCCCAAAATATATTCTTGACTCTCTCCTCAGACTGACTTTGCTTAAGTTAAGGGTTAGGTGGTATTAATGTACAAACTATCGTAGTCTAACCTAGCTAACCCAACCTGCCAAGCTTTTAACCTAACCCAAACCTAGCCTAGCCTATAGCCAGCTAATCTGTTGTAAGTAGTTGCATGATACATTAGCCTATTTGTGTGTACTGCATTCCTGATTTTCTTATTCTGTGAATAGGCTACACCACTTGGCCTATTTCTTCATATTCGGGAATTTCTGTTTTTGTGACTAGGCTTTGTCAGTCAGCCATTTTCTGCATATTCCAGTTTGTTTTTTGTTGCGTGTATGTGTGTTTTTCGTATTTTTTTTCCCCCGACTAGGCTATTTCAGTCGGCCAATTTTTTTTTATCACTCCAGCAAATTTGTTTTCGTGACTAGGCTACGTCGGTCAGCCAATTTCTGCGTATTTCAGAATTTTTGTTTTTGTGACCTAGCTGAGTCAGTCGGCCAATTCCTGCGTATGATACCCGGTCTCCTATTCTGCACCCTTGTAGCCTATTCCTGCGGTTTACAGAGTTATCTTTTTCTGTCTTTACTAGGCTATCCCCTGGTGGCTTTTTGCCATGCATTCCATAAATTTTGTCTTTGACTAGGCTAGTACCCCTGGTAGCCTATTTTTTTTTTTTTTCCAGAATATTTGTTTTTGACTGGGCTATCATCCCTGGTAGCCTATTTCCAAATACTCTAAAATTTGTGTTTTGCCTTGACCGTCACTGCGAAGTCCACAACAAGATGCCCAGTCTATGTGACTGAGAGTCGTGCAACGGACGCTTCGGTACGACAATCTTCGAGAACGAGAGCGCAACGAACTGCAGGTTCTGTGTCCAGCGGGCAGAACAAGAAGAGAAGCTAGAAAAGGCTCTCCAATTAATTGATATGTTAACTCGCAGAGTTAATACCCTTGAAGAGTTCCTGAGCGCAAACGTCGGAAATGAAGCCTCCCTGCCAGCAACAAGACACAGGGATTCAGAATCGCCAATTTTGGATGTAGCGCCACCTCAGACCTCAACCAACACCAAGACCTCTTACAATACCCCAACCCTCGTTCTTAACCCTTGCTCTACCAGCGACGGCTATAGCCGTCAGTAGATAATTAACTCCACAGTCACAGCGACGGCTATAGCCGTCAGTAATGTACTTTCCTTGTAACTGCCTGTACAACCCTGTACCTGATACCACAACCGTTTGAGCACTGTTCCCGATATGGCAACACTTCTCAACTTATACAAGACCCACTGAAGGGTGGGGGAGCCAGTCTTCTCTCATCTCTTGAGGTGGAAAGCCGTTCTCCCTTGCCAAAATGGCCACAGTGCTTGGGAATGCAGGGGACTTTTATTATTGTATCCTACGGTACTGGACGGGTTAATGAAGATCATTTTCATGTGGACGCAAGAAATTGTGTCCACCAAGGTACTGCTACCAAGAAGGTCATCCCTAAAAGAATGTGTCAAAACCGTTTCCAATTTTTTTCTACTGATGAAGAAGAAGAAACGGAGGAAGTCCGGCTTGTGGGTGACTCCATGGTATGTGGCCAGCTCAAGGAGTTCTGCGCCTTGTCACCGAGGACCAGAAAGCGATTCTGTATCCCGGGTGGCGGCGTGGACGACGTCGCTGCTGCTGTGGACGAGGTGACCAGGCTGGCCCCCACAAACACAACCTATGTCATGCATGTCGGATCGAACGACGTCCAGCACACACGATCAGAGGAACTCTTGAGCAAATACAAGCAGCTTATCAAGACGTAGAGGGAAAAATCTAGCAGGATCATTACCTCAAGCATCATTCCCCGGATTAAAGCAAAGAATCTCTTCTGGTCCACAGCTACGAATATAAATCGTCAACTCACCAACATCTTCAGGGAAGAGAACATCGGCTTCATCAACACTTGGGATAATTTCTACCACGATCAACAATTGTTCTCATGAGACGGTGTCCACCTAAACCCGGTAGGATCTGCCCGGTTGATCCGTCAGCTGAATGATGCCGTGAAGAACCTTCGTTAAAAAAACGGGGCCAACAGTCATCAGAATGGGAGGACGACTTAAATCTCAGAATAAATACAAACTCAAGACAAGCAAAATCATCAAATACATGTGGCGAACATCAAATTATATCAAGAACCACATTTCTAAAGGTTTTCTATGTGAACGCTTGAAGCATACGCAATACATTTTCAGAACTAGAGGAATTAGTGTTTACAGAAAATGTTGATGTAATCGGCATAACAGAATCTTGGCTAAATACGGAAGACAGAGACTATTTCGCTGGGTGTTCACTTCCAATCTATGTAATGTTTGAGAAAAACAGAGTTAATAAATATGGAGGCGGCTTTATATTTTTCATCAAAGGGTCTTAGCCCGATTCTCTTGTCAAAACCTCAAATAGTAAATATTGATTTATCTTATGTGTTAATACAAAGTAATAAAGGAACAAAAATAATACTAGCATTTATATAGGCCTATAAGCCTCCAGCCCAATCAGTGCAAACCGACCAAGAAATTTACGAGCAAATTGCAGAAATAAGTATCATACACGACCAAGAAATTTACGAGCAAATTGCAGAAATAAGTATCATACACGACCAAGAAATTTACGAGCAAATTGCAGAAATAAGTAACATACTCAATACTATAATTTTTGGTGGCTTTAATTTATCAGCGACCAAGTGGTGCGACAATCTTACTTCACACTCCGGGCACGATCTGTATGCCAACTTACAAGAAAGCTCCCTTTATCAATTTGTTTATTATTGAATCACTTACACACATAATAAATTTGTCCTTTACTCATGGAATATTTCCAAATGAATTAAAAAAACTAAAGTTTTTCCATTATTCAAAGCTGGAAATCCCAAGCTCGTGAATAACTAGAATCCCATATCAGTGTTACCTATATTACCTATATGTGCCTTGGATCTTATTATAAGAGTCTGGCCGCATTCGCCCAGTAGAACCTCTTAACTTAAGAGTCTGGCCGTAGTCCCTGGGTTAAGTGGTTCTTGGATACTCCGTAGTGTATTTTGATGCTACGGCATAGTATTACAGCACATTATTACAGCGTAGCACATTATTACAGAAAATTACAGCACATTGTTACAATCTAGTGCAGCACATTATTACAACACATTACAGACCATCACAGCACATTGTCACAGCACATTACACCACGTTATTAGGGTACGTTATTACAGCACATTATTTCAGTATGTCACATTATTACAGCACATTACAACACATTATTGCAGAACATAATTGCAGCACATTATTGCAGAACAGAAATGTTTTTTTACAGTCCAGTACAACAAATTATTACAGCACAGTAAAACACATTAATACAGCACAGTAGAGTACATTGATACAGCACAGTACAGCCCATTACACCACAGTATTACAACACATTCTTACGCCACATTATTACAGCACATTACAACACATCATTACAGAACAATAGTACAACACATTGATACAGCACAGTACAGAACATCATTACAGCACATTATTAATGCAGATTATTACAGCACTCTGCAACTTATTATTACTGTATATTCTTATAGCACAGTACAGCACAATATTACAGCACATTATTAATGCAGATAATTACAGCACTCTACAACTTATTATTACTGTATATTCTTATAGCACAGTACAGCACAATATTACAGCACATTATTAATGCAGATAATTACAGCACTCTACAACTTATTATTACTGTATATTCTTATAGCACAGTACAGCACAATATTACAGCACATTATTAATGCAGATAATTACAGCACTCTACAACTTATTATTACTGTATATGCTTATAGCACAGTACAACACAATATTACAGCACATTATTAATGCAGATAATTACAGCACTCTACAACTTATTATTACTGTATATTCTTATAGCACAGTACAACACAACATTACAGCACATTAGAGTACATTAGTACAGGACAGTGCAACACATTATTACAGCACATCTGTACTGAGCTGTAATAATGTTGATGTACTGCACTGTAATATGCTGTAATAATGTGGCGTAATGTGCTTCATTGTGCTGTACTGTACTTTAATAATGTACAGTACTGTGCTGTAATAATGGTCTGTAAGATGCCGACTCCCACCAGGAGTAGCCGCATAGTCAAACTATCTGTCATAGGTCCGTTTTACCGAGGGGGAGGTATTGAGAGGATACAAGATCTAGCCAGGTGTACAAGTTTTATTATTTCAAGTAGTGGGTTCTTATTTATGAATACAGGTACAATGCATGGTTTAATATCAATATATGTTTTGGCTTTGGTGAGAGGGGGAACAGGTGCGATATTACGGAGTTTTCTGTAAAAGGCTTCCCACCTGGCTTTGGAGGGGGAGACTCGGGTGTTTGGGCCGCAATTTGGTATAATAGCCTGTAATAATGTTTTTTAATGTGCTGTAAAAATGTTCTTGAATAATGTGCTGTACTGTAATAATGTGCTGTAATAATGTGCTATGCTGTATTGAGTTGTAATACAGTGCTGTTCTATGCTATAATAATATGCTGTAAAGTGTTGTAATACTGAGCTGTAATAATGTGCTGTACTGAGCTGTAATTGTTGGGGCCTCAATAAATGAAATAGAGAACCCAACACATAGCCAGTTCCCACGGTCCCCTCTCCAACTCCTTTGCACCGAGTCTCCCAATCAGCTACAACTTGATCGATCTGCATTCCAAGAGTCCTCCTATTGAATACGACTTGATAGATCTGGGCTCAACTAATCACTCTCCCGAAAGCACCTTGGTATTCCCATACCCTGCATTCAACAATGAAGGCTGGACTATCCACGAGGAGGAGGCCTGCCTCTACCCTGCCATAACTCTGTCTGCCGCCGGCCACGAAGAAGCCTGTAAAGCCCCCACACTTTGCTGACGTTACAAAAATTGCAAATAGCGTACTCTCAAAAGAACAAGTTGACGATATGCAACACAATCTAGATAAGTTGTCATGTTGGGCCCAAATTTGGCAAATGAGTTTCAATGCGGATAAATGTAAAGTACTATATATTGGATACCGAAATGAGAAAGCCAACTATTCGATGAATGGCACTCAGCTTAAGAGTGTAGACAGAGAAACCGATCTGGGAGTAACAATATCGAGTAACCTAAAACCGAGTCAACAATGTACAGAAGTTTTTAAGAAGGCAAACAAAATAATTGGCTTTATAGGCAGATCATTTGAGCATAAATCCAAAGAAGTTATCCTAACTCTTTACAATTCCTTAAGGTCGTTGCACACTGACACACTTGCACACTCCTCCAGGCGAGTTCCCGACTCAAAATTTTAGCCTGATACGGCGAATCGGCAACATAATCGTGAATATCGGAAATTAGCCGTGGGTGACTCTCACGGTCCAAGCGACGTATCGGGAGTCGATACGAGATTTTGAGCTGTTCAAAAGTTTGTGGGAATCCCCCCGGCAACTGTAAAAAATCGTCTGAGTCTGGTCTCCATCACGAACTCGCTGTATCACAATCGTGTGGTCCGTATCAAAGACGTACGGTCCGTATCAAAGCCGTATGGCCCGTATCAACGCCATCTGGTGAGTAAGCCTGCCATGTGGACCGTATCTCTTCCGTGCGGAAAATTGGCAACGGTTAAGTTGGCAACCGCGAGTCTAGCCTTAATCCGGTTGCACGTCTCACGGCGTCGATACGATTCTTCTGAGTTGTATCGCAGTCTTTTGGGTCGTATCTTTTCCGTGGACTAGTCGTGTACCCTTCGCACGACTTTTCCTATCCTCTTCCTAGCATTCGTTTCTCCACCGTATCGTCATCGCTAGATTCTTATCAAGTCGTGCGGAAGAGATACGGTAGAGATATGACTCTAACGGTGCCAGCCATTTTTGCCCCGATCTCTAGTAAATTCGGCAAGACACAGGATTTGTATGTGTCGTGGGTGTTCATGCCAGTCTTGAAGGGGCTGTCGTGTCAGTGTGCAACGACCTTTAGTTCGCCCTCTTCTGAAATACTGCGTTCAATCCTGGTGCTCTTATTGCCAAAAAGATATAGACAAGCTAGAACGAGTTCAACGTAGAGTTACCAAAATTATACCTAGCCTAAATAACAAACCATACGAGGAGCGTCTTAGAGAATTAAATTATTTCCTTTAACCCAGTGCAGATTAAGAGGCTACTTAATTCAAGTTTTCAAAATCATCAAAGGCATCGACAATATGAACTGTAGTAAGTACTTCACTATCGACCAATCTAATTACACGCGGGGAAACGGTTGCAAAATTATTGGTAAATCTTTTAACACACACGAATCTAAGAATTTCTTCTTCAATCGAGTTGTCAACTTGTGGAATGGGCTTCCCCGAGATGTTATTGACTGCAGCAGTGTTGATTCTTTTAAACTTCGCCTAGACAAATATCTTGCATCAAACCCGCGACTGACTGCTTTTGTAAATGTATAACTTTATTTTATTCTCCCCTCAGATTCATCAAGGATTATTGCTATATATATATTTCTAAGACGTTACTCTCTTTTCCCCAGATATACGAAAGATCATTTATAACTGTGTTATCTTACTAACCCATCTGTCCCCTACTAACTTCCTAATCCTGCCACAGACATTAGTTCCAGGGCAGTTCCCTTTCCAATTTTCCCTTACCCCCTCTAAACCACTGTTTGGACACTTGATCCTCAGTGTTTTGGAGGACAAGCAGCCTAGAGAAGTCACTAGATCTGTTGTTGCTTGATTTCCTTTGTACTCCCATCTCCCCAAGGGTAGAGGATACCTCTGATACCCTCCAGGCCCTGCAGAGACTACGCATGCTAGTGCAGAGTATGTCGGCAGAAGTTGAAGCCCCATCAGAAAGCCTCGTGGCCCAGGTAGACACCCCAGAGACTAAGACAAGGAGGGCAGTGACTGCAAAGGAGATAATTATACGAAGCCATTTCCGGAGACTATTGCCGGACAGGAGCGAAGTGGAATACCCCCCGAAGTGCCAAGGCCAAGAACCCGGCCATACAAACCCCAGAGTGCGAAGAAGATGTGAAACACTCCCAGCTATTCCCAGAAGGTGAAGTAGCAGAGCCCAGCAGATCAATGCAGGTAAGTAACCCCTTTTGACCCAGTGTAGTATTGCCAGTAGCAAACGAATAACAGAATTAACCTTCATCACATAACTGAGACATTATCTGTAAGTTCTATCAAAGCGCCCCATATTGGAGAGCCAAGCATTTTTCCCTTTTGTGTGAATATCATATACCTCAGTAATCTGTCCCTTTAAACTCTTCCAGCTGCGGGCGTCCCCGCACGTGCCTCTCAGTGGGTTGCCGTGAAGATATTTTTGTCCAGGGATATAGTAAGTCGATTCCCTCCCTTTTGTTTGTGTTCACGTAATCACGCCCGGGGTGCCGTTAGACCAAGGCTAGTATTCAGATTCCTTCCCCTTGTATATCTCTCCATGTGGCACAGGTGCAGGGTGGTACTAAACATTTCCAGAGCTACCTGGCGAGTATAATAATAACCATCTCCGTATTAATCGAGTTACGAGTAATTGTGTAACTAATGACAAAGAGGAAACATAATTGGTCAGCTTGAGAGAGCGAGAGCGAGATAGACCGTAACGTGCTAGAGAGAGAAATTGGTGTTCAGACGAGTGAAACCGGAAGTAATAGTTAGGAAGTAATAGTTAAGCTATCCCCGGAGTGGGACGAGTAGTTAATCTAAGTGTAAGTTGATTGAGTATTGGCATGGTCTAGGTTGTCCTGACGTAGTGAGACGACGATACAGAATAGAAGGGCAATTCAATGATTGATTAAGTTGAATAGGCTGTAGAAGTATTGAGGACATTCTAGAATGGTAATTGAGGTAATATATCCACAGCAGGGCACTGCAGTAACCCTGATAGTGGCTGAGTAATTGTAAGAGAGTGGTACAGTAGGTTGGTGCGTCTAGGGCAAAGGTATAATTGTAATAGTGTTAAGTTGTTTTGTTAATGTTGGTATAGCCAGAGTGCCAAGTCTAGCCAATTTTACCATTGCATTGTGAATATATTCCAAACTACCTTTGAGAATAACGTATTGAACTGGTGGAGGACAGAAACATCTGAAATTCTTTATCCCCGCCTCATAAAATAATTAAGTTGTTCCTCAGACCAACATATCGTGGCAACTAGTGCCACGTGTCAGAGTTGAAATTCACAATAACTATTGTTTTAAGCGACTGACTCGGTAGTCACGTTCTATCGAGATTTGGATGTTGTTACGCGACGCTGTTCACAAGCTTGTACAATTGTATAACTATACTATTCCCAGTGTTCCCCGATAACTTTCATTGTTTCAGTGTAGTTAAAACTAATTCTATAACCTTTCCCTGTCCTCGCTAATTGCTTTATTAACGTAATTATATTCCCTTAGTTTTAGCCCTTGTTGAATAACGTGATTCTTCTCTCCTGGCCCTAACTCTCTTCATTGTTAAAGTTAAAGTTAAATTCAATTATATTTAAGTGCATTGTCCTACCCTTCTATTTTTTTCTATTCTCTTTTTCCTATCCTCGGACCAGTTCTACATGGTGGTAGGATTCTGTGTTTGCACGGCTACCTTGAGAAAGTGACACCTCGTGATAAACCCTAGATTAGCGAGAGGAACCTTGCCTTATCACAGTTGACTCTTTTGGGCTACTGACCATAGCTTGTTGACTCAAGTGTACTGTGTCGTCACTTCAATTTAATTCAAAAAGGTTTATTGATACAATTGCAGTAAATTACAAAGGTATAGCTTTACAATAAAATAAAACATAAATAGCTAATTGCATCAATGAGGATTTGATGCCATTTGGCATATATGTCCTCTTATTCCTTACAACATATTTATATGGTCAGCATAAGGAGTAACACGTGCATTAGTAAACAAGAAAGTGAGATAACAAAAGAATATGAACTGTCTTCGTGGTGCAATGCATAAGTGTGTTGATTTTCAGTGTGAGCGTCCTGGGTTCGAATCCCCGGACTGCCACATGTGTTTGTTAATTACATTAATCGAGTTTAGGAGTAAAGTTGGTTAGTGGAGAGAACATAATAAGTACAAAAAATAGCACACACCAGATTCATATACAGTATAATTCATCATACGAAGCAATGCTTTCATTATTTATCTAATGAGTACAATTTTAGTTTCCGCTGCTGAAAAACTACACTTAGTATTTAATAATTCTGATATTCTATTCCATACTTCAACTCCCTTATGTCTAAATGTTCTTGTCATCAGTGTTGTTCTGCTCACTGGGACATGTAATTTGTGCCTTTGTCTAGTATGATGTGCATGTATATCCCTATTTACACTAAACATACCATCCATTACCGAAGGAGTAATACCCTTGATATATTTGAACATTGATATTGCTATACATAGTACATAGACGTCAGGAAATCTTAGTAATGGCAAAGATATAAAAATGGTTTAGAATGTTGTCTATAATGAGCTGATTTGATAATTCTAACAGCTCTTGTTTGTAGTGTAATAATTGGTTTAATATGACAGTCACTAGCTGCACCCCAGACCTCTATACCATAGATAATATATGGATACACAAAAAACAGTTGTATAATGTAACAAGTGTTGAAATATTCAATAATGTTCTGGCCTTGCATAATATGCCTATCCCTATTGACATTTTGTTTTAATGTGCCTTAGGTGTTCATTCCAGGATAACTTGGAATCAATTACTACACCTAAGAATTCTGTGGTTTCTACTTTTTTAAGAGGAATATCGTTTAAGCATACATTATATTTTGTTGTTACCTTTTTCCCTTTTGTAGTGAATACCATATAATGGGTTTTATCAACATTTAATGATAATTTGTTCACCATCACTCATTCTATTAGTTTCTTTATTTCAATGTTCATGGTGTTTATTAAAGTATTTATGTTATTGCCACTCAAAAATATGTTTCTGTCATCTGCAAATAAAATAGGTGAGAGGTCTGGGGAAACATTCACTATATCATTGACATATATCAGATTAATATGCAGGATTCGAAACTGCATAATAAATCGTAGGCTTGTGCATATTTCTGTAACTGTCTTGATAGCGTAATGCATAAGTGCGCGGAATTTCGGCGTGAGTGTCCTAGGTTCGAGCCCTTGGAGAGCCACATGTATATGTTGATTTCATTAATTGAGTTTAGAAGTGAAGTTGGTTGGTGAAAAAATAGAGTTCATTCTGGTTCAGGAGCAATTTATAGCGAGGCCTTCCCGAGGGTTAAGTGCCCCATTAATTACTCCTTCCATTCGTCTATACATTAGGCTACCATAGAGAAGTTGGAATATATTTACAGTGAGAGACAATAGCCGTGTCGCGGCAGTGACCGAATAATAAATGAAACTCGTGAATCATTATGAGAGTTCTACCATAGTAATAACCTCGGTTGGCAGGCCTGGATCCCTTAAGCTTTGTTTACTGCTGCTCTGATAAGGGTTCCTATGAATCCTGGGGTTTCGTTGGTTCTTGGATATGAACCATAATCAGTAAGGCCGCAGCGAATGACATATAAATTTCGGCTTACACTTTCAAGTTTCCTTTTTTATCCCATTTACGTTTACGTTACGCTGTAGAATGACTTGTTCTGTGCTGAAATTCGTAAATAATAATAATAATAAGAATACAAAAAATAATAATATGATAAAAGTAATAAACATAATACTCTACGGGGCCACAATAAGGAAATGGATACTTGAATACACGAAGCACATAATGGAGAATAGGTTAATATTGGGAGTATGTAAATAATTGGAGAGAGCGGTGATAGTTCAGCCACATTTTACAAAAATATTCGTATAAAGCGCGGTTCCCATACCTTCGTTTTGACCTCCATTTGGCCGTGTGTGCTCTACCAAGAGTTAAAACTTCACGAGCGTGAAATCCAATGTTGTCACACTACCTCTTAGCTCGCCCAGTTGAGCTTACTTTAAGTATAGATGGCAAATTATTCGTCTTTGTGGTACTGCTTGACACAATTTATCGTGATATGCACTATGTATACATTCAAAATATTGGAGAGTATTTAAAAAGCCTGAAATCCAAGTTAAATTAACGAGCACTAGCATCAAAAGAGGCAATGTAGGCCTACTTCAAGCCTAAATATGTTGATTTCGGAATAAATATTACACAATATCCATAATTGGTCGTCGTGACAACATACACAGCTATCAAATTACTCTTCTATACAACTCTGGCTTCACAAAATAGAAAGTATGCGACTATTTAAAAATGTGGGCTACCTTTTAGACTTCCTCCTGGGCTATAAACATTGGCAGTACTTCAGAACTCGCCCAACATTGTGTCCGAGGCGGAGAGGGCGAGTGTTTCCCATATTTACATTATAAATACGCACTATACGTACATCATGTGTGCGTATGCATAGGTTATAGTGTGAGTACTAGTCATTGGTGACCAGTACATGCCAATATAATATATCATGGGCACCATAAATATACGTAATTGTCTTCCGACGTCCGTGCAAAGTTAAATCCAAGTCAACTTTTTGGGGACAGGATCCGGGATCGGAAGCGCGCGAAACGGAGAACAATAGACCTCGGTTCCCGCTCGCCGGAGCCCACACGTGATCGGACCTACGTCGTCGATGACGTAGGTCCGTCTCAGACGGAGGTATGGGAACCGCGCTTAAGAAGGAATATTGGAAGAAGTCATTCATAGATCTCATAGTGAAGTCTGCAACCTTGGCTAGTATGTGTGTTACACCTGAAGCTTCATCTTTTTTTAGTTATTGAACAGCAAAATTACGGAACGCCCCCCACAGCATGTCCGAACCATCCCGACTAAAGCGCGGTTCCCAAACCTCCATTTGGGACGGACCTACGTCATCGATGACGTAGGTCCGTTTGGCCGTGTGTGCTCTCCCAGGAGTTTAAAATTAAACGAGCGTGAAATCCAATGTTGCCACACTACCTCTTATCTCGCCCAGTTGGGCTTACTTTAGGCATATATGGCAAATTATTCGTCTTTGTGGTACTGCTTGACACAATTTATCCTGATAGGCCTATGCACTATGTAAACAGTCAAAATATTGGAGAGTATTTAAAAAGCCTGAAATCCAAGTTAAATTAGTGAGCACTAGCATCAAAAGAGGCAATGTACTTCAAGCCTAAATTTGTTGATTTCGGAATAAATATAGCTGCGTTTTCCTTTACCCCCAAAGTTTGATAACCCACCCTCTTATCAGTGGGGTGGCACAAAATGTAAAAAATTTACGAGCCTGCCTTCAAAATGTATAGGCCTACATAATATATACAACATTTGCTTCCTATTGTTGAACATGAATGTAAATATATATTACAAAATGACCACTACAAAGTAAAACAGGAGTATATAAAGACGAAATATCGTAATATAATAAATATTATGAGGTATTTCAGGAACTGCAATGATCGACAACTAGACATATCGGCAATAACTTAGAATTTATACAATTGAAGATTATTTGTGACATCATATATGAGGTGGAATTATACAAAACATTTGTCTTTGTAACATTAGAGTAATAAATAATTTGTTAGGTTAACACTTCAATAATTCTGAGTATGAGTGGCGGAATATTGTAGGTGACGAACACTACCATGTAGCCGGTACAAGGGCTATCCCGAAACTCAGTCCACCTCCCAGCGATAGCAGACGAATACCGTTGTCTTGGAAGATATCTCCCCCTATGGTAAAGCAGCCGCTATGCCCGATCTACATTCGATGTTCCGAAATTTCTAATAATTTTTTTTTTACATGTTAAGATTATTATTTGAGTCCTTATTTCGGGATTATTTTGATCTACTTGAATTTGTACAATATTGTGATGGGTATGCATATAATATAATTGCTTACTTTTGAGTATATGTATACTAAGTCTAATATACTGTACTGTAGGTTATCACCCTTCCATACGATTATGACGCTTCTTTCGGACATTCTGAGGATATGGCTAAGTACATTTATATTAACCACATCCAAATTGATTACTTTATTATGGATATAAACAAAAAGTCTCAGAACAGTTATCAAACTCATAAAGTCTGAATCGGATTGAGTTTGGACCCTGTGGAAGAGCAGGTTTGACTTGGTTTGATATTCGACACCCTTAATGGTGTAATACGACACCTTTTCCAGTCTATAGGAGATAGTGGTGGTAAAGGAAAACGAGGTTTATTACACAACATCCATAATTGGTCGTCATGACAACATACACAGCTATCAAATTACACTTCTATACAACTCTGGCTTCACAAAATGTAAAGTATGAGACTATTTAAAAATGTGGGCTACCTTTTCGCCTTGCTACTGGGCTATAAACATTGGCAGTACTTCAGAACTCGCCCAACATTGTGTCCGTGGCGGAGAGGGCGAGTGTTTCCCTTGTTTACATTATAAATACGCACTATACGTACATCATGTGTGCGTATGCATAGGTTATAGGGTGAGTACTATTCATTGGTGACCAGTACATGCCAATATAATATATCATGGGCACCATAAATATACGTAATTGTCTTCCGACGTCCGTGCAAAGTTAAATCCAAGTCAACTATTTTGGGACAGGATCCAGGATCAGAAGCCCGCGAAACGGAGAACAATAGACCTCGGTTCCCGCTCGCCGTAGCCCACGCGTGATCGGACCTACGTCATCGAAAGGTCCGCCCCAGACGGAGGTCAAAACGGAGGTATGGGAACTGCGCTTAAGAGAGATGATTCGGACATAAGGTAGCGATGGTTCGACCATAGCATTTCATGATAAATAATCACAATTTACACAGATCTGAAATAATGTTACTGTATGATTATTAACCATTTCTATTTATCGTCCAATAGGTGAATTTTACAAGGGGAGGAGGATTCCTAGCCTCCGCCCTCGAAGTAGGAAAAAGTAGTACCGTACAAGAAACAAGACAGGCATAAACGGCTAAGGTTGGGTAGAGGATGCCAAACCTCACTCTGGACAGGACCAGCCCTAGTTATTTGATATCTTTATGTGAATACCTGGTAATTTCTGAAATTTGTATTAAACTTTTGGTCACACTGCCATTTTTTAAGACACTTGTACGAACTGTTGCCGTCATTGCAATCTTAAGGTAACCCAACCAAACGTTTTGCCTCCCTACCGATTGATGGAAGGAAGGAGGAATGTTGATGTTGAGTATTAGGATAAGGTGTGTTTAAAAATCTGTGTGTGGTAACCCAGGTTCGAATCCCTGTGGATCACATGCTTTCATTAACCCAAAAACGGTGAGTTATGTGTAATGGACACCACACAACTGGGCAGACATATTAGGCTCCATTCCCACCTATAATGTTATTTTACGATAAATATCGTTATTACTTATTCATATGCGCCTATTTTACGTTTATCCCGGGAGTGGCGAGAACATTCTTAAGAGGTTTTGGTGGGCAAGGGCGAGGACCCTCCTAAGAGGTAAGGCCTAAAAAAAACTTTTAAAAGGCCCCAGTAGCACTTAAAACAAGTGAAATGGTTATTAAGTGAGATAATTCCCCTCCATACCTCCTATCACTACTCCACATCTGGCAAAATCCCCTCCTTCCCCCCCACTTTCAATTATCACCTATTTTCCCTGTTATTCCCTTATTCATTGGTATATTTTCGTGTAAACATCTCCAAACCGATCCTAGGCTGTGGTCTTGTGTGTGTCTATACGTGGGAAAGAGAAAGAGAGAGACAGGCCTCGATCAGTATCTCTCCAGGCTTCGAGAGAGGAGGGTGTGGGCCTCCCCTGTCTCTCACCTCATGAATGAACGCTCGGCAATAATTCACGATTTTCACAATCCAAACACTATTCCCACTTATTTTATTTTTGTTACATGTTACTATCTTCATATTAAACGTAAAATAGGCGCATATGAATAAGTAATATCGATATTTATCGTAAAATGACGATTATAGGCGGGAATGTGAATTAATATTGCCACCCAGAAGTGTGCTGTTCACTACACCCTGCGCACGCTCGCCGGGTTAATATGAAGATAGCAACATGTAACAACAATAAAACAAGTGGGATGGTCAAAATCGCGAATAGCTGCCGACCGGCCATTCATCAAGTGTGGAGCTGAAGCGGGCCACACCCTCCCTTCTCGGAGCCTGAAGCTACACTGACTTACTCACTCACACTCTCAGACACTCTACACCCTCTCTAGCAACATGGGCATGGCTTAGACTGGTTTGGAGTTATTGGCATGATAAAAACACCAATAAATATGGGAATAAGAAGACAAGTAGGTGATAATTGAAGGGAGGGGGGGAAAGGGGGGAAGGAGGGGATTTTGACACATGTGGAGGAGTGATAAGAGGTATGGAGGGGAATTATCTCATTTAAACACCATTTTATTTTATTTTTTGTCAGTGCTACTGGGGCATTTAAAAAAAAATTGTTTAGGCCTTGCCTCATATGAGGACGCTCGCCTTCGCCCAGTATGGACTCATATGAGGACGCTTGCCGTTTATGGGTTAATTCAATTGGAGATGTTTAGTGTTGGGGTAAAATAAATATAAATAGAATATGACTGCTGGGAGATATATTGGTGTTTTACACGCCAAAGCGGAGGTGTGGTGGAGTGGTAATCCAATGGTACCGGGTTCGAATCCTGATGTATCAATGGGAAGATATTTTTGGCAGGGAAATTGCTATGTACCTAGTATCAGTGCATTACCACAAAGCCCACCGAAACGCCAAAACAAAAAACAAAAAACGTTGTTCCCTGATTAAATAGCACTGTCTGAATATTACCATATCAAAACAAATATGCTACAGGGGGGCAATGCCTAGTGAGTTCATTGCTCAATAGATGACGTTCTGAGAGTGAGGGTTCGAATCTAGGAGGTGAGACAGTGAAGCACTGGGGCGAAGCAATTCCAGAGAGCCGTGGGTGGGCAACCCGGCCCCGTGCATCTTGCATCTTGCGAAGGCAAGATAGCATGGGCTGTTTGTATCTCAATGTGCTTCACATGCCTCAGTCCCTAGACTGGAACGAGACCTCACGGGCTTCACCATTGAATGTACGGTTGACTGTACAGGCTCTCAGCCTATGCCCGAGATGGAGTAGTTGGAATATATCATTGTTTTTGTTTTTTGTTTTTTTTATCTAGATATGTGTGTGTATCGGGTTTCTATCCTTACATCCATCTTTGCTTATATCTAGCGACGGTATTCTTGATAGCGTAATGCATAAGTGCCCGGAATTTACATGTGAGTATCCTAGGTTCGAGTCCTTGGAGTGCCACATGTATTTGTTGATTTCATTAATTGAGTTTAAAGGTAAATTTGTTTGGTGGAAAAAACATAATAATATTCCTACCAAAAGAGGTTATGTATTTAATCCTTTGACTGAAAATGGTCTTTTAAAACGTACATGAATTATCACTCAATGGTAGCCAGAACATGTACAATATGTCATGGTGCTATAATATGGTAGCCAGAACATGTACAATATGTCATGGTGCTATAATATGGTAGCCAGAACATGTACAATATGTCATGGTGCTATAATATGGTAGCTAGAACATGTACAATATGTCATGGTGCTATAATATGGTAGCCAGAACATGTACAATATGTCATGGTGCTATAATATGGTAGCCAGAACATGTACAATATGTCATGGTGCTATAATATGTTAGCCAGAACATGTACAATATGTCATGGTGCTATAATATGGTAGCCAGAACATGTACAATATGTCATGGTGCTATAATATGGTAGCCAGAACATGTACAATATGTCATGGTGCTATAATATGGTAGCCAGAACATGTACAATATGTCATGGTGCTATAATATGGTAGCCAGAACATGTACAATATGTCATGGTGCTATAATATGGTAGCCAGAACATGTACAATATGTCATGGTGCTATAATATGGTAGCCAGAACATGTACAATATGTCATGGTGCTATAATATGGTAGCCAGAACATGTACAATATGTCATGGTGCTATAATATGGTAGCCAGAACATGTACAATATGTCATGGTGCTATAATATGGTAGCCAGAACATGTACAATATGTCATGGTGCTATAATATGGTAGCCAGAACATGTACAATATGTCATGGTGCTATAATATGGTAGCCAGAACATGTACAATATGTCATGGTGCTATAATATGGTAGCCAGAACATGTACAATATGTCATGGTGCTATAATATGGTAGCCAGAACATGTACAATATGTCATGGTGCTATAATATGGTAGCCAGAACATGTACAATATGTCATGGTGCTATAATATGGTAGCCAGAACATGTACAATATGTCATGGTGCTATAATATGGTAGCCAGAACATGTACAATATGTCATGGTGCTATAATATGGTAGCCAGAACATGTACAATATGTCATGGTGCTATAATATGGTAGCCAGAACATGTACAATATGTCATGGTGCTATAATATGGTAGCCAGAACATGTACAATATGTCATGGTGCTATAATATGGTAGCCAGAACATGTACAATATGTCATGGTGCTATAATATGGTAGCCAGAACATGTACAATATGTCATGGTGCTATAATATGGTAGCCAGAACATGTACAATATGTCATGGTGCTATAATATGGTAGCCAGAACATGTACAATATGTCATGGTGCTATAATATGGTAGCCAGAACATGTACAATATGTCATGGTGCTATAATATGGTAGCCAGAACATGTACAATATGTCATGGTGCTATAATATGGTAGCTAGAACATGTACAATATGTCATGGTGCTATAATATGGTAGCTAGAACATGTACAATATGTCATGGTGCTATAATATGGTAGCTAGAACATGTACAATATGTCATGGTGCTATAATATGGTAGCCAGAACATGTACAATATGTCATGGTGCTATAATATGGTAGCTAGAACATGTACAATATGTCATGGTGCTATAATATGGTAGCCAGAACATGTACAATATGTCATGGTGCTATAATATGGTAGCCAGAACATGTACAATATGTCATGGTGCTATAATATGGTAGCTAGAACATGTACAATATGTCATGGTGCTATAATATGGTAGCTAGAACATGTACAATATGTCATGGTGCTATAATATGGTAGCTAGAACATGTACAATATGTCATGGTGCTATAATATGGTAGCCAGAACATGTACAATATGTCATGGTGCTATAATATGGTAGCCAGAACATGTACAATATGTCATGGTGCTATAATATGGTAGCCAGAACATGTACAATATGTCATGGTGCTATAATATGGTAGCCAGAACATGTACAATATGTCATGGTGCTATAATATGGTAGCTAGAACATGTACAATATGTCATGGTGCTATAATATGGTAGCCAGAACATGTACAATATGTCATGGTGCTATAATATGGTAGCCAGAACATGTACAATATGTCATGGTGCTATAATATGGTAGCCAGAACATGTACAATATGTCATGGTGCTATAATATGGTAGCCAGAACATGTACAATATGTCATGGTGCTATAATATGGTAGCCAGAACATGTACAATATGTCATGGTGCTATAATATGGTAGCCAGAACATGTACAATATGTCATGGTGCTATAATATGGTAGCCAGAACATGTACAATATGTCATGGTGCTATAATATGGTAGCTAGAACATGTACAATATGTCATGGTGCTATAATATGGTAGCTAGAACATGTACAATATGTCATGGTGCTATAATATATGATGTGTTATCTGTTTCAAACAGTTTAACTCCTTGATACTAGAAGCATGATATGAGTTCAATTGAAGTATGTTAGTAAAACTATCATCTTTCATAGTACGTTTAGATATATTTGATATCTAACCCTCGACTATATAGTTAATTTCATAGCTGAATATAGAAGTAAATTGAGTTAAGCATATAAGTGTGATACTTATGAGTATATATTGTTTAAAGAACACTTCGTCATGACCAATAGGTCTGTTGCTGTTTGCATACCTTAGAATATTCCTTTGTTACATATTATATAGACAAGTATAATACTAAACCGGATAAGTGGTCTAACAAACATACTCCACACTGGCAAATTAATCTTTACTAAAAGTCTTGCGAACTTATTCGTATGCCTCACTACGTGTGAGCTTGACGAATGAAAAAAACAAAATCAGGAATAGGTTATTACGGAAATAGTTCTCGATCATGATATAGCGCATAGAGTTAATGCTAGCCATTTATCATGTGGAATATAGCGCATAGAGTTAATGCTAGCCATTTTTCATGTGGAATATAGCGCATAGAGTTAATGCTAGCCATTTATCATGTGGAATATAGCGCATAGAGTTAATGCTAGCCATTTATCATGTGGAATAGACACATTTATCATAGAGTTAATGCTAGCCATTTATCATGTGGAATATAGCGCATAGAGTTAATGCTAGCCATTTATCATGTGGAATATAGCGCATAGAGTTAATGCTAGCCATTTATCATGTGGAATATAGCGCATAGAGTTAATGCTAGCCATTTATCATGTGGAATATAGCGCATAGAGTTAATGCTAGCCATTTATCATGTGGAATATAGCGCATAGAGTTAATGCTAGCCATTTATCATGTGGAATAGACACATTTATCATAGAGTTAATGCTAGCCATTTATCATGTGGAATAGACACATTTATCATAGAGTTAATGCTAGCCATTTATCATGTGGAATAGACACATTTTGTCCACATATTTACTACGAGAGTCCATTTGAAACCGAAATTATACGATAACTGTCATGACAGAAAAACTGAAACATCGAATTGTTAGGATTACAGTTTTTGACATTTTATTTTTACATTCAATTCCTGAGCATTTTTTCTAAGCTATATACAGTACAATCGTCGATCGATTGAATGTATTTATTAACATTATCACTTCGCTTCAATAGAAATTCGTATGAACACATGTTCAAGTCATACGCCTTTATTATAAACAAAATGAATCTGCAATAATAATCACCTGTCATTGTTTTCGTATACAGTATATAGCACACAAACATATATATTAACTATCCGTTAATATACTTTATGAATTTGTGAAAATGCAGTGTGGTTGAGAGGGGAAACTAAAGGATCACAATGACTGCATGGTGAAGTTGCCTGTTCCCGAAGCACAAAGTACCACAACACATTCACATTTACATTGTTATCCTATATTATTATTCTAATTATTATTAATACTTCATAGTGGCATCTATGACAAATGAGGTTCCATAGGTAATTTCACAGTGTAGCCTATTAAGTGGTTTTATTTAATGTTGGTGGGTGTATGGGCCTTACCAGCTTAGCTATAGACTAAATAGGGCCAAATATACTTACTGGCACTACGTCATTTGACGTAGGAGCCACTAATATAATTATGTATCACGTACATCACTGTGTAATAGAAAAGTCCAATATTAGTGGCTCCTACGTCATTTGACGTAGGAGCCACTAATATATGTATCACGTACATCACTGTGTAATAGAAAAGTCCAATATTAGATCGTGTATAATATTTGAACGTTACAGTTTTACAAGTGATCATAAATATCTATTTCTGATCTAGGTTAATTAATAAAAGGCGTCTGCACAGAAGTAAATTCAAGATTCAAATTGCTCTGTAACAATCACTCTACTCAACTCGTCCACCGTAACCTTAAATCGTTGTGTATAACATAGTTTCCATTCCTCTGTACATTGTTAGCGAACCTTAGGGGATCTATAGGTTGGTTTTGTGAATTCGAGCCCATAGTAAATTCAAGGGCATAAGTGTTGTAGCATTTTAACAATTTTAACATAAGCTCATCTAACGTTCAGGGGCTTAGTGTGGTGTTTCGTTTAATTATTTATGATGGTTCTCATTATCTTTGCCATTTTAGAGGAATTTATTTTCAATGTGTCTTATAAGCTAAAATAAACGCTTCCACAGACCCACTTCAAGCAAAAGCACACTCCCGGACCTCCCTTCAAGGTAAATTTATAAGTTCCTTGATAAAAACGTTGTTGCATACTAAGGCCGGAATCCTCAAAATTGCGGATTCGTTATTGCTCGCCCAGAAGAAATGGACTCCTGAATGGGGTGAAGCATTTTACAGTTGTCAAACTAGTGAGGTGGAGCGTCTTGAAATAGCCAACATAAAGAGGTGACTCAGGGGTGCTTAAAAATAGGCACCGTTGCATTTGACTCTACTCTTTCGAGCAGTGTGGTATGGGTGGAACCTCCCCTCACATACGAACACTACTCCATACATCGGCAGACTGCACCCCTATACAGTGCAAAAAGCTAAGCGGGGGTGAAAAACCCACAGATACAGTTGAACACACATAACTTCTGGGAAACTGTTATAGCAAGAGTGGTAATATGATCTTTCCAAGAAAGGTCGGATGAAAAAGATACACCAAGAATATTGAGAGAAGTGTATTGTTGAAGAATAAGTGATAGTCTTGTGGAGGGTTGCGACTGGGAGATGGAAGGAGAAATTGGGTCTTGAAGGCATGGAACAATGGAGGTAAACAGTCTCGCCCTTCAATTCAGCCGGAAAATGAGTTCTTTTTACCTCCCAACTCCGGCCCCATCATCAGGACCACTGCAGCCCATCTTCCCCAGACACTAGTCCCCAGCAAGAGGCAAGAAAACCAACTAAGGGCCAGGATGCAGAGACTGCTCTACAGCTCACCACTTTCTGAGCTTACCCTGGCTGTAGGACGTTGGCTCGGCCCAGGTGCACCCTAGTCCTCCCTTACCTAGGTGGAAAAAGCAGTATCGCTTACCCAGGTTACTGGAGCAGTTTCGCTTAGCCAAGTTGCTGTAACAGTGCTACTCACCAATCACATTGTACACGCTTGCTGATGAGACGAGCCGTATCTATACACATGTCAAAGCAGAGACCACCACCAGCCTAACAGAGAAGGAACAACAAACAGGTGCCATCACCACAACCCTAAAGAACCCCAGAGAAGCAGCGAGATGGAAGGAGGCGAGTATACCAGAACCAGGACCTGCTCAAGATGCCTGGAAAATCTGTTTCTGAAATAGAGAAGTAGAGTGCTATTTGTTGCTCTCCATGTTGAGATCCTTACCTAAATAATTAAATTCAACAATACACGCCTCTGTCCCTTGCGTGTCTAATTAAAAAAAAAAAAAAAAAAAAAACATAAACCGGTATATATATTGTATTGGAAAGAAGAGTGGTGTGCTTTTTTAGTTTAGTGAAATGGATAGGAGGAGGAGGTGTTTGCAAGAGCTAAATGGATAACTCTCTGTGTAGGTGAGAGACAAACAGAAACCGTTGATAAAATCATCTATGTTAGCTAGAATACATTAAGATTAAGTATCATTATACTGAGAGAGTTACTATACAAGTGCTTCAGAAGCGCAATAACATCGGTTGAAATTAGTCAAAATAAAGTAAAAATGGCGTCATCGCAATGAAGTGATAAACTAAAAGTCTATGATCACCAAGAATAATGCCCATCTTGCCTTAGAATTTCTGCACTTGTTTTAGACAATATTTAATTTTCAAGTTTCACTGGGTCTATTTTTCTTTGTATACTGTTTAAGATCTTTCAAACTTCAAATGAATATCGATACTTTCCTATGTTATTTTAGATTATTATATATTTCAAGTATAATCCTTTCAGTTTTGTTTTATTATATTGTTTCATAAAATAATAGTTTTCAGGTACTTCAATTAAATCGTACACTATTTCAATAATTTTCTCTTCCATCAAATATCATAAAAAAGTATATTTGTGTTTATAAGTGTATCATTGTTCTTTGCATTATATATTTAGTTCACCCATTTATTGCATGTATTTCAATTATGTATTACGCTAAGCAGATATGTATTTCAGGCTGCAATCCTACGCTTCAATTTCATTACACAGTTTCATTTCAAAATTTGTTTTACTTCGCAATATATAAGTCGGATTTAACTTTGTCTTAAAATAGTACCACTGTAAATGACGCTATTCGTTTTATTTCACCACAAGCCAACTGCCTTTACTCAAGCATAACCCAAGTTGGGTTATGCTTGAGTAATACATTTTGTATTCACAAGTATTTAGAGTAGTAACACCCAAGTTGCTTCCTGTAGCAGTCTTCCCTTTCCAATTATCTAACCTTCAACAAATAACCTAGTGGAAATCGTTAGCTAAGTTCTTGTCTGCTTTCCTATGCAATCTTGTGTAATATTGTATACTGGTGAAACGATAATAATTTCAGCTACGAATATTCAGATAATTTTTGGAAGCTTAAAAATGCATCTTAATAGATCTACAATTTATCATATAATATGCTGCACTACAGCAGATTTTGTTTTGCAATTATGTGACTCCAATTAATCTCGTCGTCAAAAGTATTTCGTATGACACCGCAACGAGTTAGTAGTGTAAATCAACAATTTTATCAGTCAGGTTTCCGCTAAGAAGTAAAACATTGTTTTGAGCATGCTTGGTTTTAAATTTGCTAAATTTATTTACACGATTTTGTAAATATCCTACTTAAATATCGATCGTAATGCGAGTGAAAATTAATGAATATTTGGTTTCAGAACATTCAGTATTGTGTTCTGATTCACGGAATCCAAGGATATCATATCGCTAAATATGTTGTTTGGAACTGCCGCTTACACAATCCAAAAAATTATCCCTCGGTGTTAGCGTCTAGAAGGGTCGTGTGTACACCACTCTGGCATATTTACAACTGCTGCTGCCGTCAACCTCTCTGCCTACGGTACCAACTACAGTGCTGCGCCAGGAGGTATAAATATAGTTTGGGTATATTAGTAGTTTACTTTACTTTAATCCACCATAGCAACTTTAGATATATTCATCTCTCAGCGTATTACGTATTATATTAGCTAGTAAAATACCGCACGATATACTGTATATTTAGTTTAACAGACCTCCCCATTTTAACATCATCAATTATTTCGTTATAATTGTACAAACTTAGTTTGTCCATTAATACAATTTTTGATTTTGAAACCAAAGTTTTTCAAACTAATTCATATGACCATGGTGACTTAATAGGTGTGTTTTAATTCACTCAAATACTTTTTAGATATATACTGTTTGCATACTGGTTTATGCCATAGTCCGTAACTTCTGGCTTTTTAATGCCAATACATAATTATTCGTGGATTTTGTTTACGTAACTCTCGAATTTATGAAGGTTAAAGATTTGGTTTGTAATTATATATTTATATATTTATATATATACAGTATACAGTATATATATCTATATATATTTATAATCTCTCAGTGGGGTTCGAACCGCCGACCGTCAGGACGATAGCCGACGCTTTAATGTTGGTGTAGTTGATTAAAGCGTCGGCTATCGTCCTGACGGTCGGCGGTTCGAACCCCACTGAGAGATTAGACACATTTAGTGGCTCACGTGTATTTGTGATATATACTCAATCTATATATATATTTATATATTTATTTATATATATACTTTATATATATTTATATATTTATATATTTCATCAGGCATGTTTTAGAAACTCTAAATACGCCTCGTTAAGTGACGCTGTTGGTCCATTAATACTAGTTAACCTATCTTCCTGCCAGAAGGGTGCAAGAAAAAATAAATTAGCTTATGCTAAGCAACCCTCAGTTCTGACTAAAAGCCAAAATCCTGACTGGACAGAAGAAAGAACAGACTCTAAGTTGATTAGCTCGGACAGGAGTCGCGAATCTGAAAAAGAAGTAGAAGCAGAGTACACGTTCGAAGAAGAAGAATTAGTTAATAACTCCTTCGCTGACCATCCTTGTTGGCTTCAAGAAAAGCGAACAACAGATATCATGTCTGAAGAACAGAAATAGTAAGAAAATAAACCCAACAGTCTTGTAGGTCAGGAAACCATCACTCGTAGTGTATGAGTAAGCCGTCCACCAATCAGATTCTAAGAGCCGGATATATAACGGAGAGAGATCACTGCTACAGGCACCCTCCAGCTCCCGTTATCCCTTATGTAGGCTGGTAGCACTAATTAATGGAAAAGGACAGAGAATCTTGACCATCTGGGCACTTCGAGAGATTCTACAATAATGAACAATATAATCCTTCTTACCCCTGTAGCCCTACCTCACCAAACTAGAGCTCACCTACTCCACAAGGCTCTGATGGAATACAAAGAAGACATGGCTTGGGAGGAGGGAGAAGGAGGTCATGTTGGAAGGAAAATCAGGCAACCAGGAGCTCACCTGGTTAAAGAAAGGGGTGATGTATTGCCAAATTACCAAACCAATCAGCAAAGAGTCATACACAGTGAGTCAATCAACAAAACATGCAGTTGGGAAGGGAGACGAGAGGGGTAGCTTTGCAAACCTCACATCCAATCAGAGTACAGTGTTACCTGTGAAGAGGGAGAAGTTTTGCCAGCCGCCTAAAACTGCCCACCTGCACGCTGATTGGTCAATTGTACTTCCAACATCTTAACAACTTTTCTACACCCCATATCCCAACAACAACTAGTTTATTCCCTTCGGGCAAGCCTCTTCCTCCCATATGCCCTGATAAAATATGGAAAAATCGTTGCTGGGATTTAATTATGAAGAAATAAAACAAGCTAAACATGAAGAAGTGGAGCAAAACAATCGGCCGGGGGAAAGTATCCCAGTCAGCCCAGTTCAACCTATTAGCGCGTTCGCTGACGTGACGGGTGGGTATATAAGGAGGGGACGGAGCATGAATAAAAACAATTTGCTCTCGTTGTGCTGAGTCAGGGCACTCATTCACTACCTGCTCTTCAAGCACCCTGAAATGCTCCAACTGCAGCAGCCCTCATATTGCTATCAGTACCGAATGTCCCTTCCGTCTCAATGTATTAAAAGAAACCAGAAAAAACTTAAAGGCTACTCCATCCACTCCCAACCAAAACCGTCCTCTGTTCTCATCCCACCCAGTTACTGCCATATCATGTGCTTCAGCTGCCACCTCGCACACCCCTCAATCCTCCCACCCCTACACCCACTTCCCCACCCAACACCAATCCTCCCAGCCCACTCTTCAATCGAGAAATATTCGCCCAAACCTCAGTCCTTGTCAATGTTGCTCTCCATCTCACAAACCAAAAAGTAACCCCACAATTTAACAAACTCCTAAAGGATGGCCTGACTGCCCACAACCTCCCTGTCATCATGATCCCTGAGTCTTGGTTCCAACATAGCAAGAACTCTCACTCTCCAACTCTATCAGCCACTCCTCTTCCTAACCTCAACCCAACATCCTCCCCCACCCTCAACCCCCACCCCTAATCCATCCTCCACCACTCTACCACTACTCTCAACCTCTACCTCCAAATCATCCTCCACTACCCTTATTCGTCATCCCCCAAATGCCAACGAAATCCCTGAAATCTCAATTCCTCCCACCACTGAAAATGAACCTTAAGCCCCTACCCAAAACCCCTCTCTCACAACTGTCACTGACCTTCCTCTCAATGCATCTGACCCTGATCTTCCTGACCTCACTACCTCAACATCCTTCATGCCTCACTCTAGTGGGGCAGATAACTGGAATAATCGTTCATTTCTGGAAACAAGCACCAAAATTGGCACACATACTCCTTGGGGATTGCTCTTTTGATAAAACCCGTTAGCCACCTACAAATTCAAGATGGCGGCCATTTTTCAAGATGGCCGCCATTGAATATACAGAAACATTGCATTTCGCAATAAAATCGCAAAGACTTGTCCTATTTGAATGATCTTGGTGTCAACTCATAAATTTTTCACTATGTAGATTCCGAATTTGGAACCATGGACTTACTCACTAGCTTCCTTGTACCATAATATCAGTCCCGGAATCATAATTAGGGTAAAAAGTGCCCATATCATAGGCACCATCAATCCGATATATTATTGGATGTACATGTAGGCAGTAGGCCTATTCTTGTTTGTCACTTATTGTCTTGCTGCCTGGATGAGTATACTACAACGCTTCTAAACCTCGCATCTGCAGCTGCACAGTGCCGTGCAGGTCAGACCAAAGCAGTAGCATTTTCATCGACCGCAGCATCAGCAGGAGAGGGTTTCTTCTTGGTGAAGAAGGCGGGCCGGACATTGGTGAAGGAGTCTGGAAGTTCTGGAACTATCTTCACTTTCTCCTCTCCGAACTTCAGCTGTCCACGGTCTTCACCTTTGTCTTCTTTGGTTGGGTGCTGGAAAACAGAGACGCTGGTTCCATGGAAAGAAGTGGTCGCTGTCGTTGCAGTGGGATTGTGGTCTATGTTGTCCAGGGCTGATGTGGTGAACAGCCCTTTTCGCAGAACTGGTGGACAGACCACCCCATCCTCCATGTACATGCTGACTGTTGCATCTCCCAGCTGTACAGATATCTGTAGCACCCTGTCGTATGAAATGCTGATGCCATGCTCGTTAAGCATTTCCACCAACTTTCTCTTTCTGGTCTTTGTGTAGACGGACATCCCCATGTAAACAGGGAATGGGGTCTCTCTGTCTTTGGAGTGTCTGTGAGTTGCTGCTCCTTCTTTGTACCTTGCATAGCAGTTGTACTGAAGCAGCTGAGCAATTGCTAGATCTGTCTTTGATGCGCCAAACCTCAGTTGAGATTTGATGTCCGCTCCGTGTTCAAGCATGGCCACAAACTGAAGAAGAGTGAGTGGAATGGCCTGCTCGATGCACCCTTCATGGAAGGTTCCATCAAATGTGGACTTGTGGTCCAAGCGGCTCGCTTGGTGTAGTGACTAGCGTCTCGGACTTCCACCCAGAAGGCCCGGGTTCGCGCCCACGCTCGGCGCATTAAAGATTTTTCACAAGCACTGAGTCGTTACCATCCCTCATGAGCAAAGGGATGGGGTAGTAGTACAGGACCCCAATGGAAATACGCCTAATCGGCCTTATTGAGCTATCCTTAGCTAGCTTAGCATGCGCTAGCTTTAAGAACTATTATTATTATTATTATTATATGTCTTCGCAAGATGTTAGCTGCTTTGCCAAGGATAATAGCTTCACTATAATAGTCAGAGGCTTCTGACAAGACAAAGCCCACATCTTTCTGGAAAGCCAGAAGAACATCCCTTCCCTGCTTGTGCATTTCCAACTCAGGTATTTCTGACAGCAGTTTTTCCTTCAGTCTTGTGGAGTTGACAGGAGGTGCATCAACACCCAGCTGTTCCAGGCGCTGGGCATACAGGTGAACTATGTCTGCAAGTCGGAAGACTGCAGGACCCTCGCCAGATCTGGTGGTCTCCACTAGATATGTGACTAGCTCTGAGAATGCCTGTGGGTGGGCATCCTCTTCGGGTGCACGTTCCTGTTCCAGTCTCTTGGTGGCTCTGAGGTACGTCCTCTCTCTATTGTACAGGTCTGTCAAGCATGCAAAATGGTATTTGAGCTCCTGTGCAATAGCATCTCTACCGCTGAGTCTTGCAAGAAGTTTTCTGTCATTTAAAGTTTGGGCACACTCATTAAGTCTGTTATTGAGGTTCATCGTCATAACTTGTCTGAGTTCAGAGGATGGGGCTTCTTTGTCACATATGAAACACGTTTGGCCTTCAAGGCTGGTTCTACGCAGCTTGGTCTGGCATTCTACTGGATGAGCACTCTCTGCTCTTCTTTTTCTGGCTCTCTCCAGTTTCGTGTTGTTGAACATAAGGCGACAACTTTGGTGATACTGCGCCTTGTTCCTCCTCAGAGTTTCTTCAATGCCACCACCATCATCAAGTCTGGCTGGATCCAGAACAATAGGCATCTCATTAATTGCGTGAAAGAGGGGAATAGTAGTCGCAATCATTGTGTAGCCATCATGTTCTTGTGGTTGTTGTGCACGTGGTGACTTGAGCTCTTCACTCTTCTTCTTCTGGCAAAGACAACACTTGCTCCAGTCAGTCCGGAATTTAGATGGTCCTGGATCTGTATTTGCCATCTTGGTGGCATACTGTTATGATAATTATCTGTAACACAGATATAATAGATAACAGATAATCACAGTATATAACAGATAATCACAGTATGATATAACACAGTATGTTATATGATAACAGATATAACAGATAATCACAGTATGATAATTATCTGTATTCAGTGAATCAAGGCCGAGGGGTTATCCTTTTACCACCTTGATCACAATCATGCACAATAAGGTATGGGATACGACTAGGTTCGGGAATAAAAATATATGACCTACACCTAGCCCGATCGTTCATCCAGTATCATTTAAGTCCCGTGCGATCTGTACACCATCCAGGTAACTACATGCAAAGCAATGTAAAGCCCCGTTACCCTTGGCTCGGCTCTCCCGTGCTGGCACACCCTGTCAATTCAGGCGTGGCTATCTAACTAAACATCTATGTTAAACTACATGTAATCTACAGTAGCTAACTGATGCAGGGCTTATTAGACAGCATTTGGGACACTAAACTAATTATTTAGCTACACTAAACTAATTATTCAGCTGATACTGAACCCCATGCTGAGTTTCACAGCAGCGGTACCACCAGTGTGCCCTGGCTGTGCGTTGACATCCGGTCTGTTGAGCTACTACTCTACACCTTCCGCTGCAAGTCCCCCCCCCCCCACCGCATCGTGTCATGTCCAGTTTGGAAGCCTTGTACAGGAAGATGCTACACATACTAAACCTCTAACACTACTACGATATACACTACCATGCATTTTAGCCGAGTCAGACGTAACATGAACCTCTAATTTAGCAGAATATTAGGATTCCGGGACTGATATTATGGTACAAGGAAGCTAGTGAGTAAGTCCATGGTTCCAAATTCGGATTCTACATAGTGAAAAATGTATGATTTGACACCAAGATCATTTAAATAGGACAAGTCTTTGAGATTTTATTGCGAAATGCAATATTTCTGTATATTCAATGGCGGCCATCTTGAAAAATGGCCGCCATCTTGAATTTTTAGGTGGCTAACGGGTTTTATCAAAAGAGCAATCCCCAAGGAGTATGTGTGCCAAATTTGGTGCTTGTTTCCGGAAATGAACGATTCTCCTGAAATTTTCAGTTATCTGCTCCACTACTCCTACACCAAAAACGCCCACCATTCCTCCCCAATCTCCTCTAAAGCGTAAACCCAGCAGCCCAGCTGATTTATCCTCACCTGACTCAAACCGTTCTCGGTCAAAGTCGCGGAAGACTGTAACCCCAAGGAAAAATGCCAACTCTTCCAAATTTCTAACATTTGAAGGAGGCCGCTCTTCATCCTCTCCCTACCCATCCCGGGCTCCAACATCCCCCCACTCCCCCAAACATAGCTCACTTCACGATACCCCATCATGTTAAGAGTAATCCAATTCAACATAAGACACTACTACACTAACAGACACCTACTTACACAATTAATTCTAGATAATGACCCGGACATAATACTAATCAACAGCACTTGCACATACAACACACATAAAATTAAATTATTTGGTTACACAACACGGCAGACCGACGGCGATGCTCACGATCGAGTTGCAATCATGATTAAAAGCACCATTCAACACGAATTCATCACAGACTGGACATACAAACAATTCCTTGCAGTTAAAACACACACAACACTTGGTCCCCTCATAGTTGCCACCACATTTGTCAGACCAAATACCTACATCCCTTACACAGACTTGAATACTCTATTCAATAATAATGCACCCACACTCATACTTGCAGATGTTAACGCTAGACACCTAACTTTCCAACATAATAGTAATAATCCACATGGAACACAATTACTAGCACTACATAACACCACAGGATTAAATTTTCTAGTCCCAGACTTTTCTACAGTTTTCACATCACATGATAATAGTAAACCTGATTTAATTTTTTCAAACCGAGCATTTAATATATTCCATCGGGACATTTCCCCAGGGCCACTTTCAGGATCTGATCACATCCCAGTTTTCATGTCAATATCTTCAAACCCACTTCAAGTCCCATGTCAATCTCATTTTAACTACTCACAAGCAAACTGGGAAGAATGTAATAATAATAATAATCGTCTGGTTACTTATATAGCGCCCGTATCTCCTCCTTCGAGGATTCACAAGCGCTTGGCTTTCTTTAGTCTACCAGAGACCATTACCCACCCCCTTGCTCATGGGGAGATGGTAACCGCCGGCTATGCCCCAGAAAAACTTTTCAATCTGAGCGGGGATTGAACGCGAGACCTGCAAGATGGGAATCAGGCACGCTATCAACTGAGCCAGCCGGACGGCTATCTGAAGACAACTACATACACGACTATGAGGGACAACATTACACACAGATAGACCAACAAATAGAGAACCTACAAAACAAACTCATAAATGCAGCCAACACAACCATCCCAAAAACTACATACAAAATGAAGCACACTTTCAGACCTCCATCAGAGCACAACGACTCCTAGTGTGCTATCGTCGTCGATTCAAACAAAACAAACACAACCACATACCAGGCCGAGTACGTCACGACCTCTCCAACCTCAGAACTCACATCCTTAATAGCCTGCAGTCTGATCATGACACTCACTGGACAAACCTGATACACTCAGCAGAACAACACAGAAAGACTAAGCCCTGGGAATTCTGGCAACACATAAAACGCTTAAAAGGTAATAACACTCCCTGTGGCAAACTATCAATGGAAGTTAAATATTACTAAGCTATAATGAATCAAATACAATCAATCTAAATAAAAACTACTCTATATCTAAATTGAATTCAATCTGAAACAAGCTAATTTATATCCAAAGGTCTCACATAATAAATGTATATAATTATAGGGTAAGGTTATAAGGGTTAATATTAGCCAGGAATTAACTCACCATTAGTTCCACGTGGCAATGAGGCAAGGGAGAACGTTTTACCCAATATGGCGGTGGACAATGGGGAACGAGACTTCGGTCCCAAGACACGAGTCAAGTTAAAGAAAGAATAAATGATTACATGGGAATGGACATGAATAATATGCTTATCTATCAGTCAGTCATGATGTCGATGAGAGCGTCGTGATGGTGTAGATGTGTGTATTGCTGTATGTGTATTGTGATTAGAGGCACAAAAGCACGATCAACTGAGGGCGGAAAATTAGATGTTAACTGGTTGGTGTTCGTGAAGGCTCTGGCGTACCTCAAAAGCACACCTTGCTGCCTTGGCAAACCGCCAGGAGCCCAAATTATCGTACCGCATTTAGGTTGCTCTATACGATAAATTATATTAATATATACGATAAATTCATATATACTACATAAGACCATGGCAATATTGCTTAATAGCATATTAGGCCTTTTATAACTTAACTTATTTACAATCTTATAATATACGATCTACTCGTCCTACGTCGTGCTGTAGGAGAGATCGTGACGTCACAGAGACATACAAGATCACAAAAGAGTCATATTCTATCGTATTTATACGATACACTCCCCCCACAAAAAAGACCTGAACCCCACCTTAAACCTAAAGTTGCCCAGAGGCTATCTTCTGACGCCACAAGTCGACGGCGCCAGCAGCAGCGCGTCTGGGACGCGTCCCGGTCCGAGAATGATCACCATCAGTATGAGGTGAGTCGTTCCTTTGAGAATCCTCGGACCCAGCAATAACAGGTGGAGCCTCAGATTGCAATGCGGAATCGAGCTCCAAAGCGTACAAACGTGCGATAGGACGAACAGTAGTTCCAGTGGCTGTCTTTAATAGCGCCACCCACTCTACAGAGTCTGCCCCCTTGTATACCTCCAATACGCGGCCTAATTTCCAGTATAAACGAGGACTATCTTCTTTAATTAAAACAACTTCACCAACTGTAGGTGCCGTTGGTCTACCAGAGGGAGTAACACTCCTTTCCCTCAATGCTAGCAGATATTCACTAATCCACCGTTTCCTAAAATCTTCGTTATCCTGGATATATACTGGTATCTCTTAGACACCGCTACCTCAGAGTACAACGAGGGATCCTCTAACTCTACTATGGACTGGAAATCAGATGGAAACGCAGTCAATGGTTTCCCATATAGCAAGTGAGCTGGTGTTAATGGTAGTGGTTCTTGCAGGTCGGTGTACACATATGTAAGCGGGCGATCATTCACGACTGCCTCTATCTCTGTGAGGACTGTCGTCAACTCACTCTTCTTTAATAGAGCACGTCCTACAACCGCTCTGAGTCCTGACTTTACTATGCCGACACACCGTTCCCACATTCCACCAAACCAAGGTGCCTTAACTGGAATGAACCTCCATTCGCACTTCTTCTCTCCCAAAAAAGTGATGATAGTAGGATCACTACTCATATCCTTTAGATATTTTGATGCTTGGACATAAGTGGGAGATTGTCGCTAAGAATGAGTTGAGGGAATGAACGACGGGCACAAAACCGTCTGAACGCCAGCATAAATTCTTCGCTAGACATATTATCACATAGTTCTAGGTGTACCGCTCGAGACGTCGCACAGGTAAACAATAATATATAAACCTTCTCATGCTCCCTCGTCTTCAATGCCCCTGTGTAATCTAATCCTACCGCTTGGAAAGGTTCTACGTGCTTTACACGGCATTCAGGTAGAGGTGGAGCTGGTCCAGTTGCATATGGTTTACCCTTTAGTCTCTGGCATATTACACACTTTCTCACTACGCGTCGAGCTACGCGTCGAACTCTGGGTATCCACCATGTGAGACGTAAATTTGATATAATATGACATACCCCGTAGTGTTTTACTTCCCTATGTGCACGTATGATCAATAGATCAGTAACGTGATGTCTTGTTGGCATAAGTATAGGTCGGTTTGTGCCGTCTGGTACACCCGACCACTTCAGGCGACCCTCACACCTGATGAGGCCATTGTCTAGGTGCAACCTTAGTTGACGCACTATATTAGGCATTAATGTCTTATTCGAGCTTTTCAAGGATTCTAATTCATTGGAAAAGGTTTCTACTTGAACCCATTTGATCAAAGTTACTTCAGCTGCTTTAAATTCACGAGCATCAATGTTGTGACCCCTGTTGCAGAGTTGGCCCGTTACTTTAAGCTTAAGATTGGATACATATCGCAACACCCAAGCTACAACTCTGACTAGTTTATTATAGTCACCGAATCTTGCCCACTTCATGATAGGACCCGGTGGCTCATTTGGTTGGGCTGTAACTGCCACTGTTTCCAGTGGCAGAAGTCCCTCACCAACAGCATGCCATATAGTCCATTCACTTTCATGGAGCAGCCACTTTGGACCATGCCACCACAATTCGGACTTCATTAACTGGCTAGCCGTTATACCCCTAGTTATGAGATCACTAGGGTTTTCCTTTGTATTTACATAATGATAAGCAACGTCTGGCAAAAGGGCTCTAATCTCATCTACCCTATTCCGCACATAAACTGGCAGAGACTTCTTGCTATGTATCCAGTTGAGTGCGACCTGACTATCGCACCATACATGAACGATTTCAATATTTAATTCGCTCTCGTATGCTGCGCGTACATGTTGCACCAGACGTGCTAATAGCAGCATGGCAGTCAATTCCATTTTAGGGATAGTTACCTTTTTAACCGGGGCTACCTTGGCCCGGGCTGTAACTAAATGTGCCCCAAATGAAGTAACAACATATATGGCTACCCCGTATGCCGTGGCGCTAGCATCGCAAAACGTGTGTAACGTAACGTCACCGAACGCCGCCACTTTACGAGGTATAGGTTTAGTACATAGGATGGCATATTCATTCAACAACAATGTCCCTTGGTCATTCAGGTCCTCGGGCAAACTGTCATCCCATCCTATTTTACGCCTCCAAACTTCCTGCATTAGAATCCTAGCTCTTATGGTAACGGGTAATGCTAGACCCAAAGGATCAAAAAATTGCGCAACTTTGCTCAACAGACTTCTTTTTGTGTGCGCTCCTGTCTGCTGAGCAAAAGACCTTGTTTGAAAAGTTAGTAAGTCATGTTTAGGTTGCCAGATCATCCCCAAATTTCTGGACTTTTCCTGGTTAAGAGATGCTGTACCATCCACTTGTATTAAACTCTGAAGATCTTCACTATTAGTAACCCACTCGCGGAGAAATAGATGTGCATCTGCAAACAATCTGCGTGCTTGCCAGTATGCATATAACAAATCATCTTGACTATCGCTAGTACCCTGCAAATTGTCAATGTATAATCCGCGAGATAGTTTACTTGTGTCCTCATGAGTGTCAGCTAGATGTTTTCTGATTGTGGCATTTAACAAAAACTGCGAGCAAGTGGCCCCAAAGAGTACAACCCGAAAACGGTATATTATGATGGGACTTTCAGAGTCGCTAATGTCGCCGAACCAAAGAAAGCGGGTAACATCTCTATCTTCCTCCTTTAGCTTGACCATCAAGAATGCTTTCTCGATGTCACTGGTATAGGCGTACTTCCCCAGCCTAAACCGCAATAGATGTTGGGACAGGTCCGACACCATGGACGGACCTGTCAACAGGCAGTCATTCAGACTGGGTTGTTGACCTTGGTGGGCAGAACAGTCATACACCACCCGTATTGGTGTGGTGACGCTGTCTTTCTTTACCCCATGATGGGCCAGATAGTGAACCCTACCCTTCTTACACGGTTCCTTGACATCGACTCTCTCTATAAAGCCCCTATCCTCATAACTCCGAAATATATCGTCATACGCCTGGCGCGTGCTCGGTTCGTTAGACAATTTCCGCTGCAATGCGCGCAAGCGACCTAATGCCAAACCATAGTTGGTAGGCAGGCTTATCTCACTGTTCTTCCAGGGTAAACTAACTTTATATTGCTTGTCTGAGGCACAGTAGCACACAGACTCGTCAAACCTTTGTAGCGCAACTTCCGAGTCATAATCAGTCTCCATAGGATTAATGCCTATGTGATCCAATCTCCACAGTCGTTCCAGGTCGAACTCGGCAGCCATCTTAGGGTCACTAGGTTGGGAATCCTCCCTTCCCAACTCCTCTGCCGCGGTTACATTGACTCTATATATCGAGACCGTGTCGACCAGGACCTTTGACTGTGTAGTATGCACCTTTCCGCTCATGCAGTATCCAAATTTAGTGGGGATTAAAATTACACCACACATCTTTTTAAATCCAAGGTATACTACTTCATAATAATGATCCACACCAAGTAGAACATGCACCTCACTATGATTTCCCATGGGATCTGACAAGTTAACCCCTTTGCTACGTAATGCGTGTTCCACCTTCTTCACACCCACAGATACATATTCTGATAGGGTGTCTACTACGATACAAGTCATAAAGTACCGGTTTTTACGATAGAAATATGAAATCTCCGCTATCTCGTAGTCTTGTTTATCAGTAACCCCTGTGAAGCCCTGTAATCGAAGAGTCTCAGCCCCAACGATTCGGTGCCTCAATCCCACTAGTACGGACCTCTTTATAAAGGAACGTTGAGACCCTTGATCTAGAAGTACCCGACAAACTTTGTTACTGTCATTACCTTCCATGGGAATCTGTATTGTGGGCAATATAGTGGTGTCTTGCGTGCTACCTAGTGCCACAGTTGTAGTACCCTCATTTTTGACGTCTTTGACTTTATCTGCTGTAGGACACAACTTATCAAAGTGATGTCCTTTGCAGTGCCGACAGGGCCTTAAGTATGTAGCAGTACATTGTCCCTGCTTACCATGTTCTTTACTTAGACAACCTACACATAGCTTCAATCTTTTCGCCTGTGCTAGTTTTGTCTCATTTGTTGGGTATTTTATGCAGAAACTCCATTTATGTTTGTTGTTACATAGCTTACATAGAATCTGAGCAGGTTTCTTATACACACCCTCTTTCTTTACTTTAGTCCCCACTGTCATGCTTACTGTTCCCCTCTTCTCCACATTCTCACTCCCTCCCGACACAAACATTCTCCCTTTGTTCAACTGTAGATTATTGATCTCCTTACTGAACTGAGTTTTGAATTCCCCCAGCTCAAATGATCTTACCTTATCAAGTATTGCCATAGGAAGCTTCTGACGCAAGATAATGACTATCATTTCCTGCGTGGTAAGCCCTAGGGTGTCTAGCGATCGAGTATGGCACTCCATATTTGCCCTGAAGTTTGTCAACTCATCAACCTTACACTGTGGTTCTGCGAGCCCCAACAAGGCAACAACATGGGCCATCTTCAACTGCTCTCTATCCCCGTATGTGGACTCTAATAAGTGTATCGCTTCAAGATAACTACCACCCACTACTGCAAACCCCTCTATTAAATGTAAGGCCTCTCCTTCCATTTGTCCCTTCAGATAGTGAAACTTGCGGACATTATCCAAAGAGGATTCATGAACCGTAGACCGTAATACGTCCCAGAAAGCTAACCACTCGGTTAACTTGCCCCCAAATGTAGGAAGATTGAGCTTTGGGAGGTGTACAGTATGTTTTGGGTCAGCCCTTCTATGGGCCTCATTATCGCCTCCCTTCTTACTCGCGATTGCACGCTGTAATAGGTACTTCGCTCTAAAGACAGGTTCGTCATAGAGGGCGCGATTATCACACTCTGTAACAATCTCTTCCTCCTCTGTCATGGCAGCCACAATCACCTCACTCAGAGCCGTAATACGACCGTGGGTAACCTGGACGTTTTCTAATCTAGCCTCCAATTCCTCTAGTTCAGCAGTAGTGATGAAAGTGTTGACGTCCACTATTAGCCTATTTATTACTCCCCGAAGTCCCGCCCTTTGATTTTTAGGGGATTTGTTCAGCACCCCACTAGACGGTGTCTCTTTACCGTTTTTATCCATTTTGCTTGCGAGCCTATAGGCTATGTATCTAAATATTACGTTACAAAAACAACGGCCAAATAATAGGCTACTTAAGAGACGCCAACCGGCGGACTTCTATGTTATGGAGAAAAAATAGTACACTATATAGCAATACCTACTAATGGATCATATTGAACAAGAAAAAATGTTAGGTCAGGTCATATGTCACAGGAAGTCTGAAACGGAAAAGAAAATTATTGGGGAAAGACGATGGGTGGGAAGCAGGACTTAGGCAGGCGCAATGACACAACCCCGGCGTCCCTCTCTAGCCAACGCTTCGTTAGCCCTACAATTTTGTTATATAGGACTTGATTGGTGTCTAAGTCGAGGTGGACACCATCCTGGTCGAGGTCTCGGATGCTGAGTGTGATGGAAACAAAGCGGTGCTTCGTTTCTATTAACCGACACCTCAGGGCGCGGTTAACAGAATTTTTTATAGCCTGAAATTCCGCCGCTGAGAACCCTCGGACTCTCGTCCGGCTCTCAATTGCCACTATCTTGCAGCTTCCTCCGGACTCACGCTCCAGATCCAGCGCCACCTCTTTAATTGCGTCAGCTAACTCGCGGGGTACTGTACCGGGGCGTATATCATTGCCGCCTATAAATAAAAAGATCATATGCGGCCTAAACCGTACCACTTGCCCCCACTGGGGGGAGGCTTTCAGGGTGTCAACGGATGCTCCCGGTACCCCGAAGTAGGTCAGCCGGAAAGTTCTTTCCCCCTCTGACGCCCGATACGACTCAGTACCTCCGTCAGCTGCCCTTAGCCTAGTGGCATAAGAATGTCCTACTGTGGCTATTCGCTGAGGTACCGGCGCCTGAGGTACAGGAAGATAGCCAAGCCCTACCCCTCCGGGGTCCTTGCTCCTGCATCCCTGGGCTAATCCCTTGCTCATTGCCTAAGATCCCTTACTGGTAGCTAGTTCCCGGGTCTGGGCACCAATGTGGCAAACTATCAATGGAAGTTAAATATTACTAAGCTATAATGAATCAAATACAATCAATCTAAATAAAAACTACTCTATATCTAAATTGAATTCAATCTGAAACAAGCTAATTTATATCCAAAGGTCTCACATAATAAATGTATATAATTATAGGGTAAGGTTATAAGGGTTAATATTAGCCAGGAATTAACTCACCAATAGTTCCACGTGGCAATGAGGCAAGGGAGAACGTTTTACCCAATATGGCGGTGGACAAAGGGGAACGAGACTTCGGTCCCAAGACACGAGTCAAGTTAAAGAAAGAATAAATGATTACATGGGAATGGACATGAATAATATGCTTATCTATCAGTCAGTCATGATGTCGATGAGAGCGTCGTGATGGTGTAGATGTGTGTATTGCTGTATGTGTATTGTGATTAGAGGCACAAAAGCACGATCAACTGAGGGCGGAAAATTAGATGTTAACTGGTTGGTGTTCGTGAAGGCTCTGGCGTACCTCAAAAGCACACCTTGCTGCCTTGGCAAACCGCCAGGAGCCCAAATTATCGTACCGCATTTAGGTTGCTCTATACGATAAATTATATTAATATATACGATAAATTCATATATACTACATAAGACCATGGCAATATTGCTTAATAGCATATTAGGCCTTTTATAACTTAACTTATTTACAATCTTATAATATACGATCTACTAGTCCTACGTCGTGCTGTAGGAGAGATCGTGACATCACAGAGACATACAAGATCACAAAAGAGTCATATTCTATCGTATTTATACGATACTCCCAGAACATCCTCCCTCACTGTAAATGGCAACAAAATTACTGATCCTAGGGCTGTCACAGATACATTTAAGCATACATGGCAACAAGTATGCCACCCACACCCCACTGAAAGGCCTGCCAGACAACACATCAGCAATATAGAACAACATCTCACTACCATCCCCAACAACATCTCCCATGACACACACATTAACTTAACGAAGTGGCTACGGGTCACACAGCCCAGCCAGTGAGGCTGGGCGGCGTGACACTACCAGTGGTGTCTCGCAGCCCAGCCACACTGGGTAGGCTACGGGACACCACCACAAGTGTTTTCGTATTTATCGCCATATAATTCAGCCAATTAGACTGTTGAATCGAAATTCTTTGGATTATTATTTATATTATTTATATTATATTTATATTATATTATCAATCATAGGAAAGTTGCTAGAGTCTATTATTGCTAGGAAAATTAGAAGCCACTTAGAAAAATTTAACTTAATAAATTCTTCTCAGCATGGATTCACTCAGAGACATTCTTGCCTTACTAATTTGCTTAGCTTCTTCTCAGAGGTATATGAAGCAGTAGATAGTGACAAGTCATATGATATTATTTATTTAGATTTCAGTAAAGCTTTCGACAGAGTCCCTCATGAGAGATTGATGAGAAAGGTTGAGGCACATGGAATAGGAGGATCGTTGTTGGGATGGATTAGGTCATTGTCGCGGGGTTTCGCTGAAAATAAAGCCTGAGAATATGAGTAAGAATAATTGTCTAGATAGGGTAAATTGCCGTACTGGTACATCAGATAGGAATAGAAAATATCAGTCACAGGATTTTATTTGTACTGCTAGTAGAAATATTAAAGGTGTAACAGAAGATGGGAATTCAGTTAGAAATAAAGGTAAATCCGATACCAGTAAAATAAATTCATTGCGATTATATTATACAAACTGTAGGAGTTTATGTAACAAAATGGATGAACTTAGAGCACTTGTTAGCAACGAAAATATAGACATTATAGCACTGACTGAAACATGGATTAATACAGAATCAAGACATTTTTTAGCAGAATTCCATATACCAGGATATAGTTTGTTTAAACGCGACCGAACAAGTAGGAGGGGCGGCGGAATAGCAGTGTTTGTCAGGAGTTCTTTAAAAAGCTGTATTAAATCAGGTATTAGACTAAATACTGATAACGAAAGTGTTTGGGTTGAGGTTAGCGAAGGTAGTGAGACCATAATTATTGGAGTTATTTATAGACCACCAAATATGAGTAGAAACGAAGGTACAGCTTTATGGCAGGAAGTGAAAATAGCATCAAGGTTTAGCAATGTGTGTATTATAGGGGATTTTAATTTTCCGAATATTGATTGGCAGCATCAAATCGGCGACTCAGATTCAAAAGAGTTTATTGAGGCGGTACAGGATAGTTTTTTATTTCAATTCATAGACTCGCCTACTAGAGGTAATAATATCCTCGATTTAGTTCTCAGTAATAATGAACAAATGATAAATAATGTAGAGATAGGAGACCAACTAGGACATAGTGATCATAAATCAATTTATTTTAACATACAATGGACAGGAAAGGCTAAAGAGAATACGACACTTATCCCAGATTTCAGAAAAGCCAATTATGGTGGATTAAGACGAGCCTTAAGAGTCGATCCTATGGTTAAACTATTAAGTGGACCCAGGTGCGCTAATGAACATACTCTCTCTCAGATACCTGTCTTAACTCAGGATAATTTGACAGCTACATATAATAATTTTATTTCTTCACTCCACAATGCGCAAAATAAATATATCCCCAAAAGAAAATTTAGATCAACACAGAACCAACCCAAATGGATGAATAATAGACTATTAGACCTTCTAGGAAAAAAGAGAGGAATATATCGAAAAATAAAGAAAGGAGAAATTCACCTACTTGCTTACTATCAGAATCTATCAAGAGAGGTTAAAAAATGTATAAGGACAGACAAAAGAAATTATGAAATCAGGATAGCCAATGACTCAAAAAATAACCCTAAGGCTTTTTACCAGCTATATAAATCTAAAGTTAGAGATAAAATAGGCCCCCTTAAAACTTCGATAGGAGAAATGACAGAAAATGATTTAGAAATGTGCAGTACATTAAATAGTCAGTTTCTATCCGTTTTCATTAATGAAAATTTGGCACAGATTCCAGAAGTCCGTAAGGTATATAGAGATAGTATAGAAAATAGGTTAAGTACGGTTACTATAAGTAGAAATGATGTGCTTAAGGAAATTGACAGACTGAAACCTCAGAAATCGCCTGGTCCCGATGAGGTATATGCCAGAGTATTAAAAGAATGCAGAGATGAGTTAAGTTACCCATTAACATTTCTTTTTAACAATTCATTAGAAACAGGTATAGTTCCAGAAGCTTGGAAGCTTGCAAATGTAGTTCCGATTTTCAAAAAAGGTGATAAATCAATAGCATCCAATTACCGTCCCATTTGTCTCACTTCAATCATAGGAAAGCTACTAGAGTCAATTATTGCTAGGAAAATGAGAAACCACTTAGAAACATTTAACTTAATCAATTCTTCTCAGCATGGATTCACACAGGGACGTTCTTGCCTTACTAATTTGCTTAGTTTTTTTCTCAGAGGTATATGAAGCAGTAGATAATGACAAGGCATACGATATTATATATTTAGATTTCAGTAAAGCTTTCGACAGAGTCCCTCATGAGAGATTGATGAGAAAGGTTGAGGCACATGGAATAGGTGGGGCGTTGTTGGGATGGATTAGGTCATGGCTAATTGGTAGGAAACAGAGAGTCAGCATAAATGGTACCAAGTCAGAGTGGGGAGCAGTCAAAAGTGGTGTCCCCCAGGGATCGGTATTAGGTCCCCTGTTGTTTCTTATATACATAAATGACCTAGATTTAGGTATAACTAGTAGGATAAGTAAATTCGCAGACGATACTAAAATGGGGAGATCAATTGATTCAGATAGCGATATAGAGTGCCTCCAAAGGGATCTAGATACCTTACATGAATGGTCAGTAAATTGGCAGATGAAGTTTAACATTGACAAATGCAAGGTATTAAAGATAGGGAAGATGCAAACAAATGTTAAATATAAACTAGCTAATTTAGAATTAGAAAATTCAGACTGCGAGAAAGATCTAGGTGTGTTTGTTAGCAATGATTTGAAGCCTAGAAAACAGTGTATAGGCGTTCGTAATAAGGCAAACAGGATTCTCGGGTTCATCTCTAGGAGTGTGAGTAACAGAACTGCTGATGTTATCTTAAAACTTTACTTGTCATTAGTGAGACCCCATATGGATTATGCTGTCCAATTTTGGTGTCCTTATTACAGAATGGACATAGATTCATTGGAGAGAGTACAGCGTAGAATGACAAAAATGATCCATAATATTAGAAATCTTCCGTATGAAGAAAGGTTGAAGAAATTAGGTTTACATTCGTTAGAGAGAGGCAGAGTTAGAGGGGATATGATAGAGGTGTTCAAGTGGGTTAGTGGGATTAACAAAGGGGACATGACAAATGTACTAAAGCTCAGTGATAGCGAAATAACTCGTACCAATGGTTTCAAATTAGATAAATTTCGTTTCAGAAAAGATATAGGCAAATATTGGTTTGGTAACAGAGTTGTAGATGGGTGGAATGAACTACCAAGTGCTATAGTGGGATCTAAAACTGTAGGGAGCTTTAAGATAAAATTGGATAAGCATATGGACGAGAAGGGTTGGGTGTGAAGGGGGATCAGCCGGGTTGGGCCAATCAGCGCTCTGCAGACCCCCATAATCCTGCATTAATCTCTAACCGTTTTGATAAGATGATCCTCAGGGTATTAGAGTGTTGAGCCTATAATTGGGCTTTGTAATTGATTTGGGGTTGTGTGGGACAGGGATCTGCCTTGCTTAGGCCAATCGGCTTTCTGCAGACTCCCATTTTCTTATGTTCTTATGTTCTTATGGCTAATTGGTAGGAAACAGAGAGTCAGCATAAATGGTACCAAGTCAGAGTGGGGAGCAGTCAAAAGTGGTGTCCCCCAGGGATCGGTATTAGGTCCCCTGTTGTTTCTTATATACATAAATGACCTAGATTTAGGTATAACTAGTAGGATAAGTAAATTCGCAGACGATACTAAAATGGGGAGATCAATTGATTCAGATAGCGATATAGAGTGCCTCCAAAGGGATCTAGATACCTTACATGAATGGTCAGTAAATTGGCAGATGAAGTTTAACATTGACAAATGCAAGGTATTAAAGATAGGGAAGATGCAAACAAATGTTAAATATAAACTAGCTAATGTAGAATTAGAAAATTCAGACTGCGAGAAAGATCTAGGTGTGTTTGTTAGCAATGATTTGAAGCCTAGAAAACAGTGTATAAGCGTTCGTAATAAGGCAAACAGGATTCTCGGATTCATCTCTAGGAGTGTGAGTAACAGAACTGCTGATGTTATCTTAAAACTTTACTTGTCATTAGTGAGACCCCATATGGATTATGCTGTCCAATTTTGGTGTCCTTATTACAGAATGGACATAGATTCATTGGAGAGAGTACAGCGTAGAATGACAAAAATGATCCATAATATTAGAAATCTTCCGTATGAAGAAAGGTTGAAGAAATTAGGTTTACATTCGTTAGAGAGACGCAGAGTTAGAGGGGATATGATAGAGGTGTTCAAGTGGGTTAGTGGGATTAACAAAGGGGACATGACAAATGTACTAAAGCTCAGTGATAGCGAAAGAACTCGTACCAATGGTTTCAAATTAGATAAATGTCGTTTCAGAAAAGATATAGGCAAATATTGGTTTGGTAACAGAGTTGTAGATGGGTGGAATGGACTACCAAGTGCTATAGTGGGATCAAAAACGGTAGGGAGCTTTAAGATAAAATTGGATAATCATATGGACGAGAAGGGTTGGGTGTGAAGGGGGATCAGCCGGGTTGGGCCAATCAGCGCTCAGCAGACCCCCTTAATCCTGCGTTAATCTCTAACCGTTTTGGTAAGATGATCCTCAGGGTATTAGAGTGTTCAGCCTATAATTGGGCTTTGTAATTGGGGTTGTGTGGGACAGGGATCTGCCTTGCTTAGGCCAATCTGCTTTCTGCAGACTCCCATTTTCTTATGTTCTTATTATCATTAAAAACGTTGGACTTTATTAAATTATAATCCTACATGTTGTATATACAGACCTATTCCACACTTAACTCCCTACGCCACACACACTCACACATACCTATTTTTACATCTAACTAGGCTTATATGTAGCCGTTATATATGTGTGTATATTCTTCGTCTTACATATCCATCTTATAAGAACATATGGGAGTCTGCAGACAGTCGATTGGCCAACGCAAGGCAGATCCATCTCACACCCAACCCATCTCGTTCATACGTTTATCTAATTTAATTTTGAAACTCTCTATCGTTCTTGATCCCACAATGGCGCTAGGTATCCTATTCCACATGTCTATTGTCTACATATCTGTTACCATTATGGTATAATCAAACAGAAGTAAAGTCATTCATACTTGCATAACGTGCTATAAGACAGCTTGACGACGTTCACAAGCACAAGTGCGTCAATGTGTGGATAGTTACATGTGTTTGTGTAAATAAATATGTTTGTGAGTGTAATATATAGTAATGCAAATACAGTATATGTACGTAAATAAATGTTTGTTTACGAATGTTATATGGATGTTCAAATGCATGTCTACATGAGTATGTATGTGCGTGTGTAATGGCATGTACGTTTGGGTCATAATTTGGAAGGAACAACATTATATATTTGTGAAAGAAATTGCAAAGTACACTGTAAAGTGATCAGCTCAGTAGCAGTAGGTTTTCAAGAATAAACTGAATAGTTCAATTAATTAATTGGGTGTGAGCTGGATCTGCCTTGCGTAGGCAAGTTGAGGGGGGGGGGCGCAGTGCAAGCTTGCATGCACGAGTAGGAATGTGCATGTACGAGCATAAAGCCTGCACGTTTGTGAGTGGAAATATGTGTTTGTATAATGGATGTACAAAATTAATAATGAATGTACAATATGTTTGTGTGTGTGTGAGTGTGTGTGTATGTGTTTGTGTGTGTGTGTGATAGAGAGAAAATGAGAGAGTCATTCACATGACTTGTCTTTGTGAGTGTGTGTTTGTGTTTGTGATTAGGAATGCGAATATGTATTTGTGCGTGTGGTTCTAAAAGAATATTAGAGTGTGGGTGCGATTGTGGCAGGGAATATCAATGTGTGTGCGTGTGTATTCTGATTGGAAATGTGAAGGCGAGTGTGTAATTGTGAATGTATGTTCGAATATATGTGCATTGTCGAGTGGTAATCTAATGGTGGGGTCACACATTCACGTATATTGCTCCCGTCAGCTCCCGTTCGGCGTAATCGCCAATTTATGTAAAGACGCGAGTAGTTCCTGCCGTGAACGCCCGTTCTACCACGACTATTGCACTTCCCGACAGACGTACCGTAACGGGGCCAGTGTTACGTCAGACGTAATGGAGTCGTATTGAACTACGTACGTGTTTGCGACGTGCGTAAGCATAGCCCTGTTTGACCGCATGGGCTGCCCGATTTGCGGGAACACAGGCCACGCCTATGCCACGCCCCCACAAGACCGGCGTAGCTGAGGCCGCACGTCTTGGGATTTGTTAGGTCGTACCTGGACCGGTTCCGGCCAATCGTAGGCACACCCCGTCTGACCAAACACAGACAAAGACAGTCTTTGTCAACCACGTCTGTTGGGGTTGCAATCTGGGAAGTACAAAAGGGCATGAATGGCCACACCTTTCCCATTCCCACTCATTCCTCTGCACCATGAACAACATCACAGAATTCATCCTGGAGGAGTTCAAATTTGTGAACTCCTTAATCAAACCGGAGATTAGGCATAATACGCGGCTCATACAATGCATCCTTGCCTACATAGAAGTCTTAAAACTACTTGCAATAGCAAACTCCATCCATCAAGAGGAACAAGAGAAGAAGAAGGAAAGGACCAAGAGGACAGTGTGGGTGTGGCCATATCTACAACGGAGGCCTGAACATGGCCATTATGAGAACCTCATGCAAGAGTTGGCCAGAGAATGTCCACTACTGTACAAGAGCATCACCCGGGTAGACAAACAACTATTTGATGAGATTGTGGAACGTGTCACCCCCATCATTCAGAGGAAACCTACGTTCTGGCGAAAACCCATTCCTCCTGGTCTGCGGGTGGCCATCACCCTACGTTTCCTCGCTACGGGTGATTCCTATAAGAGCCTGCAATACAACTTTCGTGTTGCCCACAACACCATCAGCCAAATTGTTCCAGACACATGCCAGGCCATCATCTCTGTCTACGGAGATCAGGAGCTCAAAACGCCACAATCGCCTGATGAATGGAAGGAGGTTGCCAGCGGCTTTGAGGAACGATGGAACCTGCCGCATTGTGTAGGAGCCATTGATGGCAAACACATACGGATCCGCAACCCCTCCTTTGGTGGCACATATTACTTCAACTACAAGAAGTTTTTTTCCATTGTCCTGTTGGCAATTGTTGACTCCAACTACAAGTTCATCTACGTCGACGTTGGGGCCATAGGATCAGAGTCTGATGGTGGTGGCTTTGCACACACCCCTCTGTCTAAGTTGCTTGAAAGACAGACCGCCAAACTGCCCCCCCCCCCCCCCCCCCCGAGGTCATCTCTACCGATCCCACTGGACCACCCACGGACTACTTCTTAGTAGGGGATGATGCATTCCCTCTGCGCCCCTACATGATGAAGCCCTACCCCCAACGATTCCTCTCGAAACCTGAACGGATCTACAACTACAGACTCAGCAGGGGCCGCTGGGTGGTAGAGAACGCCTTTGGCATTCTTGCCAACCGCTTCCGGGTTTTGCACACTCCAATATCTATGAAACCTGAGCGTGCAGAGGTTGTTGTGTTGGCCTCATGCATTCTGCACAACATCCTACGAGGACGAAACCCACCCCGAGCAGAGGTAGATCAAGAGGACCCACACATCCACGAACTCATACCTGGCCCCTGGAGGACTGACCCCCCTGTAGGAAGGAACCTACCAACCGTGGCCCGCAACACTGCAACCAGGCTTGCCAAGGAGCAATGGGACTACCTCAAGACCTACTTCTCTTCCCCTCAAGGATCTGTGGGTTGGCAGGATGACCGTATTTAGGTGAGTGAGGTTTTCCCCTGTTTAATTTGTATTTTGCTGTATATTTCAGTTTCATCTTAAAGTTTTGTTATAGAGTCTTTGCCAGTTTGCTTTGTATTGTACTTTTATCAGTTACTTTTGATGTTCAGTAAGTTTGTAGGTTCTTCCATATATTTTTTATTGTATATTTTTAAATTTCCTTTAATTACTTTAATTGTTCCCTGCTTACTTTATTTTTCATCTTTTAGTGTTATATTTCAATCACGTTGTTAATTGTTTCAATGTTTAATTTGTTTTGTACTGTATGTTTTATTTAATTTTTCATGATTTTTCATATTTATTATTAACCATATTATCAGTATTTCTTTTCAATTAGTCATTTCTTTTTTATTACTTTCAGTATATATTTCATTTGTCATCTTATTAATAAATACTTTAGCTACAAAATCGGAATTAGAAACACACACGTCATTACAAATTTTGTTTTTATTTTTAATACATCTTTCATTATCTACAAAATATATCCTAACATTATTACATCTTTGGAGTCTCCAGGCTCAGATTAGGGTTGCTTCTTGGGGTCTCCAGGGTCTGTTCGGGATCAATGTTTGGTGCCGGCATAGCTGGGTTCGAAGGTGCAGGTGAGGATGCAGGCAGATAGTGTTCTAAGTTGAAGCTTGTGTTCCCAAGCCCAAACTGGGAGCTCAACTGCGAGAGGTCGAAGTGCGTCGGTGTGGAGGCAGTAGGTGGCTGGAATGTGGCAGGGGGTGTTGCCGATTGGGGCGGCCGCATCATCAACGTCTGCAGTGCTGCAACCTGGTGTGCAGGTAGCACGTAGGTAGGAGCAGGCTTGGGCAACACTGGTTGAGGCAGGGTGATTGTCGGAGTGCCCTGGTACATCACAGCAGCGGTTGGTTGAGGTTGAGGTTGAGGTGGTTGTGGTTGAGGTTGTGGTTGTGGTTGTGGCGCTGGAATGCCATAATTTCTTATGGCATGCAGCATGAGGTCCGGACCACCATTGGTGACTCTCTCCTCAAAGGCAGTCTTGAACCTGTGGAGGGCTGCCAGGAGCTCACTCTTGAATGGAGTTCTAAAATTGGCCGGCAACCCCACACAGTCCTTTGCCATGACATCCATGGAGGCGCGCCAATACTGGAGTTCGGGGTCCTCCACCAAATCAGCCACCCCAGCCAGGTTCTGCCGCACCTACTCCGCAGTGGCAAGGACCTGGTAAGGGAACAAGGAACAAGAGAACATTAAACACACGAAGCATAACATATTTCAATAATTAACCAATTATGAATGTTAACAAATAAAATTATGTGGTATTCTGGGAAGCCTAATATGTTCAAAGTTATTGTTACCATTATGGAAAAAGAGAAGATTAACACGTTACACAACACACGAAACATAACATATTTCAATAATGAACCAATTATGAATGTTAACAAATAAAATGATGTGGTATTCTGGGAAGCCTAATATGTTCAAAGTTATTGTTACCATTATGGAAAAAGAGAAGATTAACACGTTACACAACACACGAAACATAACATATTTCAATAATTAACCAATTATGAATGTTAACAAATAAAATTATGTGGTATTCTGGGAAGCCTAATATGTTCAAAGTTATTGTTACCATTATGGAAAAAGAGAAGATTAACACGTTACACAACACACGAAACATAACATATTTCAATAATTAACCAATTATGAATGTTAACAAATAAAATTATGTGGTATTCTGGGAAGCCAATATGTTCAAATTTATTGTTGCTATTATGAAACTAATATTTCCTCTACTCACTTGCTCCAGGGTTCCGGTTCCGTGGGTTGCAGGAACAGCACCAGGAGGCTTCCCCTGCTTCGCCCTCTGCGGAGGCATGGAGATGGCTGGGGTGGTGTTCTCCTGACTGCCGGCTGCTTCGTCTTCCTCATCGGCGTCTGCTGGGGCGGGGTCATCAGGCAGAGGACCACACACAGGAGGCACAGGAGCATGCACAGGAGAAGGTTCGGCAGCTTGGGCAGCAGACTGTTGAGACATGAATGTATAATTAGTAACATGTAAATTATTTATGAACTGTTAAATACCAATCAACATAACCATTCATCTTTGTAACCTTTAAATAAAATGAATAAACTGCTTTGTGTTATTATGTGTTTCATTAACAAAAATGTTAGGTAATTATAAAATTAAGTGAACAAGATAATTTTACAAAAATAATGGCACCATCATGCAAAATATTTCAGAAAAAGACAAATCCTGTTACTGTCCTGAGGACGCCAAAACTCTTGGCTTGCTATCGCTCGCCAGGAAAATATTGATGTTGTTGACGAATTAATAGTGAAAGGGTTGGGAAACAAACAAATATAAACGTACCTGAGGCATACCCAGATTCCGGGGCTTCTTCTGTCGCACGATGTGGGGCTTGAGGAACTGGAACATGGTCAGTATCCACTTCTCCCTCTCAGTTAACCTCTTGGCCCCCTCACCACTCTTGTCCTTGGTGAGCCTGCCAAACTTTGAGCGGAGAGAGGTGAACCACGTCAACAATTCCAAGCCGGTGATGGGGGGGTCCAGACTGGCTGCCTTCTCCGCCCAAACATGGTCGATGTGCTCCTTGTCTTTGTGGCGGTTATCACCCTTATCATACAGATAAGACACATCCTGCTCCAGCCAGTCTCCCAACATACGCTCCTGCGCCTCCGCCAGGATAATGTTGGTGCTCTTCCGACGCCGTTTTATTGGTAGTGTTGGCTGTTCCTGTCCCTGTCCCTGTTCAACTTCGTCGGGGTTTTCCTCACTTTCATCCACGTCCAACACCTCTCCATCATCGTCGGGTATATTCATTAACACTTCACCGTCAGAGGGGTTAATCGGCGAGGTTCCAGATGACGAGGGGACAGCCGGTGAGGTTGCAGAGGTCGAGGGGCCAGGCGGTGAGGTTGCAGAGTTCGAGGGGACAGGCGAGGTTGCAGGCGTCAAGGGGACAGGCGGTGATGAGGTTGCAGGCGTCAAGGGGACAGGCGGTGAGGTTGCAGACGTCTTCTTTATGCTTCTCTTGGTAGCCTTGGTAGCCATGGTGACAGGGCAGGGCAGGGCAGCGTGCAGAGGGTGGCAGGGTGGCAGGGTGGCAGGCAGGGTGGCAGGGTGGCAGAGTTGCAGGGATGGTGGTGGTGGTCGTGTTTGTGGTGAGAGGTATGACGGCAGTAACTCCCGCTGTCCCTATATACCCCCCCGTACGACATTGCCGCGTCTTTCCGGCAACACGCAGTGCGGCGGCGTTGCCAAACGAACGTAAACTTCCACGTTCGACTGGAACTTTCCACGATGGACGACAGCAGCTCTCGTCTGACGGGGTAGCTGCTACGTCTGACGAGGCTGCTCCAGTCAGACGGCCGTGGTGGCCAGGTCGGTCGTAAGTTTTCCCGTCTTTTGACATATGTGAGGGCGAGCCACGTATTTGATTCCACTCGAATCAACAACCGCGCGGCCTTGGCCGCACCCACAACATTCCCGACCCACGTGGGCTACTCGTTTCTACTCTCGCCATGCGTGAGTACCCCCCCGACTGGCGCAATTTCATTTACGTTTTGCGTATTATGCCCTTACGTTTTACGTAATATGTTGCCAACTACCAATATACCTTCGTTTACAAAAGACGGGAGCTGACGGGAGCAATATACGTGAATGTGTGACCCCACCATAAAAGTGTGTGTGTGTGTGTAGATATATGAATATAAATCACCGAACTTGTTCGTCAAGGTGAATACACGCAATGCGAGTTAATGACATTGTGGGTAGGAATACGAATATGTGTTCCAGAATGATTTTGTGCGTGAAAATGTGAATGTGCATGAGTTTGTGTGTGTTTATATAGTGAATCAACATAGAAGATAATAGGAAACATTTCTCAATTGATGATGCATATATTGTCTGGTGATTATTGGCATCCAAATGTGATGTTTGGTTAATTTAGGATAGGGATTGTAATTGGTAAATCTATAGCATTATAAAACATTTATATTGCTACCATGTGAGTGCGGGCGAAGAAAGTTGCCAACAAAAAAACCCGCTGACCAACCTCAAGCTAATCCAGGTAATCCAGAAAATTAACACCTACTTGTAAATTGTATATACCTCTCTCTCTCTCTCTCTCTTTCTCACATATATATATATATATATATATATATATATATATATATATATATATTAACAACCTTGATGTAGGAATAACTAGCAAAATCAGTAAATTTACAGATGACACTAAAATGGGAACACTCCAAATAGATTTACACATATTACACAAATGGGTAGTAAACTGGCAGATGAAGTTCAATGTAGGTAAATGCAGTGTAGTAAAATTGAGTAAATCGATAGGAAATGCAGGATACCATTTCGATAACGTGGATATAACTAACTCAAATAATGAAAAAGACTTGAAAATCATCGTCAACTGTGATTTGAAACCAAGAAATCAATGCATCAGTGTTCGAAATAAGGTAAATAGAGTTCTTGGATGTATATCTAGAAGTGTGAGTAAAATAACAGCAGACGTAATCTTGAAATTTTATCTAGCGTTAGTGAGACTACACATGAATTATGCTGTTCAAAATTGGAGTCCCTATTAGAGAATGAACATAGATTCCTTGGAGAGAGTACAACTAAGAATGACAAAAAATAATCTGTAATATTAGAAATCTTCCATATGAAGACAGGTTGAAGAAGCTAGGCTTACATTCGTTAGAAAGATGCAGAGTTAGATATGATATGATAGAGGTGTTCAAGTGGGTAAGTGAAATAGACTAAATACAGGGGATATGAAAGATGTACTGAAGCTCAGCGATAGCTAGAAAACTCAAACAAATGGTTTCAAATGGGATACTTTTCGTTTCAAGAAATATAGGCAAATAGTGGTTTGGTAAGAGCTGTATATACCTATAGAACAGGCTACCTAGCGCCATAGTGCGATCAAGAACGATAGACAGCTTTAACCCTTAATTAGCGGCTCACCACATAAGTCGAGTTAAATAAAGCTGGACTATGTGGCGGCGCTCGACATAACTCGAGTGGCAATTTCAGCACGTAATGTTGCTGAGAGAGAGAGACAAGTGGTGGCAGGAGAGTAGCGAGCGTATGACTGCTCCAGACCACCGCGGCGAACATACTGACACGAATCCCAGCTCCCTCCTCCCTCTCTCACTCGCTATATAAGGAATTGTATCGGGAAAGTGGCTAATTACATGCTTTTTGCACTCGCGTTGCACGGTTATTGCAAGAAAACTAGCCATCATAAAAGGATCGTTATGGTGTCATTCGAAAGCTCTGTTTATGCCCTTTCAGGGATAGGTACTTGTTTTACGTTCTGGGTCTTATTTAGGCATGAAAATGATCACGTAAACAGCCCTATTTTGGCTAAAAACACCCCGCTGGGCGGTACATATAAATAAACCGCATAGGCCGCTCGTAAGGTGTTAAAATACAATTAGATAGACATATGGACAAGATGGGTTGGGAGAAGAGGGATCTGCCTTGTGTGGGCCAATCAGCTTTATGCGGGCTCCCATTTTCTTCTGTTTTCTTCTTCTTTTCTGTGTATGAAGGAGACAAAAGGCAGGTTACTAAGCTATAATACCATATACATATCTCTCTTATTGATACCTTTCATCCACTTAAAACACCTCTATAATTATTTCCTCTACATATTCGTCTTTCTAGCAATATTGGAACTATGTACCAAGGAGTCCCCTTTCCTCTGCCCCCGCGGGAAAATGTACCAGCAAATCGACGGTGTAGCGATGGGAAGCCCCCTGGGGGTCCTGTTCGCCAATTTCTTCATGGGAACTATCGAAGAGGAACTCCTGGCTGCCCACCGGCCCACTGTCTACTGCAGGTACATCGATGATATCTTCGTGCGGGTGAAGGACCTGGGCGAACTCAGGGACCTCCAGCAGCGCTTCATGGCTGCCTCCGGACTCAACTTCACATACGAAGAAACCACCGATGGACATCTACCCTTCCTCGACCTCCTTGTCTCCCTCCACGACCACGGCTTCAAAACTACAGTGTACACCAAACCTACTAACAATGGCCAATGTCTTAATGGGGAAAGTGAATGCCCTAAACGATACCATCAGTCCACCATCGCCGCCTATGTCAGGAGAGCCCTCACCCATTGCACCACCTGGAATGACACACACAATGAACTGGAAAGGCTCACCCAGGTCCTAGTCAACAATGGGTATTCCAACACTGACGTCACCAATGCCATCAACCACCACCTAGAAAAATGGTACAAACAAGACCACCAACCACCAACCCGGCCAATAACATTACATTTTTCTACAGAAACTACATGTCTTCCGACCACACAACAGACGAATCCATTATGAAAGAAATAATTCACAAAAACGTCCTCCCCACCAACCCTGACAATAAAATAAAACTCATTATTTACTACAAATCTCCTAAGACCTCCAACCTTGTCCTCCGTAACCGCCCCATTTCCACCAACCAACCGAAAGACGATCATGTGATATACCAGCATATTTGCACCTCCGGGGACTGTGGACCCCTATTCTATGTTGGAATGACACAGACTCGCCTTTCCCGTCGACTAACCCTCCACCTTCAATCTGGCGCTATAAAAGATCACTATCAAGCCCCCCACCAACCTGCCCTAACTCACGCCGACCTAGACAAACAAACCACCATACTCGACAAAGAATCAGACCCCAGAAGACTAGCTATTTTAGAAGCTCTATACATCCAAACACTCAACCCCAGCATCAACAACCAAACACAAGACCTTCAAATTCTTCCTTCAGGCAAGCGCTACAGGCATACTGCCCCCCTTCCTCTCGCCCTGTGCCCCCCTCCAGTACGCTTCCGCGCTCAGCACACAACTGACAACACCAACCAATCACAGCCACCCACAGCCAACAACCAACCACCGATACGATTTAGTGCCCGTCTCGCGAATAGACTGCCTTCCACCAATGAACAGCCACCACACACCCAGTAGCTCCGCCCACCTCCCTATTCTTGATCCTCGAATTCTGTATAAATATAATGCTTTGTCCCTATTCTAATCATTACCTCTCCTTCCCTGAAGATGCAAGATGTTTACTTGTGAAACGTTGGATCCACCATGAATTTTGCTAACCTGTTGTACCTCATCTCTGAACTCCAGAGGAAAATTGTTAGAACTATTGAAAGCTATAACAATAAAATCCTGAATGCTGAAACTGCCATTGCCTTTAACCTCGTCTGTTTAAAAGAGAATATATATATATATATATATATATATATATATGGGTAGAGGAGGTAATTAATTAAAAGTTACTTAACTATAACTGTAATGATATTGGAGTTGGACATTATTGAATTTATATATGTACTTTGGCACATGTTGCTTAGAAGAGGAGTACAAAGGAGGAGAGAGAGAGAGAGAGAGAGAGAGAGAGAGAGAGAGAGAGAGAGAGAGAACATAACATAAGAACAACCTAAGATAATGGGAGTCTGCAGAAAGCCAATTGGCCCACACAAGGCAGATCCCTTTCACACCCAACCCCTCTTGATTAGAGCAATGCCCATATTCACCTTATTTACTAATACTATTTCAAACTATCTTAGTAATAAATCAAGCACTTGATGTAGGTCCTAGAACAAACTATTACCATATGAATCCATATATTTAGTCTAAAAAAATCCTCTATGGTGTTATCCTAATGCCCTATTTATTATTTATAATGGAGGTTGGGTGTGAGTGGAATCTGCCGGTTGTTGTCCAGTCGGCGCTCTGCAGACCCCTGTTTTCCAATGTTGACCTCTGATCGTTTTGGTGAGGTCAGTCCTCATGGTGTTAGTGAGTTGGGCCTATCATTAGGCCTTATAATTAGTGTTGGGTGTGAGAGGGATCTGCCTTATATGAGCCGATCGGCTTTCTGCAGACTCCTGTTTTCTGATGTTCTTATGTTCTTATATGTAAGTCCTAGGACCTTACACATGATAGAAATCTTCCTTACGTATTCAAGTTCAGTGATAGCGAAAGAACTCGAACAAATGGTTTCAAATTATATATTTTTCGTTTCAGAAAAGATATAGGCAAATATTGGTTTGGTAACAGAGTTGTAAATAGGTGGAATAAGCTACCAAGTGTTATAGTGAAATCAAGAACTATAGAGAACATTAAGAAAAAATAGATTGGCATATGGACGAGATGGGTTGGGTGTGAGGGGGATCTACCGGGTGTGGGCCAATCGGCGCTTGACAGACCCTCATTGTCTGTCCTCTGACCGTTTTGGTGAGGTCGATCCTCATGGTATTAGTGAGCTGAGCCTATAATTAGGCCTTGTAATTATGGTTGGGTGTGAGAGGGAACTGTCTTGTGTGGGCCAATCGGCTCTCTACAGACTCTCATTTTTTTATGTTCTTATATTGAGAAAGATTGAACACATTAGGCCTACATCCATTAAGGAGGAGTAGGGTTAGAGAGGATATGATCAAATGGGCAAGTGTGATTTAAAAGGGGACATGACAAATTTACTGAGGCTCAATGATAGCGAATATATCGCAATATTGTTTTTTTCCAGGACCCACACACCCAGTGTGTAGGTTATGTTTGTTTACATTTGATAAATTTTGCTTTATAATATATATATATATATATATATATATATATATATATATATATATATATCTATAGATATATATATATATATATATGTATATATATATATATATATAGATATAATATATATATATATATATATATATATATATATATATATACTGTATGTGTACCTTCACCAAACCCACTAACCATATATTTGTAGGTAATGCAATTAATTAATCAATGTGGTCATCCCTGGGACCCGAACTCTGTTGACACACACGGAATATATAAGCACAAAAGGCCTCACATAACCTTTTCCGTGACTCTCGTGATTTTGCCAATCACTGCACGTCATGTTTCCCCAGTGCCCAGCAGTTTTTCTCGATCCCCTCTCTCCATCTCATTTATTTTGTCACGCTTTCCAACTCTGCCTTGTGTGCGCCAAACGGCTTTCTGCAGACTCCCACACGCACGCACTCACGCATACACACACCTTAAACACATTATATATAATATATATATATAATATATATATATATATATATATATATATATATATATATATATATATATATATATATATACTATATATATATATATATATATATATATATATATATTATATATATATATATATATATATATATATATATATATATATATATATATAATATATATATATATTATATATATATACATTACTATATTTATATATATATATATATTCACTTTTGGGGAGAGGAGGTAGTAATAATTAATAGTAGTTGCTAAAATATAACTGTGTAAGGATATTGGAGTTGGACATTATTGAATTTATATATTTTTGGTACTAGGGTACAGTCTTTCTTCTATTCAACTGCTGAGCTCTGGAACTCTCTCCCAGAATCAGTCTTTCACTCTTCCTATGACTTAAATTGCTTCAAACTTCGTGTGTACGCACTGTGCCCTTGTACAGAGCAAGAAGCTAAGCAGGGGTAAAGAACTCCTTGAGGCAGTTGAGCACATCCAGCTTCTGGGAGGCTGCCTTAGCAAGACTGGTAATATGGTTCTTCTAAGTAAGAGCAGAAGAAAAAGAGAAACCAATATATATTGAGAGAAGAAGAATGATTGATGTTTGTATTGTTGAAGTATAAGCGATAGTCTTCTGATGGTTCCGGACGGGTAGTAAGATGGAGAAATTGGGTTTCGGGAGCATTAAAAGCAACAAGGTAAGGTGTTCTGCTTTGTAATCTGCATATTCGAAGTGGTTAAGGTATTCCCCATCTGTATGTATTCCTTTTTTTCATGAACACATTCTAAAGATCACTTGAAAACCGTAGGTGAGATCGTGTCGCCCCGTCTCACTCATTTCCCAATCTTTATCTTCCCTATGTCTGTATGTAACTTGACCATGGCAGATGTTTATATATATATATATATATATATATTATACAACACACACACACACACATTTTCATTTACAAGTGGACAAGGATTCACTATTAAAAGCACCTACCCTGCCATGTATAATTCTACTCACAAACATACAACCACGTGCTCACACACACACTTACACAAACACACCTTTATATTCACAATCACAGAAACATTTCGAACTTTCATTCACAAACCCATTCGTAAATATTTCCATCCACACCGTTACCATTCATTTGTACACACACACACACACACACACACACACACACACACACACACACACTGAAGAATCTCAATTTCGCAAGCATGGAGGAGAAGACGTGTGAGGGGTATATAACAACGATTTACAAAGACTTTGTTGTGAGGTAACCTGGTAGGATCAAAGGGCAGTGTTTAAACTAAGAAAAAATAGATGGAAATACGATATGAACAAATTTAGCTATAAATCAAGCTTTGTATACGTGGAACACTTGTGGTGGTGTCCCGTAGCCCAAGATACATAGACTAACAGGTATGTTCACTTTGGCCCAAATATTCGTCCCGCGCGCGCCGGACGTCACTAGGTGATTTTTCAGTAGGGTTCACCAGGTGAGGAGCGGTCAGTCCCGTCCCGACCTCTGGCCAGTTCAGGTCAAGGCTTGGGTCCCGGTCCAGTGAACCCACTCCAGCCATTAGACTTAGATCTCCATGCTGCCTCCAGATTTGCTGACAACTTTTCAAATAGCTTACTTTGCTTTTTTTCCAATATGCCCTATTGTGCTATTGCTGGATGCAATTCCAATAATAGCAATAAAAATGTCTCCCATCTACAGTTTCAGCGCTTCCCCCACAATAAAGAAATGCAGAAACAGTGGATTGCTCTTTGCAAACCCCAAAAAACTATTAATGTCAAGGCTGCACGGGTCTGCAGTTTGCATTTTAACCTTACATCATACAAGAGACACCTTATGTATGAATTATTAAATAAACCAGTCCCCAATCGTCTGATTGTATTGATGGATGATATTCGTCTTAAGATTCATAATATCGTCTAAATTTGGCAAAATACTCAAGGGTTAATTCTACAGTATAGTCAAGCGGTGTGGCAAACAAAGTTGGACTATGGGTAAACCACCCCCCACCCCCCATTTCCCATGGACATTCCCCTGGGTATAGGTGCGACATTCCTTGGCTAGTTAAAAGTTCACCGCTACATATAAATGGCGCTGATAAGCCTCCCACTCACCCAATCCCTCGGCAGTAGATATTTTTGTTTTTACTTTAACTTAAGTAACTTTCTATGTGGGTACTTTTACTTTTAGCTGAGTAACCTTTCAAGTACATACTTTTACTTGAATCATGTTCACACAGAGGGTTCTGATGTTGCCAGTCAAAAGACAGGGGTGGGTGTGTGTGTGTGTGTGTGTGTGTGTGTGTGTATGAGCGACTACAAGATACACTACCGGTACTATTTGTAAAGCAAAATCATGCATAAATACACAGTAATAACAAAGGACAAATAATAATAATAATAATAATAATAATAATAATAATAATAATAATAATAATACAAATTTTAGCATACAGGATTATTGAATATGAGTTTATTTTTGTTTACCTTCTACTCTCCATTTTCTTTCATATCCCCAAGATTTAAGGATATCAGTCTTGGGTATAAATACCCCATTTTCCAACTGGAGAACACCTACTGACGTCACTGACCTGCGCACCAGGCGGGAGTGAACATACCTGTTAGTCTATGTATCTTGCCGTAGCCTACCCAGTGTGGCTGGGCTGCGAGACACCACTGGTAGTGTCACGCAGCCCAAGGTCCATAGATACATCAGGTCAACCAACGCGCAGCTCAGTGACGTCACACTGTTGTACCAAATGAAAGAAAGAGAGAATACGCTCGCCGCTCTGCCTAGCTCCGCCCCCTAACAGCTACGAGAAGTTGTAAAGGCTTATCCCTCACACAGTCCACACAATATCTGGACTGTGATCCCTCAATACCTTCACCTTCCCGCCTATACACTGTCACAAGCTTATAATACTTTGTATATTTGTTTACCCGGTCCAATCATTTTCATATCAAATGTAGGCTATTACTATATTACTATTATAATATTATAATATTATATTTAGCATATACACAATGGGATAACTATTTTCAGGTTTAATTTATAGGTATTGGTTATTGTTCTAATTTTTTCTTACAACTAGGTTGCACAAAGTGGGATAAGGATTTCACAAAATTCGGTACACACTTATTTTATGAAGATTTGGACTTAGAGCACTGACAAGACCTGCGTCCAGTATCATCGTAAGGTTCCGTAAGGTTATTATGAAGAACATTGGACAGGTTACAAAACAATAATAACATAATAACATAATAGAAGTGAGTACAAAAAGCCTGTTGGCCCATACAAGCCAGATCCCTCTCACACCTAACTCATCTCGTAATTATGCCTTTCTAGTTTGATGTTGAAGCTCTCAAAATTAGCCATATAAATATATCTCAAATTTAGCCTTATAAATACATATCAAAATTAGCCTTATACATACAGTACATGGTCAGTAAATTGGTAGATCAATTTTAATATTAACAAATGCAAGCTATTAAGGATAGGGAAGATTAATGCAAATGCAAAATATAAACTAGCTAATATGAAATTATAAAACTCAGAATGTGAGAAAAAGCTATGTGTGTTTGTTGGCAATGATTTAAAACATAGAACACAGTATTAGCGTTCGTAACAATGCAACAACTTCACAGTATAACGGCATTTTGTTCACTTACATTAGCAGAGCTACACTGTCACACGGCATTATGGTCACTGTTGTATTATAAAATATCGAAGTTATACTTTCACAGCACGAAGATATAGAAAACGGAGGATGCTGCTCCAACGTCTGTGATTTTGAGAATGAGCGGGAAGAAACTGGTGACCCCTTCACCCTTCAACGCTCTGACGTCATGCGCGCGGATAAGGAGTTTGAGCGACCCTGTGGGTTGACCTGATGTATCTATGGACCTTGACGCAGCCCAGCCAGTGAGGCTGGGCTACGGGACACCACCAGTGGTGTCCCGTAGCCACTTCGTTAACTTAAACACACTTGAACCTCAAAATATACTCACTGCTCCCATTGTGCCAGACGAGAGTCAAGTTCATCCTATTTTTTCAAGTTCAGTCAGTGACAGGAGGAGGTTGTGTAAATTTGAGTTCCTGCCCGGACCACCTGCTCGTGACCCAGTGACCATACGCACCTACCTGTGTTTGGATGCAGTGCACTCGTGTATATATAAAAGTGTTTTAGCTCAGTTTTTAGTTGTTAGATGACTTATTTGTTTTTGTTTTCTGTACTTAGTTGTTTGCTCCTCGCTAAGCTTTTTGGGATCATGTCAGGTATGGAGTGCGAGTCCTTTACTGAACTGCATCATCTTATTCTCCAGGTAAGGGAAGAGATGGTTGTGGTGAAGGAAGAGGTCTTGGCTCTAAGGGAGGTTAATGTTAAACTTCAGAGGGAAGTGGATTTGAATAAAGACGAAAATCTAGCTTTCAAGCTTAGCCAAGAGGAAATTAAGTCGAGTAAGGGGAAAAGGGAGGAAGTTGATGAAAAATTGTATTAATGGCAGGTTGTTAAAAATACGGGTGGGAAAGTCACACTCAAGAAACAGGATAGTAGAATAGGTATGAGTGTGACAAATACATTCTCTCCTTTGCGAGACGAATGTGAGGGAAAAGATAGTCAGGATAAGGGAGGGTTAGACGAAGTGCCTGCCGCCGACTCAGCTCCAACCGCTGACGCTGTGCTACCTACCACCACCACCACCACCACCAAGGGAGCTTCTGCCACCACCGGGGGTTCTCCAACTGCAGCTGCTGGATCCTCCCGAGGGAAAGGTAAGTCTGTGTCCCGAGAAGGTAAGTCTGTGTCGATTGTGGGCGACTCCATGGTAAGACATTTAGTTAGGGCTACCCGCACTAAACTTAGGAAGGTTGTGTGTCTGCCTGGCCATGGAGTTGGGAGGGTTTTAGAGAAGATGGACCACATCTTGGAAGATAGTGGAGATAACCCCATTATCTGTCTCAGTGCCGGGAGTAACGATGTTGGTAAGGGTAGAAGTGAGGAACTGCTGCAGCAGTATCGGGATGTGTTAGATAAGGTTAGGATGAAGGGAGGGATCCCTGTAGTACATTGTATCCTACCCAGAAGAGGAGTTCCCAAGGAATGGACATCCAGGGCGATTGGTGTCATTTGCCGGTTGGAGAAATATTGCAAAGAAAAAGCAATACCATTCATTGATAACTGGGATAGTTTCTATAGGAGAGATGGGATGTACGCAAGGGATGGGGTTCATATTTCACGGTTAGGGGTTTCTACATTAGCTAGTTCTTTAGATAAGGTGGTTGTGGGGTTTTGAACAGAAATATTGAGAGTGTAAATGAGAGGTTAAATGGAACAATTTTAGCGTCAGGCGAAAGCGATAAGGATATTCAGTCTCATGCTATTAATGATGACTATATTGCAAATTATAGTAGTGATGGTGCAATGGAAGATGGAAATGTCGTTAGAAATAAAGGTAAATTAGGTATAAAGAAAAGAAGTAAATTGAGAGTATATTACACAAACTGTAGGAGTCTATGTAACAAAATGAACGAACTTAGAGCCCTTGTTAGCAAAGAAAATATAGACATAATAGCGCTAACTGAAACGTGGATTAATACAGAAACCAGGCATTTTTTTAGCATAATTTGATATACCAGGATATAGTTTGTTTAAATATGACCGAACAAGTAAGAGGGGTGGCGGTATAGCAGTGTTTGTCAGGAGTACATTAAAAAGCTGTATTAAATCAGGTATTAGACTAAATAACGATAATGAAAGCGTTTGGGTAGAGGTTAACGAAGGTAGTGAGACCATAGTTATTGGAGTTATGTATAGACCGCCAAATATGAGTAGAAATGACGGAACGTCATTATGGGAGGAAATTAAAATGGCATCAAGATTTAGCAATGTGTGCATTATGGGGGATTTTAATTTTCCGAATATAGATTGGCAGCATCAAATAGGATACTCTGATTCTGAGGAGTTTATAGAGGTAGTACAAGATAGTTTTTTATTTCAATTCATAGATACGCCGACTAGAGGTAATAATATTCTCGATTTAGTTTTCAGTAACAATGAACATATGGTAAATAGTGTAGAGATAGGGGACCACCTAGGAAATAGTGACCACAATTCTGTGTATTTTAATATACAATGGAAAGGTAATACCAGAGAGAATGCAACATTAATACCTGACTTCAGAAAACCCAATTATGGTGGGTTAAGAAGAGCCCTATTAGCTGACCCTATGGTCAAAAAATTAAGTCGATCCAGGTGTCCAAATGAGTGTACCCCTTCTCAGGCACCTGTCATCTTAAGTCAGGAAGAGACGTCAACCTTGGTAGATACATACGATAATTTTATCGAGTCAGTATTCAATGCACAAAATAAATACATCCCCAAAAGAAAATTTAGATCAACACAGAACCAACCCAAATGGATGAATAATAGACTATTAGATCTTCTAGGACAAAAGAGAGGAATATATAGAAAAATTAGGAAAGGCGAAATTCACCTACTTGCTTACTATCAGAATCTATCAAGACAGGTAAAAAAGGATATTAGGAAAGAAAAAAAAAATTATGAAATTAAGGTTGCCAATGACTCAAAAAATAATCCTAAAGCTTTTTACCAACTATATAAATCCAAGGTTAGAGATGTAATTGGTCCCCTTAAAACTTCGATAGGAGAAATGACAGAAAATGATTTAGAAATGTGCAGTACATTAAATAGTAAATTTCTTTCCGTTTTCACTAATGAAAATTTGGCACAGTGTCCAGAAGTCCGTAAGGTATATAGCGATAGTATAGAAAATAGGTTAAGTACGATTACTATAAGTAGAAATGATGTGCTTAAGGAAATTGACAGACTGAAACCTCATAAATCGCCTGGTCCTGATGAGGTATATGCTAGAGTATTAAAAGAATGTAGGGATGAGTTAAGTTACCCATTAACATTTTTATTTAACAAGTCATTGGAGACAGGTATAGTTCCAGAGGCTTAGAAGATTGCAAACGTAGTTCCGATCTTCAAAAAAGGTGACAAATCAATAGCATCCAATTACCGTCCCATTAGTCTTACATCAATCATAGGAAAGCTACTAGAGTCAATTATTGCTAGTAAAATTAGAAACCACTTAGATACATTTAATTTAATAAATTCTTCTCAGCATGGATTCACTCAGGGACGTTCTTGCCTTACTAATTTGCTTAGTTTTTTCTCAGAGGTATATGAAGCAGTAGATAATGACAAGTCATATGATATAATATATTTAGATTTCAGTAAAGCTTTCGACAGAGTCCCCCATGAGAGATTGATGAGAAAGGTTGAGGCGCATGGAATAGGTGGGGCTTGTTGGGATGGATTAGGTCATGGCTAATTGGTAGGAAGCAGAGAGTCAGCATAAATGGTACGAAGTCAGAATGGGGAGCAGTCAAAAGTGGTGTCCCCCAGGGATCTGTATTAGGTCCTCTGTTGTTTGTTATATACATAAATGACCTTGATTTAGGTATAACTAGTAGGATAAGTAAATTTGCAGACGATACCAAAATGGGGAGAACAATTGATTCAGATAGAGATATAGAGTGCCTCCAAAGGGATCTAGATACCTTACACGAATGATCAGTAAATTGGCAGATGAAGTTTAACATTGACAAATGCAAGGTATTAAAGATAGGGAAGATGCATACAAATGTTAAATATAAACTAGCTAGTATGGAATTAGAAAACTCGAATTGTGAGAAAGATCTATGTGTGTTTGTTAGCAATGATTTGAAGCCTAGACAACAGTGTATAAGCGTTCGAAACAAGGCAAACAGGATTCTCGGGTTCATCACTAGGAGTGTGAGTAACAGAACTGCTGATGTTATCTTAAAACTTTACTTGTCATTAGTGAGACCCCATATGGATTATGCTGTTCAATTTTGGTGTCCTTATTACAGAATGGACATAGATTCATTGGAGAGAGTACAACGTAGAATGACAAAAATGATCCATAATATTAGAAATCTTCCGTATAAAGAAAGGTTGAAGAAATTAGGCTTACATTCGTTAGAGAGACGCAGAGTTAGAGGGGATATGATAAAGGTATTCAAGTGGGTTAGTGGGATTAACAAAGGGGACATGACAAATGTACTAAAGCTCAGTGATAGCGAAAGAACTCGTACCAATGGTTTCAAATTAGATAAATTTCGTTTCAGAAAAGATATAGGCAAATATTGGTTTGGTAACAGAGTTGTAGATGGGTGGAATGGACTACCAAGTGCTATAGTGGGATTAAAAACGATAGGGAGCTTTAAGATAAAATTGGATAAGCATATGGTCGAGAAGGGTTGGGTGTGAAGGGGGATCAGCAGGGTTGGGCCAATCAGCGCTCTGCAGACCCCGTAATCCTGCGTTAATCTTTAACCGTTTTGGTAAGATGATCCTCAGGGTATTAGAGTGTTCAGCCTATAATTGGGCTTTGTAATTGGGGTTGTGTGGGACAGGGATCTGCCTTGCTTAGGCCAATCGGCTTTCTGCAGACTCCCATTTTCTTATGTTCTTATGTTCTTATTCTACCTAAAACACGGAGAAAGGCGCCTGGTGCCACGGGTATTAATCATCACCTTGTAAAGCACTTACCTAACACTTTCATAACAGCACTCACTCGCCTCAAGAACGCCATCCTGTCATCAGGCTACTTTACCGTGTGCTTCAAGACAGCGACCATTATCCTCATCCACAAGAAAAACTAAGACAACACTGATCCACTAAGCTACAGACCCATTAGTCTACTTAAATTGAGATTCTTGGGAAGACTCTGGAACGTATCATAAACCACCGACTCAGACTATTTATCTAAGACGAAGGACTCCTCACACACATGCAATTTGGTTTTAGAAAACATAGATCGACACAGGAAGCACTAAACATTATTACAAACTACATTCACATAAATAAATAGAACAGACGGAAAAACAAGACAGCTTTTATTACCAAGGACATAAAACGAGCTTTTGACACTGCTTGAAGTATAAAATCTGCGAAAATGTCAACTTCCCATTAATAATAGGATATATATATATATATATATATATATATATATTTTTTTTTTTTTTATTATATAATATACAGTACCATGCTCCGTGCTCCATGTCGATGAGAGCCCTGGCCACATCCTCTGCGGTGTAGTTGCACTTTGGCGCCCCCTTCTTCACATACTTGCGGACCATTCTGTAACAAGAAAAAAGATGCTATATATATCTTCATAGTGCATAACATGCATATTCTCAATTCCACCCTTTGATCTCAATTGCCCCACCCCTTGATCTCAATTGCCCCAATCTAGTAATTGGTCAAGATTTGGAACACTAATGAACTTACCTGATAGTTGATGCAGGAGAGTTTTCACGAGAATTTGTTCAGTTCTGTATGTGATTTTCAGTTTTCTGTTTCAATTTGTCACTGCGCTACAATTCTTAGCGTTTAGCCTGAAAATTTTACCTGAAAAAGAAGTTTTGGAGAATGTAGTTAAATTTCATATAATTCAAGTTGAGATGCTTAATGCAACTCGGTGCATAATTGGTGGTCACACAGAACATTATAAATATATTCTAGCCTTAGTAATAACACAACAGTATAGTTTGTTCTCAAATATATCCTAGCCTTAGTAATAACACAACAGTAAAGTTTGTTCTCAAATATATCCTAGCCTTAGTAATAACACAACAGTATAGTTTGTTCTCAAATATATCCTAGCCTTAGTAATAACACAACAGTATAGTTTGTTCTCAAATATATCCTAGCCTTAGTAATAACACAACAGTATAGTTTGTTCTCAAATATTCCTAGCCTTAGTAATAACACAACAGTATAGTTTGTTCTCAAATATATCCTAGCCTTAGTAATAACACAACAGTATAGTTTGTTCTCAAATATATCCTAGCCTTAGTAATACACAACAGTATAGTTTGTTCTCAAATATATCCTAGCCTTAGTAATAACACAACAGTATAGTTTGTTCTCAAATATATCCTAGCCTTAGTAATAACACAACAGTATAGTTTGTTCTCAAATGCCCCAATAATTCTCAATTACCCCATCTGTTCTCAGATGCCGCATTATACGGTATATATATATATATATATATATATACCGTATGTATATATATATATATATATATATATATATATATATATACCAGTATATATATATATATATATATATATATATATATATATTATATATATATATATATATATATAAATATATATACAGGGTGTCCCGCGAGTTTTGTCAAATACTTCCAGAGATGAAAGATTAAGAAATTCTAAGTAAAAACTGTTATATACTGTACACTTAGGCTTTTTGGGGCATTTTTTTGTATTTATGGATCCTTATAGTCGGCATTTTGGTGTTTTTTGTAATTTCTAACCCTTGTGTTTCTTCAATAAGATGAGGATAGGAGAAAACAAAACTATAAAGTGTATTATGAACCATGATATCAATACTTCAAACTGAATATTATAAGAAACCAACAAAGCTTAATTTTAAGCTCATCATCGCGGAAGGAAGAAAGGAGCTACAGAGCATTTTTCTGGTGTTTTCTGTCATTTTAAACCCATTTTCCGAGTAATGAAAATGAATATCGATAACGTTAGATGCTGTATGATGGTGCATGGTATCAATACTTGAAAACACAAACAAATCCTCTGTAGCTCCTTTCTTCTTTCCGTGATGATGAGCTTAAAATTAAGTTTTGTTGGTTTCTTGTAATATTCAACTCCATGTCAAGGGAATATGAAGTACGATGTAGGGAAGTTTTTGGTGTCAGTTTGAAGTATTGATATCATGCTTCATAATACACTTTATTGTTTCTTTTCCTATCCTCATTATATTGAAGAAAAACAGGGTTAGAAATGACAAAAAAACACCAAAATGCCGACTTTAAGAGTCCATAACTACAAAACAATGCCCCAAAAAGCCTATGTGTATATATCAGTTTTCACTTAGAATTACGTAATCTTTCATCTCTGGAAGTATTTGACAAAACTCGCTGGACACCCTGTATATATATATATATATATATATATATATATATATATATATATATATACAGTATATGTATATATATATATATCCTTATATATATATAATATATATATATATATATATATATATATATATATATAGGTACTGTATATATACCGGTATATATATATATATATATATATATATATATATATATATATATATATATACATATTATATATATATATATATATAATTATATATATATATATATATAATATAATATTATATATATATATATATATATATTATATATAATATTATATATATATATATATATATATATATATAGAGAGAGAGAGAGAGAGAGAGTGAGAGAGAGAGAGATCAACCTTCTGTCTGCTCTCAGTATTTTTGGTGTTTCTTCTTGTCCGGAAGTTAGGTGTCCTCAAATTTCTCTGTTGGTTCCTCACCCCTGCACTGCTTCTTTTATGTTCTATGTGTATGAAGGAGACACACGAGAGGTTGCATGTAACAGGTGTCTCCCCCAAAGCCGAAAGAGTGAAAGAGAGCCAGATGCAAGGGACGTTGGGGTCAAGAGGCATGGACACATGAATTTTAATGCAGTCTAAGTCATTGGATGAAGGAAAGATTGATTGAGTGAGAGAACTCCAGGGTTCACTGTCTTATTGAGTACAAGAAAGTCTGAGAACATTTGCTAATTCTTTGGTTTGAGAGCTGGACAGTATGGAATAAAACTGTGTTGAAAGGCGGGTACCTCAAACTCACCGCAAGGGAGGGGGTATGCACTGAGAGAGCTCTGAAGAACACTGATTGTTTTAATAGCGATAGAAGAGTGAAAGATATGCAACATTGCGGCGCGTAGAAAGAGACTGTTGGGAACTAGTAAGAGGAAGTGAGTTGATGAGGCGAAATGCTTTTGACTCTACTTGTTCGATAAGCGCGCTAAGGGTAGAACTTCACCACACATGTGAACAATACTCGATACATGGGCATGCTGTGCCCCTATATAGAGAAAGAAGCTGTGCAAGGGAGAAAAACCCCATGGGAAGTTGTTTTAGCCAGAATGGTAAGATGATCTTTCCTAGAACGGTCTGATGAAATAGATACACCAAAAATATTGATAGAAGATAATGGATTGATGTGTATATAGTTGAAGTGTAATTGTTAGTCTTGTGGAAGATTGTGACGGGTAGATAGAGGGAGAAAATGGGTCTTGGAGGCATTGAAAGTAACAAGATTTATTTTTGCCCCAATCAGAAATAATTAATAGATCAGAGGATATTCGGTCTATTGCCTTGTCATGTGACTGTTGGAGTGATTGCTCTGTATAGGGGCACAGTGCACCCATGCATCAAGTATTGTTCGCATGTGTAGAGAGGTTCCACCCATACCGCACTTCTCGGAAAGGTAGTGTCAAAAGGATTTGGTCTCAACCACTCACCTATTTTTATTATTTATCTACAATCTCTCTTTACACGCCGCAATGTTGCATCTCTCTCACTCTTCTACCTATATTGTAATAATCAGTGTTCTTCAGAGCTTTCTCTCAATGTATACCTCCTCCCTTTCGGAGAGTGGGGGGCAACCGCTATTCGACACACACCCACCCCAATTGTGCCTAACTCTCAAACTCAAGATTGTATTATGGCCTTTTCTTGCATCCACTATAACAGTATTTTGTATCCTATTCGTACTTAAATAGTATTTTTAAATACAAGATTAATTAACACATATACCTGACAATAGCAAGACAAATTGTACCTTATTTCAGAGTTCGATACAATATATCTTATTGTTTCCGGTTTTCTATGTTATTTAATCTTGTATTGGATATGACTATTCAATTAGTAATATTAAGATAAATGATAGTACGGCTATAATAGAGGTGAGACAGGCCAAATCACATATGTTCTTTTATTTTCAGTGATTTGTGGGATTATATCTTGTATTTGATACAACACACGAGCACCTGTATCTAATACTCTGTGTCAGTGTCTGGTATCCGCAATATCTTAAAAATCTATTGGTTTAGTATTGGGTAATGTATTCGCATTTCAAGGTTTCTGTTCATATTTATCATTTACAAAGTTACAATAGCATCACGATGTAACCAACAATTTGTGAAATAACAGCCTTTTCTTTAGTACATAATTTATATATCTTATAAGATGAGTCCGCGCCTAGTATCGGATACATACCCCCGTGGGACGACGACTTTAGTATATATTTGACCCTCTAACTACCGCTAAAGTTCTCTAGTAACACTAGCTTGTCACAAAACTTACATCTATGTCGTGAACTGTGAGCAAGCCACTTGGTGCTGCGCCAGGAGGTATAAATATAGTTTGGGTATATTAGTAGTTTACTTCACTTTAATCCACCATAGCAACTTTAGATATATTCATCTCTCAGCGTATTACGTATTATATTAGCTAGTAAAATACCGCACGATATACTGTATATTTAGTTTAACAGACCTCCCCATTTTAACGTCATCAATTATTTCGTTATAATTGTACAAACTTAGTTTGTCCATTAATATAATTTTGGATTTTGAAACCAAAGCTTTTCAAACTAATTCATAAGACCATGGTGACTTAATAGGTGTGTTTTAATTCACTCAAATACTCTTTGGATATATAGTGTTTGAATGCTTGTTTATGCCATAGTCTGTAACTTGTTTTAGATATATAGTGTTTGAATGCTTGTTTATGCCATAGTCTGTAACTTGTTTTAGATATATAGTGTTTGAATGCTTGTTTATGCCATAGTCTGTAACTTGTTTTTTTAATGCCAATACATAATTATTCGTGGATTATTGTACGTAACTCTCGAATGTATGAAGGTTAAAGATTTGGTTTGTAATAATATATTTCATTACACCACATCGATTTATGAAGAAAAATATAATGCACATTTGATTTCACTTGACATTTAACCTCCCAAAGCAGCATATTCCTCTCCCGTAATACTAAGAATGAAGTTTCGACCATTTCATTGACCACATGAAGGTTACTATAGTATATATAGATAATAAATAATAACTTACTTATACATTATGATATATTAATATTAGTCTCTAAAATATCTGTACAACTATGAACATAAAAACCTGACATTCGCTTCTTTGTCAATAATTGTTAATTTCCATAGATTTTATTTTGTAAGTGTATGAATAAGAACTGATTATAGTCCATGAGCCAAGACCCGAATTTTGGGATATCGGTACCACCCGGGGTGACTAATTCTCTTAGGTGTTTTTAGCTTGCTACATGTCTCTAGTTTATGTTTTGATATGATAGCCCTTGCACATTGGTAGCTTAATGGTCGTTATCACTTCTTGAATAGACATACCCTACCGAAAATTCCGAATTTTTTTAAAATGTCAAATTTGGGGACAGGAATGCCTAAATGTCAACAAAATGCATATAGTAATTGTCACATTTAATACAAGTCCTGTAAATACACACTAAGCATGCCATGGGCTTGTACATACTATTATGGCAAATTACTACTCCTAAATATCATCTACGTCAGACTCGGAATCTGACTGTTGTGCCACCGGCTCTTCTTCAATAGCCTTGTTCTGACATGTCTGTAACCTGCACATGTCCGTGCATTTTAGACCATTGCTGAGGCAAGTACACTTAGGGAGTTCGCATGACCGCACACACTTGCAAGACAGTAGCTGCATAACAGCATCTGGTGCTGGTGAGCCTCGCATCCAGTTGACGGCAAGCTTACCGTCCTCATCTGTCATCCAACCGCAGTCTGTTGGGTTCGCAACAAATGGCTGGCTCTGAAGACTTCTCCTCCAGATCGCAGCCTGGTAGTTTGCACGCAGTGCATGCATGAAGAGGCAGTCCTCACAAGGAGGGAGTTGACTTGACTCTACCTCTCCACGTCTTGCACAGAACAGCTCATACCGAAGCTTGTTTACCTTAGTTGTGTGGGTAGATGGTAGGTACATGTGGCAGGTGATTTCCTGTAGCTTCTCAAAGAGTTCAGGAGACACTTCCCATGAGCGTCCAAGTTCGTGAAAAGCATGCTGGTATGTCTTGTCCATCTTCACCTGCTTGAGTGTCGTCATCTTCCCTCGGCCAGCGAATGCACTGACGGTATCACAGCCTGTAAAGGCATGCATACCAATCAATGAATCACACACGCTGCCTCCCAGTGTGCGGCTCAGTGTGGTGATATCCAGGAATCTTGTCCGGTTCTTCGTCCCGCACTTCTGGAACAGATGGGATGGGATCTTGTGGCACATGCCAAGACACAACACCATGACGTCTGTATCTTCTGCAGTGATGATGACAGACTTGTTCCCAGATTCTGCTGCATGAAGTGCATGGAGAAGAAGGCGTGTGTCTGCTTCTTCTTGAGTTGACTTAAGCTCAGGAGCCTCTTCCCACTGCTCTTTGGTGATCTTGAAGCAGCGCTGCTCACATGTGACATACAGCTCCTTGTCCTTGAGCTTCTCCCTGTGCTGTGGTGCCTTCCATTCTTCTACCAAGAACTTGATAAGACTTGCCTTGTTGGAGGAACTACCGAGTAACTTTCTCCACTGCTGGATGTTGTGCCCAGGTTGAATGTTCTTGAAATGAATTCCTGTGCCTGCACTTCTTTTGGCTCGTTCTGCATCCTTGATGGATGTCTCCTTGTAGATATCAAACACAACATCAATGCGCCTGCTCTTAGCACCTTCATGAACAGCGTGACTCAGTGCTGTACCTGCAAGCTGTGAAAAAGTTTTGTCGTTTCCCTTCAGTTTGTGGACCAGGCTCATCCCATCAATTATGGTAGCAGAGGGCTCGGGTATCACTTCTGCAGGAGAAACATTCCTCTCTAACTCCTTTGCGAGGGCAGCCTTGTTGGTCTTGCGGAGAGACCCATCACCGCTGGCAAGTGCCCAAGGCAAAGGCCCCAGGGGATGAGCCAAGACATCACTCATTTTGAGCTTTCTGTTCTCGGCAACAAGGATCATCTGGCCAAATAGGTTCCTGTCAGCCTTTAAGATAACCTCCTTGGCATGGTCTTGTGAGCGTGGCTTCATTCTGATGTTAGTGAACGTTCTCAGTTTCGTCTTTGTCATCGTGTCATGAAACTGTATAGTTGGCGTATCGATCTCCAGGCGCTCTTCCTTGAAGGCTTGATATGCATCCTCTCCTATTCTGTAGGCCCCTAGAAGGTCTTTGACAACTTCTGGTGGTGCCATAGTCGCAGTTGACAAACTGACAAGATCTTCTTGCTCTGCGTTGAAGGGGTTCAACCAGCTGGTCTCCATCAGTTGAACTAAAGATTGGACATCGGCCTCATCTCTTCTAATCCTGGGCATCTGTAGGTCTGGGTGGCTGAAGTCAGTATACTTTTGGCCTACTACCATAGTCCTGAGCTGCCTTAAGTACCTGCTGCGATACTCCGATGTCAGGTAGTAGTACCTGGCGACAGCTCCGCCTTTCAGGCTGAAGCCTTTTGTGCCCCCTGGTGTCTGGGTGTCTTTGTTGATCGTCTCTTCGATTGTCTGGTCCACAGGGATCCGTCCAAAGGGATTCTTGCTACCGATCTGGACCGAAAAGCCACCTTGCATGAAGTGTTCATGGACCTCTGGGTGTTCAATGGGCAGTCGAGACATCAAGGCATAGTAGTAGGTTAGGAACCGGGCATAGTTCACTTTGTCATAGGCAAAACACCACGGTATCATCTGTCGGATTGCTCCTAGGTGGAGCATCCAGTTGCCTTCTCTGGAGGCTCGAATTAAGTCCAGCATGATCTCAACCATGTCCAGGTATGACATCCAGAATGCTGAGAGGTTGTGTTCATCTCTGAGGGTCTCAAGATAAACTTGGAAAAGCTTCATGATATGTGTGCATGATTCACTCTCCATCAGCTCTTGAAAGAGTCCCTGAGACACATTGCTGTGAAAGCTGTTGATGTCCTTCAGTGTTTCATCTAGATGGTGTATGTCCCTTGAATGGTTTTCTTCTAGCCATGAAAGGAAGCCTTTCCATGCAAGCCTCATCAGTGCTTCATACACGAGCTTGTGTAGTCTCACTGCTCTGTTGTACCTCTTGCCGTTCATCACTCCTGACACTGATCCTTCTGCGATGATACCTGATTCCACACACAGATCTCTAAGACCTGCATCTTGAAACCTCTTTCCTATGGTGGAGATGAGATTACAGATTGTGTGGAAGACGCCCATCCTGATGATAATGTTCTTGAACTTCTCTTGTTTCCAGATAACTTCGGCAGCTTTGGCATAGAGTGCTTGATCAAACATGCACACAATCTTGTTAAGCTGTAAGGACTGCATGATAGCATGCGTTTGTTCCAAGATTTCATTAACGGTGGACATTTCTGTTGCGGGAGCATTGATAGTGGGCAGGTAGCTTACAGTGTCCTGAACCACTGCAATGTCTCTGCGCATTTTGATGTTGAACCCAGTCCAACTGCTGATGGACTGGTCCTCATGGTCTGACATTCGAGTAAGAAGCCAGATATGGTTCTTTGTCTTTGAATCCTGGACTTCCTTGGTAGTGTCGACATACGCAGTCTCAATCCTAGGTGGCCCTGCCCGCCGCCCAACATTGTATATTGGCAGCATTGATGATGTCTGAGTGATGCTTCTTATCTTGGACTTGGTAATCTCTGGCAGGACTTTCTCTGGCACAGAGCCTGCAACCTTGGACTGGACAGCAATGCCATTGACTCTATGAGAAGTACCTGCTCCACTTAGGGTCTCTTCAAGTCGGTCAATGTTATCCCAGGCCAGGGTTGTGAACACACCAGGGTAGATGTTTGCTGGCAGTGGAATGTCATCCTTTGAGCATTCCAGCTTCTGGATACAAAGGGCTGTATCGATCTCCTCAAACATTGAGTAAGACACACAGTGACCAAGACGATTCAGAGTTCGGATCAGTTCTGTGTTTCCTGTCAAAGACTTTACAGCATTGGTCAGCAGTACGTGCTTGGGTGGTTTTGTCTTGCCACTGGTAACAGCAAAGACCAAGTCACTGCCAAAGGAAGTGGCAAGACGTTGAGCTCTTTCAGAGGGAGTTTCACACTCACACTCTCCTGTCAGCAGGGTGTGCAGGAATTGAGTGACTGCTGCAGGAATGACATTCTGATCTGTATCGGGAGGCCATGGCTGACTCACATCTTGTTTATTGATCTCATTCCTCAGCTGCATTCCTGCTTTGGTTAAGACATCTTCAGAGTTAGCTGCTCTTGCTTCTTGCAGGTCTTTTGCCATTTTGTGTGCTTGCCGGGCAAGGTCGTCCATTGAGAGGCTGCGTGGATAGATTAGAAGCTTTCCTTTCTCATCTGGGACAAAGCGTAGTGATTCTCCAAACTCGGTTTCAATCTTTCGGCGAACATGTTTCTTTGTCGCTGGTTTCAGTTGGATAATACCACGGGACATCATGGATCTCTCAAGCCTAGATGTGAGGTTTGTCATAGGCAGTACCTCTGGGTTGGGGAATAATTTGGTCCTTATATACAAGCAGAGTTCCTCGAGGGCTTCTGTCTCAACCTCTTCGTAGCGTGCTTCCTCGCTTTCTTCCTGATTTTCACCTGCACCCGACCTGGCGGCCGCTGGGAAATCATCTTTTGTGAAGAGTTTGTAGCACGACTTGTGGTAGTGACCCTCTGCAGCAACAAGGTCTCTGCTAACTAAACCAAGGATTCTCTGGTTGAGTTTCCTTATTGCTGCTCTGCGAATCTTCTCATCTGCTCGTAGCTCAACACACTGTATGAGTGGCTCCCTTGTCTTTGTTGTTTTTATGTACTTGCTTGACTTCTCGCAGAAGATACATACTTTGGCATACACCCTGCTAGTACTAGGGGCATCCCTTGATGCCCTCCTCCTGGGGTCGACGCTTGCTGATTCTATCTTGACACCCTTGGCAAGGATAGAATCCAGTGACTTCTTCATTGTAAAGAGACTACGACATTTACGGTGATAATGTATGTGTGGTATTCCTCCTTCTTCAAGGCCCTTGGCTGCTTCCAGGACTGGATCATGCTGCCTGATTTCTGCAGCCCTGAGCAATGTGTTCCAGGAGTCCAAATCCTGTGGTGACACCAGAGCATCGCTGTCATCATCAGAGCAGTGGATGATACAGTCGATCCGTGCTCTCTTCCTCGCAGATGGTTCCATCCTGCCGTCAAACAGTCGACACACACCTGCAAAAAATATCACCATTAAACCATGAACAAACAAACACATTACATGGAAACCACTCTACATATGTTTGCTCCTTCCAATAATAAATTATCCCCAAAATATAACAAAAAATCCCCAAATATGAAATAAACCCCTAAATATGGAGAAACTTGAAATACACATCGGAATAATTCTTGTAGAGAATCAAATAAGCTACAAGAGCTGTTAGAATATATTTTTCAATGTTCCCCATATTTAAGGATTTATTCTAGATTTAGAGGAAAATACCCAAAATATAGAGTATATTCCGAAATATGAGGAAATTTGAAAAATACCTAAGAACAACTCTGGTAGAGAATATAATTCTACATAGGTGTTCAAAGTTTCGCGATGATTGTGTGATGGATTTTAAAGAAAATGAGGAAAACGCCGAGCGTCACGCTAAAAATCTTTATTTTTGGGTAGCGCCCCTATTGCATCAAAAAAATTAGACTAAGCTACCAGTGCGAGAAGGCTATCATATCTTAATGTACTTACAGTCACTCTATAAACATTTTAGTACCATTCGTGTTTAGTCACCCCAGGTGGTACCGATATCTGGCCTGGCTCATGGACTATTATCACGTAGTTTACTTTGTCTTTAGTTAACATGTGTATTAACATAGTAAATCTTTATCATATAGTTTACTATGAATGTAGTTAACATGTGTATTAACATTATAACTCTTTACCATATAGTTTACTATGAATGTAGTTAACATGTGTATTAACATTATAACTCTTTATCATATAGTTTACTATGAATGTAGTTAACATGTGTATTAACATTATAACTTTACCATATAGTTTACTATGAATGTAGTTAACATGTGTATTAACATTATAACTCTTTACCATATAGTTTACTATGAATGTAGTTAACATGTGTATTAACATTATAACTCTTTACCATATAGTTTACTATGAATGTAGTTAACATGTGTATTAACATTATAACTCTTTATCATATAGTTTACTATGAATGTAGTTAACATGTGTATTAACATTATAACTCTTTACCATATAGTTTACTATGAATGTAGTTAACATGTGTATTAACATTATAACTCTTTACCATATAGTTTACTATGAATGTAGTTAACATGTGTATTAACATTATAACTCTTTATCATATAGTTTACTATGAATGTAGTTAACATGTGTATTAACATTATAACTCTTTACCATATAGTTTACTATGAATGTAGTTAACATGTGTATTAACATTATAACTCTTTACCATATAGTTTACTATGAATGTAGTTAACATGTGTATTAACATTATAACTCTTTACCATATAGTTTACTATGAATGTAGTTAACATGTGTATTAACATTATAACTCTTTATCATATAGTTTACTATGAATGTAGTTAACATGTGTATTAACATTATAACTCTTTACCATATAGTTTACTATGAATGTAGTTAACATGTGTATTAACATTATAACTCTTTACCATATAGTTTACTATGAATGTAGTTAACATGTGTATTAACATTATAACTCTTTACCATATAGTTTACTATGAATGTAGTTAACATGTGTATTAACATTATAACTCTTTACCATATAGTTTACTATGAATGTAGTTAACATGTGTATTAACATTATAACTCTTTACCATATAGTTTACTATGAATGTAGTTAACATGTGTATTAACATTATAACTCTTTATCATATAGTTTACTATGAATGTAGTTAACATGTGTATTAACATTATAACTCTTTACCATATAGTTTACTATGAATGTAGTTAACATGTGTATTAACATTATAACTCTTTACCATATAGTTTACTATGAATGTAGTTAACATGTGTATTAACATTATAACTCTTTACCATATAGTTTACTATGAATGTAGTTAACATGTGTATTAACATTATAACTCTTTATCATATAGTTTACTATGAATGTAGTTAACATGTGTATTAACATTATAACTCTTTATCATATAGTTTACTATGAATGTAGTTAACATGTGTATTAACATTATAACTCTTTATCATATAGTTTACTATGAATGTAGTTAACATGTGTATTAACATTATAACTCTTTACCATATAGTTTACTATGAATGTAGTTAACATGTGTATTAACATTATAACTCTTTATCATATAGTTTACTATGAATGTAGTTAACATGTGTATTAACATTATAACTCTTTATCATATAGTTTACTATGAATGTAGTTAACATGTGTATTAACATTATAACTCTTTACCATATAGTTTACTATGAATGTAGTTAACATGTGTATTAACATTATAACTCTTTATCATATAGTTTACTATGAATGTAGTTAACATGTGTATTAACATTATAACTCTTTACCATATAGTTTACTATGAATGTAGTTAACATGTGTATTAACATTATAACTCTTTATCATATAGTTTACTATGAATGTAGTTAACATGTGTATTAACATTATCTCTTTATCATATAGTTTACTATGAATGTAGTTAACATGTGTATTAACATTATAACTCTTTACCATATAGTTTACTATGAATGTAGTTAACATGTGTATTAACATTATAACTCTTTATCATATAGTTTACTATGAATGTAGTTAACATGTGTATTAACATTATAACTCTTTACCATATAGTTTACTATGAATGTAGTTAACATGTGTATTAACATTATAACTCTTTACCATATAGTTTACTTTGCCTTTAGCAATCATATGTATTTATTTTACTCATTACCACATACTTACCTTTGTTTTTAATTAACGTGCATTAATTTATACATTCTTTACAACAATATGTACTATCTTTAGTTAACATATTTATTAATATAAGCACTCTTTAATACTCTGTCTTTAATACATATATGTAAAAATAGAAGCACTCTTTACCACATAGTTATTTTGTCTTCAGTTCATGTAATTATGTAAAAATAGGAGTACTCTTTACCACATAGTCTACTTTGTTTTTAGTAAGCAATTGATTATGTTTTTTTTTATTTATTTTTTTTATATGTGATTGAGGGAGGCAAAAGGCAGAACTGCCTATAACGAGTGCCTCTCCCATAGTTGAAAGAGTGACAGGGCCAAAACCAAGGGACGTTCGAGCCAAAATGCCTGGGCACATGGAGTTTGAAGCAATTTAAGTCAATTAAGCAATTTAAGTTCTGGGAGAGAGTTCCAGAGCTCAGCTGTTGAGTAGAAGAAAGTTTGAGAGTAACGTTTCACTCTTGGGTTGGAGAGTTGCACAGAGTAGGGGTGGGATTGAGTTGCAAGACGGATACCACGTGCCCTACGTAAAGGAGGTGGTATACACTGGGAAAGCTCTGAGGAACACTGTTCATTATAGTAGTGATAGAATAGCGAGAGAGATGCAACATTGCGGCGGAGAGAGAGAGATTGCAGAGAGTTGGTGAGTGGATGGGAGTTAATGATACAAAAGGCCTTCCTTTCAACTTTGTCTAGGAGAGCGGTGTGAGAGAAACCTCCCAACACATGTGAACAATACTCAATACAAGGATGCACTATGCCCGTGTACAGAGCAAGAAGCTGTGCAGGGGAAAAGAATCCCCTAAGTCAGTTGAGCACACCCAGCGTCAGGGAGGCTGCCTTAGCAAGCCTGGTAATATGGTCCTTCCAACTGAGAGCAGAAGAAAAAGAGACACCAAGAATATTGAGAGAAGATGAAGGATTGATTTTTGTATTGTTGAAGAATAAGGGTCGATAGTCCGCTTGGAGTTCCTTACGGGTAGATAGATGGAGATATTGGGTTTTGGAAGCATTAAAGGTAACAAGGTTTTCTCTGCCCCAATTGGAGATAGTATTTAGATCAGAATTTAAGAGTTCTATGGCTTCATTACGTTTGTCGTTGAGGGTTTGCTGGCTGGGGCATTCTGAAAAACTAATGGAGTAGTGTAGGTTGAGTCGTCTGCGTATGAATGGATGGAAATTGAGGTACAGTTGAGGAGATAATTTATAAAAATTAGAAAGAGAATAGGAGATAGGACAGATCCCTGAGGAACACCGGAGTTTATAGGGTGAGGAAATTAACAATGGCCGTCCACTAACCGCGGCTATAGAATGGCCGGAAAGGAAATTAGAGACAAAGGCACAGATGGAGGGATAGAAACCGAAGGAGGGTAGTTTATAAATTAAAGATTTGTGCCAGACTCTATCGAAGGCTTTCGATATGTCTAGTGCAATAGAAAAAGTCTCACCGAATTCCCGAAAGGAGGATGACGAAGAGTTAGTAAGATATGAAAGAAGATCACCAGTAGAGCGACCCTTAAGGAAGCCATACTGGCGATCTGAGAGCAGATTATGAGAAGGGAAATGCTTAAGAAATTTGGAAGCAAGAATAGTTTCAAAAACTTTAGAAAGACAAGAGATGAGAGCAATTGGACGATAGTTGGAGGGTTGAGAGCGGTCACCCTTCTTTGGGACAGGTTGAATGTGAGCAAATTTCCAGTATGAAGGGAAGACGTTCGAGGATAGACAGAGACAAAAGAGTTTGCCTAGGCAGGGAGTCAGCACGGAAGCACAGTTTTTGAGAACAACAGGAGGAACACCGTCCGGACCGTACACCTTATTAGTATTAAGCCCAGAGAGGGTAGAAAGTACATCTTTAGAAGAGATTAGGATATTAGGCATAAGTAAGAGAGAGGAGGGTGGAGAGGGAGGAATAGCACCGGAATCATCCAAGGTGGAGTTTCTAGCAAAAGTTTGAGCGAAGAGTTTAGCTTTGTCAGAGGAAGAAGTGATGGTTGTGCCATCAGAATGGAAAAGGGGAGGGAAAGACAAGGAAGAAAAATTGTTGGAGAGGTTTTTGGCTAGATGCCAGAAAGCTTGAGAAGAGCTAGAGTTGGGTAGTTCACTGCATTTATTATTGATGAAAGAGTGTTTGGCAAGTCGAAGAACAGATTTGGCTTGATTCCGGGCAGAAACATAGGAAGAATGAGAGTCTTGAGTTTTAAGGCGTCGGTACCGTTTGAATGCTTCCTCCTTTTTGCGGACAGCAGTAGAACAGGCGTGAGTAAACCAAGATTTGTTATCATTAGTCTGAGAGAAATAGAATGGAATGTATGCTTCCATGCCCGATAGGATTACCTCGGTAATGCGTTCAGCACTCTCCGAGGGTCCCCGGCCACGGAAGCAGAAATAATTCCATGGGAAATCAAACAAGTACTGCCGGAGAGCCTCCCAGTCGGCAGCACCGAAGTGCCACAAGCGCCGCCGGCTAGGAGGATCGGGTGGCCGTACTGGAGAGATAGGACAGGTGACAGAGATAAGTTTATGGTCGGAGGAGCCCAAAGGAGAGAAAAGATCAACAGTATAAGAAGAAGGGTTAGAAGTTAGAAACAAGTCAAGAATGTTGGGCCGATCTCCGATGCGATCCGGGATACGGGGGGGTTGCTGAACTAACTGCTCTAGGTCATTTAGGATAGAAAAGACGTAGGCTTGTTCACCAGCTGGGTCAGTAGTGTGAGAGGAGAGCCATTGGCGGTGGTGAACGTTGAAATTTCCTAAGATGGAGATTTCTGAGAAAGGAGAAATGGATAGAATGTGTTCCACTGTAGAGTTTAAATAGTCAAAGAATTTGGGAAAGTAGGTAGAGTTAGGGGAAAGATAGACAGCACAGAAACATTTAGTTAGAGAATGACAGGAAAGTTTGAGCCATAAAGTTGAGAATTCAGAGTCGTCGAAATCGGGAACACGAGAGCAAGTGAGTTTGTTGTGCACATAATTATGCACAACATCTGCCTTTGGCTTTGAAACTCGTTGCCATATAGTTTACCTTTTGGTTATATTTAATATATTTCATAATTTCCCTTATGGCACATTAAGTTAAGGTCTATGACACTGATCTATTCAGTCTAGGGGAAATAAAAAAAAAAACAAAAAACCCCACATTACTCGATAATGGCAAAAACAATCAAAATCATCGACAGTACTAAAATAAATTATAAAAACCCAAACACGTCTCACGAGATGAGATAGTGTTAAGTATATTGTCGTTAAGGTGCCATACTGATCTCCGCTCTAGTTATAGTACTGAGCTATAAGCCCTTTTCACACAGCCGTCCCTACACTCCTGACGAGCAGAATGATAATGGTGTGGGATCACAGCCATTCAAACGTGAAGCGACCGCATACACCCGTAAGACCCCCACGTCAGCAAGACGACAGAACAAAAATCTGAAAAGACAGAAAATAGATTTGAAAAGACTGCAAAACGTCAGGCAGAAAACAACCTCCCAACAACCCCCCCAACACGTACTTTTGACTCTCGACCACATAACGGCTGGGATTGTGTGTGTGTGAGTGGGTGCGAGTATGTTGGTGCATGTGTTTGTGTGTATGTGTCGGTGTATTTGTGTTTCTATGCCGGTATGTTTGTGTGTGTGTGTGTCAGTGAGTGCCTGTCTGTGTTTGTTTGTTTGTTTTTCTATGTGTATGAAGGAGACAAAAGGCAGGTTGCCTGTAACAAGTGTCTCCCACAGGGTCAAAAGAGTGACTGAGAGTCAAATTCAAGAGACGTTGTGGTCAAAATGCCTGGACACACAAAGTTTAAAGCAGCTTAAGTCATAGGATGAAGGAAAGACTGATTGAGGGAGGAAGTTCCAGAGTTCGCTAGTTCAGTAGAAGAACGTCTGAGAAAATTTGCCTATTCTCGGTTTGGAGAGTTGGGGATAATAGGAGTAGGACTGTGTTGAAAGGTGGGTGCCTCAAACTCACCGCAAGGGAGGGGGTATGCACTGAGATATCTCTGATGAACACTGATTGTTGTAATAGAGATAAAAGAGTGAAAGCGATGCAACAATGCAGTGTGTAGAAACAGATTGTAGGGAACTGGTGAGAGGAAGTGAGTTGATGAGGTGAAGCGCTTTTGACACTACTCTTTCGAGATGTGCGGTATGAATGAAACCTCCCCACACATGCCAACAATACTTGATACATGAGCATAGTTTGCCCCTATACAGAGCAAGAAGCTGTGTGGGGGTGAAGAACCCACAGAGACGGTTGAGCACTCCTAAATTCTGGGAAGCTGTTTTTAGCAAGAATGATAATATGATCTTTCCAAGAAACTTTGGATGAACAAGATACACAAAGAATATTGAGAGAAGCTAAAGGGTTTTCTTTTGAAGTGAAACACTGACCTTTTAAGCTACATACCAATACAGACGGGTTATCTAGATTACCAATGGTTAGCATGCAGGTCAAGGAAACTTCAACATAACAGGAGTTTCCTGAATTCACCAAACAACAATGGGCCAAATTATATTGGGATATATGGAGAGACCCTAGATATAGAGTAGTGTTAACTTTGGAAGAGGCCAAACACATGATCAAGCTCATGCATGGTCAGGAGGGAAGAGGTGCTCATTTGAGAAAATCCAAGATTCTACAACAGTTCATCAGTTCGAAAAAGATTTTCAAAGAAGTTATCCAGAGTTGTTTGGGTAGTCAAAGAGAAAAACACGGACCTGGCCCTAGTCAAGTAGCGGGCCATGTGACTGCTGGTCGACCATGGGAAGTATAATCTGTCAATCAGGAACACATTTTTTGACGAGTAAATAAGAGTCACCTTATCAATATCAAGAAGAGTATTGCCGAAAAAAAAATGATAGAAGAGGAAAGAAATTCGGAAACATATATCCCACAACTGACCTATCATTTCTTGCAAAGACCCATATTTCTGAGAGGAATATATTTTGGTAAGAAGACATGACCCTACAGGTGCTGGGAAGCTAGAGGATAAGTATGAGAGATTAATGGGCCTTATCAAGTCTGGTATAAAAAATGAATGGGGTATCGTGCATGCCACTCATATCCGACGTACCAAGAGATATGAAAGGCCGATACCAGGTGATGATGATAATCATTTCAGCTCTGAGGAATTCATTGGAGATGGAGAAGAAATCCAGAGTAATAATAGCCTGGACAAGGCATGTGTTAGAAACTCTAAATACGCCTCGTTAAGTCATGCTGTTAGTCCATTAGTACTAGTTAACCTATCTTCCTGCCAGAAGTGTGCAAGAAAAAATAAATTAGCTTATGCCAAGCAACCCTCAGATCTGACTAAAAGCCAAATTCCTGACTGGTCAGAAGAAAGAACAGACTCTAAGTTGATTAGCTCGGACAGGAGTCGTGAATCTGAAGAAGAAGTAGAAGCAGAGTACACGTTTGAAGAAGAAGAAGAATTAGTTAATAACTCTTTCGCTGACCGTCCTTGTTGGCCTCAAGAAAAGGGAACAACAGATATTATGTCTGAAGAAAAGAAATAGTAAGAAAGTAAACTCAACAGTCTTGTAGGTCAGGAAACCATCACTTGTAGTGTCCATATTTCCAGAATACCATACACGGATTTTTGAGTGTCCCGACGCAACTCGGGTAGAAATTGATTTCATTTAATTCTAACCCACAAAGCATGAGAGTTACAAATATTGAGAATATATCACAAATACATGTATTCTGGAAATATGGATCCTACAACTAGGTTTGAATTGAAATATATTCGCCTAGTGGGTTTCCCTTCTCCCTAACATAAATAGGATAGAAGGCTGAGTGTCTTTTAGACTGCCGTGGTGTAATTGATTAAAGCGTCGGCTATCATCCTGATGGTCGATGGTTCGATCCCCACTGAGAGACTAGAAACATTTAGTGGCTCACGTGTATTTGTGATATATTCTCAATATTTGTAACTCTCATGCTTTGTGGGTTAGAATTAAATGAAATCAATTTCTACCCGAGTTGCGTCGGGACACTCAAAAATCCGTGTATAGTATTCTGGAAATATGGATCCTACAACTAGGTTTGAATTGAAATATATTCGCCTAGTGGGTTTCCCTTCTCCCTAACATAAATAGGATAGAAGGCTGAGTGTCTTTTAGACTGCCGTGGTGTAATTGATTAAAGCGTCGGCTATCATCCTGATGGTCGATGGTTCGATCCCCACTGAGAGACTAGAAACATTTAGTGGCTCACGTGTATTTGTGATATATTCTCAATATTTGTAACTCTCATGCTTTGTGGGTTAGAATTAAATGAAATCAATTTCTACCCGAGTTGCGTCGGGACACTCAAAAATCCGTGTATGGTATTCTGGAAATATGGATCCTACAACTAGGTTTGAATTGAAATATATTCGCCTAGTGGGTTTCCCTTCTCCCTAACATAAATAGGATAGAAGGCCGAGTGTCTTTTAGACTGCCGTGGTGTAATTGATTAAAGCGTCGGCTATCATCCTGATGGTCGATGGTTCGATCCCCACTGAGAGACTAGAAACATTTAGTGGCTCACGTGTATTTGTGATATATTCTCAATATTTGTAACTCTCATGCTTTGTGGGTTAGAATTAAATGAAATCAATTTCTACCCGAGTTGCGTCGGGACACTCAAAAATCCGTGTATGGTATTCTGGAAATATGGATCCTACAACTAGGTTTGAATTGAAATATATTCGCCTAGTGGGTTTCCCTTCTCCCTAACATAAATAGGATAGAAGGCTGAGTGTCTTTTAGACTGCCGTGGTGTAATTGATTAAAGAGTCGGCTATCATCCTGATGGTCGATGGTTCGATCCCCACTGAGAGACTAGAAACATATATATATATATATATATATATATATATATATATATATATATATATATATATAAATATATGTGTATTTTTATTTTCTATGTGATTGAGGGAGGCAAAAGGCAGAACTGCCTATAGCGAGTGCCTCCCCCATAGTTGAAAGAGTGACAGGGCCAACATCAAGGGACGTTCGAGCCATAATGCCTGGACACACGGTGTTTGAAGCAATTTAAGTCATAGGAAGAGGGAAAGACTGATTCTGGGAGAGAGTTCCAGAGCTCAGCTGTTGAGTAGAAGAAAGTTTGAGAGTAACATTTCACTCTTGGGTTGGAGATTTGCACAGAGTAGGGGTGGGATTGAGTTGCAAGACGGGTACCACGTGCCCTATGTAAAGGAGGTGGTATATACTGGGAAAGCTCTGAGGAACACTGATTATTATAGTAGCGATAGAATAGCGAGAGAGATGCAACATTTCGGCGGAGAGAGAGAGATTGCAGAGAGTTGGTGAGTGGACGGGAGTTTATGATGCGAAAGGCCTTCCTTTCAACTTTGTCTAGTAGAGCGGTGTGAGAGGAACCTCCCCACACATGTGAACAATACTCAATACAAGGACGCACAATGCCCCTGTACAGAGCAAGAAGCTGTGCAGGGGAAAAGAACCCCCTAAGGCGGTTGAGCACACCCAGCTTCAGGGAGGCTGCCTTAGCAAGACTGGTAATATGGTCCTTCCAAATGAGAGCAGAAGAAAAAGAGACACCAAGAATATTGAGAGAAGATGAAGGATTGATTTTTGTATTATTGAAGAATAAGGGATAGTCCGCTGGGAGTTCCGTACGGGTAGATAGAGAAATTGGGTTTTGGAAGCATTAAGGTAACAAGATTTTCTCTGCCCCAATTGGAGATAGTATTTAGATCAAAATTTAAGAGTTCTATGGCTTCATTACATTTGTCGTTGAGGGATTGCTGGCTGGGGCGTTCTGCAAAACTAATGGAGTAGTGTAAGGTTGAGTCATCTGCGTAAGAATGGATGGGAATTGAGGTACAGTTGAGGAGATAATTTATAAAAATTAAAAAGAGAATAGGAGATAGGACAGAGCCCTGAGGAACACCAGAGTTTATAGGGTGAGGAAGTGAACAATGGCCGTCCACAACCGCGGCTATGGAATGGCCGGAAAGTAAATTAGAGACAAAGGCACAGATGGAGGGATAGAAACCAAAGGAGGGTAGTTTATAAATTAAAGATTTGTGCCAGACTCTATCGAAGGCTTTCGATATGTCTAGTGCAATAGAAAAAGTCTCACCGAAGTCCCGAAAGGAGGATGACCAAGAGTTAGTAAGATATGAAAGAAGATCACCAGTAGAGCGACCCTTAAGGAAGCCATACTGGCGATCTGAGAGCAGATTATGAGAAGAGAAATGCTTAAGAAATTTGGAAGCAAGAATAGTTTCAAAAACTTTAGAAAGACAAGAGATGAGAGCAATTGGACGATAGTTGGAGGGTTGAGAGCGGTCACCCTTCTTTGGGACAGGTTGAATGTGAGCAAACTTCCAGCATGAAGGGAAGACGTTAGAGGATAGACAAAGATGAAAGAGTTTGCCTAGGCAAACCAAGGATTTGTCAGCACGGAAGCACAGTTTTTGAGAACAATTGGAGGAACACCGTCCCGGACCGTACGCCTTATTAGTATTAAGCCCAGAGAGGGTAGAAAGTACATCTTTAGAAGAGATTAGGATATTAGGCATAAGTAAGAGAAAGGAGGGTGGAGAGGGAGGAATAGCACCGGAATCATCGAAGGTGGAGTTTCTAGCAGAAGTTTGAGCGAAGAGTTTAGCTTTGTCAGAGGAAGAAGTGATGGTTGTGCCATCAGAGTGGGAAAGGGGAGGGAAAGACGAGGAAGATAAATTGTTGGAGAGGTTTTTGGCTAGATGCCAGAAAGCTTGGGAGGAGCTAGAGTTGGATAGTTCAGTGCATTTATTATTGATGAAAGAGTGTTTGGCAAGTCGAAGAACAGATTTGGCTTGATTACGGGCAGAAACATAGGAAGAATGAGAGTCTTGAGTTTTAAGGCGTAGGTACCGTTTGAATGTTTCCTCCTTATTGCGGACAGCAGTAGAATAGGTGTGAGTAAACTAAGATTTGTTATCATTAGTCTGAGAGAAAGAGTATGGAATGTATGCTTCCATGCCCGATAGGATTACCTCGGTAATGCGTTCAGCACTCTCCGAGGGTCCCCAGCCACGGAAGCAGAAATCATTCCATGGGAAATCAAACAAGTACTGCCGGAGAGCCTCCCAGTCGGCAGCGCCAAAGTGCCACAAGCGCCACTGGCTAGGAGGATCGGGTGGCCGTACTGGAGAGATAGGACAGGTGACAGAGATAAGTTTATGATCGGAGGAGCCCAAAGGAGAGAAAAGATCAACAATATAAGAAGAAGGGTTAGAAGTTAGGAACAAGTCAAGAATGTTGGGCCGATCTCCGATGCGATCCGGGATACGGGTGGGTTGCTGAACTAACTGCTCTAGGTCATTTAGGATAGAAAAGACGTAGGCTTGTTCACCAGATGGGTCAGTAGTGTGAGAGGAGACCCATTGGCGGTGGTGAACGTTGAAATCTCCTAAGATGGAGATTTCTGAGAAAGGAGAAATGGATAGAATGTGTTCCACTGTAGAGTTTAGATAATCAAAGAATTTGGGAAAGTTGGTAGAGTTAGAGGAAAGATAGACAGCACAGAAATATTAATAAGAGAATGACAGGAAAGTTTGACCCATAAAGTTGAGAATTCAGAGGCGTCGAAATCGGGAACACGAGAGCAAGTGAGTTTGTTGTGCACATATGCACAACATCTGCCTTTGGCTTTGAAACTAGGATAGAGAAAGTAGGACGATACAGAGAAGGGGCTGCTGGATATTGCTAGAGACACCTGAGTTTCGGTGAGGAAGAGAAGATCAGCAACGCGTTCCGTTGACTGCTAGCAAAAAATTGCTTTTGCGAGCGCTCTGCTAGGCTAGCGGAACGACATTGCTTCCTCACTCTGCTCGGCTAGCAAAGCGAGCAGCCAAAAGAGGTTGCTAGGTTGACCTAGCAGAGCGAGCAATGAAAGTGTAAATTATTGGTTTTGCCTATTTCCACACTATTAATATTATTGAATGAGAAAAAAGATGTACAGCAGTTAATAATTATTGATAAAACAAATATATTTGACATCTTTCCCACCCTTATAGAATGTTGCCATAAATTATGTTATGCCTACACTGCAACATAATCGATTAAGACGTCCTTTTTTCTTCCTATGAGTATGTAATGTTACAGTTGGCATCGCCATTAATTGCTTCATTTATATATAGGCTAATATATGAAAGTAACACTACAGTCACTACCTATCAACAGAATCATTGTGAATATTACATAGGCTATATCGGACAATACCACCCCAGGCCACCACGGTACACTCTCAGTTAACAGGCCACCAGACTGATATTATGTATAAAAACATTAAAGTATTCTGAGCCTGTGTGTCAATGGAGTGGACGGTTTGAATAAGCATGCCGGGAGATTAATATTAAATGTAAAGCCACTCAAACTTGTCTGTGAGGTACTGAGTCTTAACAGAACGAACCTCTATGATATGCCTATGCGTGAAACATAACGACATAAACCTGCAAGTCGTGTCACTTTTAAAGATATTCTAGTGATTGATTTGTATGACAAATAGCAACATTATCGATGTGGTGGCTGTGGAACTGTGTATATTGAAATGTGTAAGAAACAAACTTGGAACAGACATTATGTATGCAATGCAGACATACAATTAATACAGACTGGTAGCCAACCATCACGCCTGAGTTTTCGCCAAATAACGTAATATGAGCGATATCGTCGATATTTAATGTAATCTGTACAATACTATTAATAATTCAAACACGGAAAATCGTCAGTTACTCATAAGAGTCACCACCATACTTTGAAAAACATGGAACTGTAAAAGTGTAGAATGAAACAAAAAATTGTGCAAAACCTAGTACTATGTCTTGACATATTCACCAACTTGCCCGATATTTTTATTTAAAAGGTATATGTTAAGTCCTAAAATAATATTGTAGTCACTTAGTATGAAAATAATATATCGCATATGCATTTAAAAATATTTATGGTATCCAACAACCTACATGATCAATGAAAACTCGTAAGTAGGCCTACTAAACAAAATAATGCAAGGTGCAAGCGATAGGCCTAATATCCATCACTGTAGTGTGTAGCCTACACTATTCCTTTAGTATAATACATTATAAGACCATTAGTCTACAGTTATTAGCAAGTATTTATATTGGATATTAGTCTCACAGTATATACTGTAGGTGTACACACAGTATATACTGTACGTGTACACACAGTATATACTGTAGGTGTACACACAGTATATATACAGTACTTGAGTGATTTATATTGGATATTAGTCTAACAGTATATACTGTAGGTGTACACACAGTATATATACAGTACTTGAGTGTTTTATATTGGATATTAGTCTCACAGTATATACTGTAGGTGTACACAGTATATATACAGTACTTGAGTGTTTTATATTGGATATTAGTCTCACAGTATATACTGTAGGTGTACACACAGTATATATACAGTACTTGAGTGTTTTATATTGGATATTAGTCTCACAGTATATACTGTAGGTGTACACACAGTATATATACAGTACTTGAGTGTTTTATATTGGATATTAGTCTCACAGTATATACTGTAGGTGTACACACAGTATATTACAGTACTTGAGTGTTTTATATTGGATATTAGTCTCACAGTATATACTGTAGGTGTACACACAGTATATATACAGTACTTGAGTGTTTTATATTGGATATTAGTCTCACAGTATATACTGTAGGTGTACACACAGTATATACAGTACTTGAGTGTTTTATATTGGATATTAGTCTCACAGTATATACTGTAGGTGTACACACAGTATATATACAGTACTTGAGTGTTTTATATTGGATATTAGTCTCACAGTATATACTGTAGGTGTACACAGTATATATACAGTACTTGAGTGTTTTATATTGGATATTAGTCTCACAGTATATACTGTAGGTGTACACACAGTATATATACAGTACTTGAGTGTTTTATATTGGATATTAGTCTAACAGTATATACTGTAGGTGTACACACAGTATATATACAGTACTTGAGTGTTTTATATTGGATATTAGTCTCACAGTATAGACTGTAGGTGTACACACAGTATATACTGTAGGTGTACACACAGTATATATACAGTACTTGAGTGTTTTATATTGGATATTAGTCTCACAGTATATACTGTAGGTGTACACACAGTATATATACAGTACTTGAGTGTTTTATTCTAGTATTTATATTGGATATTAGTCTTACAGTATATACTGTAGGAGTACACACAGTATATACTGTAGGTGTACACACAGTATATACTGTAGGTGTACACACAGTATATACTGTAGATGTACACACAGTATATATACAGTACTTGAGTGTTTTATTTATATTGGATATTAGTCTCACAGTATATACTGTAGGTGTACACACAGTATATATACAGTATATACTGTAGGTGTACACACAGTATATATACAGTACTTGAGTGTTTCATTCTAGTTTTTAATGATCTTGCATACGTTTTTACACAGACCGTGGGCTCATACGATAGTATAGCCTAATTTCTGGTAGGCTTAGTTACAAAATATATTTTCGTTGAGTGTGATAGGCCTACATTTCGTAATTTCAGTGTTCTATTAAACTAAGATGTGCGCATGGGGGTATGAGACACCACACTCCTGTGCTGACGTATTTGAGCTGTTCCCATCACTAACATCGTTATTTTACCATAAATAGCATTAATACTTATCCATATGCGCCTATTATAGGTTGATTATAAAGGTATTAACCTGTTACAACAATAAAACAAGTGGAAACAGTGTTTGGATGGTCAAAATCGGCGATGCAGGCCGGGAGTTACATAATGTATGGCTGAGGCAACCTCCCTGCCCTCCTCCCCTCCCCTTGTCTGGAGAGACACTGTTACGCAATAGTCTCTCTCTCGCTCTTTCCCACGCTTGGTAACAGTGATGACAACGCCCTGCTACCAACTCGCTAATGTTAGCACGAAAATAGACCACAGAATAAGGGAATAACAGGGAAAATAGGTGATAACTGAAGGAGGGGAGGAAAGTGGGGAAGGAGGGGAGGTGGAGGAGTGATATTTGGCATGGCCCAGGGGCAAAAAAAAATAAAAAAAAATTGGGTGTTTTAAATGGATTTTTTGTTTCCCTTACTCTTAAAAGTCTTCCCGCAGTCCGCCGGGGGAACTCTTAAGAGTCCTCCCAGCAGTTCCCGGGTTAAGCGAATACATGTATATGACAACTCATTGATGGATGTTATGTGCGGTCTGCTGATATGCGAAGCAAAAAAATGCTAGCTAGTGTCCCGTTCAACCTATTGACAGTGCTGCTAGCCTAGCAAAGCGCTCGCACGAAGCAATTTTTTGCTAGCTGTCAACGGAACGCGTTGCAGGTTTGTAGGAGGAGAGATGGTGTTCAACAGAGTGAAAGTTAGAGGAAAGTCCGCGAATGTTGCAGAAATTAATAGAAAGAGTAACAGGCTGAGGTCCAGGTAATTTTGTGGGGTCGTGTATATATATATATATATGTATATATTTTATTTGTCCATGTGAATGAGGGAGACAAAAGGCATGACTGCCTGCAGCGAGTGTCTCCCCCAGATTTCAAAGAGTGACAATCCTAAATCAAGGGACGTTCAAGCTAAAATGCCTGGACACACAGAGTTTGAAGCAATTTAAATCATAGGAAGAGGAAAAGACTGATTCTGGGAGAGTGTTCCAGAGCTCAGCAGTTGAATAGATGAAAGTCTGAGAATAGTGTTTCAATCTTGGGTTGGAGAGTTGCACAGAGTAGGGGTGGGATTGTGTTGCAAGGCGGGTACTACGTACCCTACGTAGAGGAGGTGGTATTAACTGGGAAAGCTCCGAGGAACACTGATTATTGTAGTAGCGATAGAATAGCGAGAGAGATGCAACATCGCGGTGAAGAGAGAGAGATTGCAGAGAGTTGGTGAGTGGACGAGAGTTAATGATACGAAAGGCTTTCCTTTCTACTTTATCTAGGAGTGCGGTGTGAGCGGCCCCTCCCCACTAATGTGAATAATACTCACTACAAGGACGTGCTGTGCCCCTGTACAGAGCAAGAAGCTGCGCAGGGATAAAGAACCCCTTGAGGCGGTTGAGCACACCCAGCTTCTGAGAGGCTGCTGGCTGCCTTAGCGAGACTGGTAATATGGTCTTTCCAAGTGAGAGCAGAAGAAAAAGAGACACCGAGAACATTGAGAGAAGATGAAGGGTTGATTTTTGTATTGTTGAAGAATAAGGGATAGTCCTCTGGAAGTTCTTGATGGGTAGTAAGTTGGATGAATTGAGTTTTGGAAGCATTAAATGCAACAAGGTTTTCTCTACCCCAATTGGAAATAGTAGCTAGATCAGAAGATAAGTATTTTATGGCTTCATTACTTTTACTGCTGGCTGGGGCGTTCTGGAAAACTAATTGAGTGGTGTTAGGTAGAGTCGTCTGCATATGAATGGATGGGACTGGATGTACAGTACAGTTGAGAAGTTCATTTATGAAAATTAGAAAGCGAATAGGAGATAGGAGAGAACCCTGAGGAACACCGGAGTTGATATGATGAGGAAATGAGCGATGGCCATCCACAACCGCAGCTATGGAACGGCCGGAATGGAAATTAGAGACAAAGGCACAGATGGAGAGACAGAAACCGAAGGAGGGCAGTTTGGAAATTAAAGATTTGTGCCAGACTCTATCAAAGGCCTTCGATATGTCTAGTGCAACAGAAAAACTCACCAAAGTCACGAAAGTTGGATGACCAAGAGTTAGTAAGATATGAAAGAAGATCACCAGTAGAGCGACCCTTAACCCGGGAACGGCGAGAACACTCTTAAGAGGTTTTGGTGGGCAAGGGTGAGGACCCTCTTAAGAGGTAAGGCCTAAAAAAAAAAACTTTTAAAAGGCCCCAGTAGCACTTAAAACAAGTGAAATTGTTATTAAGTGAGATAATTCCCCTCCATACCTCCTATCACTACTCCACATCTGTCAAAATCCCCTTCTTCCCTCCTTTCCCCCCCCCCCCCCTTCAATTATCACCTATTTTCCCTGTTATTCCCTTATTCATTGGTATATTTTCGTGTAAACATCTCCAAACTGATCCTAGGCTGTGGTCTTGTGTTTGTCTATGCGTGGGAAAGAGAGAGAGAGAGAGAGAGAGAGAGAGACAGGCCTCAGTCACTCTCCAGGCTTTGAGAGAGGAGAGTGTGGGCCTCCCCTGTCTCTCACCCCATGAATGAACGCTCGGCAATAATTCGCGATTTTCACCATCCAAACAATATTCCCACTTGCATAATTGTTGTTACATGTTACTATTTTCATATTAAACGTAAAATAGACGCATATGAATAAGTAAAAACAATATTTATCGTAATATGACAATTATAGGTGGGAATGGAGCTTAATTTTGCCGCCCAGAAGTGTGGTATTCACTACACCCTGTGCGCACTCGCCGGGTTAAGGAAGCCATCCTGGCGATCTGAGAGCAGATTATGAGAAGAGAAATGCTTAAGAAATTTGGAAGCAAGAATAGTTTCAAAAACTTTAGAGATACAAGAGATGAGAGCAATTGGATGATAGTTGGAGGGTTGAGAGCGGTCAACCTTCTTTGGGACAGGTTGAATGAGAGCAAACTTGCAGCAAGAAGGAAAGACGTTAGAGGAGAGACAGAGACGAAAGAGTTTGCCTAGGCAGGGGGTCAGCATGGAAGCACAATTTTTAAGTACAACAGGAGGAACACCGTCCAGACCGCACACCTTCCTAGTATTAAGCCCAGAGAGGGTAGAAAGTACATCTTTAGAAGAGATAGGATATTAGGCATAAGTAGGAGAGAGGGCGGTGGAGAGGGAGGAATAGCACCGGAATCATCCAAGGTAGAGTTTCTGGCAAAAGTTTGAGCAAAGAGTTTAGCTTTGTCAGAGGAAGAAGTGATGGTTGTGCCATCAGAGTGGAAAAGTGGAGGGAAAGACGAGGTAGAAAAGTTGTTGGAGAGGTTCTTGGCTAGAAAGCTTGGGAAGAGCTAGAGTTTGATAGTTCAGTGCATTTTTTATTGATGAAAGAGTGCTTGGCAAGTCGAAGAACAGATTTGGCTTGATTCCGGGCAGAAACATAGGAAGAATGAAATTCTTGAGTTTTAAGGCGTTGGTACCGTTTGAATGCTGCCTCCTTGTTGTGGACAGCAGTAGAACAAGTCTGAGTTAACCAAGATTTTTTTGCATTAGACTAAGAGAAAGAAAATGGTTGTACGCTTCCATGCCCGAGAGCATTACCTCGGTAATGCGATCAGCACTCTCCGAGGGTCCTCGGCCACGGAAGCAGAAGTCATTCCATGGGAAATCAAAGAAGTATTGCCGGAGAGCCTCCCAGTCGGTAGCGCCAAAGTGCCACAATCGCCGCCGGCTGGGAGGATCGGATGGCCGTACTGAAGAGATAGGACAGGTGACGGAGATAAGTTTATGGTCGGAGGAGCCCAAAGGAGAAAATAGATTGGCAGTATAAGAAGAAGGGTTAGAAGTCAGAAATAAGTCAAGAATGTTGGGCCGATCTCCAAAGCGATCCGGGATACGGTTGGGTTGCTTGACCAGCTGCTCTAGGTCATTTTTGATAGAAAAGACGTAGGCTTGTTCACCAGGTTGGTCAGTACAAAGGAGTACAAAGGAAATCAAGCAACAACAGATCTAGTGACCCTTCTAGGTTGCTTGTCCTCCAAAACACTGAGGATCAAGTGTCCAAACAGTGGTTTAGAGTGGGTAAGGGAACATTGGAAAGGGAATTACTGCCCTGGAACTAATGTCCGTGGCAGGATTAGGAAGTTAGTAGGGGACAGATGGGTTAGTAACTGAGGGGGGGATAAAATAAAGTTATTCATTTACAAACGCAGTCAGTCGCGGGTTTGATGCGAGATATTTGTCTAGGCGGAGTTTAAATGAATCAACGATGATGCAGTCTATAACGTTTCGGGGAAGCCCATTCCACAAGTTGACAACTCGATTGAAGAAGAAATTCTTAGATTCGTGTGAGTTAAAAGATTTACCAATAATTTTGCAACCGTTTCCCCGCGTGTAATTAGATTGGTCGATAGTGAAGTACTTACTACAGTTCATATTGTCGATGCCTTTGATGATTTTGAACACTTGAATTAAGTCACCTCTTAATCTGCGCTGGGTTAAAGGAAATAGATTTAATTCTCTAAGACGCTCTTCGTATGGTTTGTTCTTTAGGCTAGGTATAATTTTGGTAACTCTACGTTGAACTCGTTCTAGCTTGTTTATATCTTTTTGGTAATAAGGGCACCAGGATTGAACGCAGTATTCCAGAAGAGGGCGGACTAATGAATTGTAAAGGGTTAGGATAACTTCTTTGGATTTATGCTCAAATGACCTGCCTATAAAGCCAATTATTTTGTTTGCCTTCTTAACAACTTCTGAACATTGTTGACTCGGTTTTAGGTTACTCGATATTGTTACTCCCAGATCAGTTTCTCTGTTTACATTCTTAAGCTGAGTGCCATTCATCGAATAGTTTGCTTTCTCATTTGGGTATCCAATATGTAGTACTTTACATTTATCCGCATTGAAACTCATTTGCCAAATTTGGGCCCAACATGACAATTTATCTAGATTGTGTTGCATATCGTCAACTTGTTCTTTTGAGAGTACGCTATTTGCAATTTTTGTATCGTCAGCAAATTTTGAGATTGTACAGGTGAGACCCTCATCTATGTCGTTGATGTAAATTAGAAAGAGTATTGGTCCTAGTACCGATCCCTGGGGTACCCCGCTACTTACATTGGTCCATTTTGATGCCTTACCGTTTATGACTACTCTTTGCTTTCTGTCGCTGAGCCAATTTTCTATCCATTTCAACACACCGTCTTGTATTCCATGCGCTTTTAGTTTTAGCAGTAAACGTTTGTGGGGAACTTTGTCAAAGGCCTTTTGAAAATCAAGGTATATAATATCTACAGCTTTACTCTCATCGTAGAGGTTGAGGATATCGTGGAAGAAGTCTAAGAGGTTTGTTAAACAGGAACGTTTTTTACGAAAGCCGTGTTGAGTATCTTTAAGTATGTTATTTTCCTCTAAGTGATTTACGAGTCTGTCTCGTATGACCGTTTCTAGCATTTTACATACAACTGAGGTTAAGCTAATTGGACGATAGTTACTGGGTAGGGATTTGCTGCCTTTTTTGAATATCGGTGTTACGTTGGCTAGCTTCCACTGATCGGGCATAGTTCCAGACTGCAAGGATTTATTGAATAGTAATGTCAGTGGTTTTGAGAGCTCATCCTTAGCTTCCTTTAGAACTCTAGGCGAGATTGTATCAGGTCCAGGCGTTTTATTTACCTTGAGTTTATCTAAACAATTCAATACTTCTCTCTCTGTAACGGTGATATTGCTTAGAACATCTGAATTATCAATCTGAATCGGCGATGGTGTAGGGATATCACTGAGGTCTTCTGTTGTAAAAACTGATGCAAAGAAGGTATTGAGGGCATTACTCATTTGTTCTTCGTCTTTGGTGTATTCTCCATTTTCATCGACTAACGGTCCAACAGTTGAAGTAACGACTTTTTTCTTTCTGATATAACTATAGAATTCTTTCGGGTTTGTTTTACTTTGATTCGCAATATGTAACTCTAAGGTCTTTTTACTTTGCTTAATTAACTTTTTGGCTTTGCGTCGTAGCTCTACAAATTTCAGCCGTTCTTCGTCATTTTGTGAGGATTTTAATCTATCATTAGCAAATTTTTTAGCAAGCAGGCAGTTTGAAATATCTTTATTCCACCATTTGGGCTTATTATTATGGCCTGGACGCCGAGTTTTCGATGGTATGCAGTCTTGCACTGCTTTTAGGTAAGTGGCTTCGAATAACTTCCAAGATGTATTTATGTCGTTATTGTGAATTAAAAAGCTCCAGTCAGTTTCTTTAAACATAGCTCTAAGTTTATGGAAGTTTGCTTTCTTGAAATTAGGGACTTTTTCGATGCTACTATTTGGTTCGTTACTAGTAAACTTTAAAGTGAAAGTTATCGTACGATGGTCGCTGTTACTGAATTCATCACCAACATTCAAATTCTCTATCAATTCTTCTTTTGTTGCAGTAGAGTGAGAGGAGAGCCGTTGGCGGTGGTGAACGTTGAAATCTCCTAAGATGGAGATTTCAGAGAAGGGAGAGATAGATAGAATGTGTTCCACTTTAGAGTTTAGATAGTCAAAACAATTGGGAAAGTCGGTAGAGTTAGGGGAAAGATAGACAGCACAGAGATATTTAGTATGAGAATGAAAGGATAGTTTGAGCCATAAAGTTGAGAATTCAGATTATTCGAAATCGGGAACACGAGAGCAAGTGAGTTTGTTGTGCACGTATGCTCAACATCCGTCTTTGGCTTTGAAACTAGGATA
>CM064506.1:31714997-31727497 GCA_032716605.1 Paralithodes platypus | reverse complement strand
TGTCAAGTCGTCCACGTACTTCCAGTGGAATGGAGTGTCCTTTAGGGCATCATTAATCAAGATGAGGAACAATAGAGGACCCGTCTTTGTGCCCTGTGGGACTCCACATGTGATGTCTAGGAAGGTGGAGATGAAGCCTTGATATCGCACTGCTTGCCGTCTGTCACTAAGGAAGTCGGTCAACCACGCAACCAGGGTAGGATGTAGCCCCAACTTTATGGCCTTGTTGATGATGATGGTGTGGTCAACAAGGTCAAATGCTTTCCTAAAGTCAATAAAGGCAAGAGCGAGGGAAGTCTTTCTCTTCTCAAAATTGTGTAAATATAATCTAGGAAGCTAATAAGACAGTGAGTGGTGGAGGAGGTTTTTACGTTGCCAAACTGTTGGGGATCTATTAAGTGACGGATTTGTGAGTAAGCCCAGGTGTATACAAAGTCCTCACAGATTAGACTAGGGATGGGCGTTATGGCAACTGGTCTGAGTTCATTAAGAGAATGTGGGGAGGGGGTTTTGGGAATTGGAGTGACGTATTAAGTTTTCCAGTCTGCAGGGCATTTACTTTGCCTTAAGGAGGCATTAATTATCGAGCAAAGGGGGGTGGCAAATTCAACCGAAAATTCTTTGTATATTTTCATGGGTAGGTCTACTGGGGTTGTTGATCTTTTTTATTTGAAACTGGAAAGCTTTTTGGCCACTTCATATTCTTGAACAGTTACTGGGGGGGAAGGGGATGGGAGGAAGGCAGGGAGGTTGGTGCAGTCTAGTTTGGGGAGGGTCCTGGCAGATGGTAGAGAAGTGATTATTTATCAGTTCAGGTGCATCTTCACGAGGGACATGGGAAACACGGGGATCGAAGGAGTCCCACTACTTAAGCCACAAAGATTCTTAATTTTAGAGTACCACTGACTATTATTGGTTTGTTATTAATTGATGAATCTTTGTAGGATTGTAGGTCTTCTTCACCCCACGAATTTCTCTTATCACAATGTTTCGTAGGATCTTACAACGATTGCTATCAGTGTAGAAAGCCTTATTACGATTCTGCATCAGTCTCTTGATCCGAGGTGTAATCCATGGGATGTTAGTTGGGTGCATTTTGGTCCTCTTGATGGGGAAGAAGTGGTGGTTTCGAAGGTGGTAGATACGAAGTTCTCCCATTTGACGTTGACATCCTCTTCAGTAAGACCTTCCGTCCACGAGTAATGAACCAACCACTGCCCAAACACTCTCGCATTGCAGAGTCTGGCATTGGTCGGTAGGTCTGGATGACGGGGTCTGTTGATGTGAAGTGGTGGGGGCAAGTGACCAGAACACAGACCAACATGAGGTAAAGGTTAAGGTGGGAAGTACTGCTCAACCATGCCCGTCAAAATTAGGTCAAGAGTGTTGCTGATGTGAGTGGGGAAGTCAACAATTCGTGAAAGATGCAGCTCTTCTCGAATCTCACTGGTGTCGAGTTCATTAAAATCTCCACATACCACCAACTTGGCTTATGAATATTGGAGTTTAAGACTATCACATGTATCAATGATGTGTGTTGTGTGGTGTGTGTGTTTGTGTGTGTGTGTGTGTGTGTGTGTAGTACCCACCTCCCAAACCTCTCTATCAGCCCAAGAGGAGTATTCTCTTGGACTAGTGGCGAGAGTGTTTGCCTCTTAAGCGTGGGGACCCGGGTTCGAGCCCTGGCCGCCTGGTGGTAGCCTCACAAAAATTTTCGGGGTCGATTTCTGCATTAACGAATTTTGGGGGTGTTGGTAAATTGTATTAAGTTAAGTAAAGAAATTGTAAGTCGGCAAAAATAGTGAAGTCCTCGAAACGACCAGACTATTTTTGCCGACTTTACAATTACTTTACTTAACTATATAATTTAACCACACACCTAAACTTCTTAGATGCAATCCCCCCCGAAATGTTTTTTCTGAGGCTACAGGGCCCAGGGCTCGAAACCGGGTCCCACGCTTACGAGGCGAACACTCTCGCCACTATACAAGAGAAGTACTCCTCTTGGGCTGAAGTTCAAGCGATTTTCTACATCCATTTTTGTATAGCACTTGCCACAACTGCTGGCATTACATCGGAGGCATGCCTGATAAGTTTGACATGCCGAAAAGAATATTCTGATTGGCGATAGAAAGGTGGGTCATAGAAAGTTGAGGAGTGGTGGGAGGGTGGAGGTACCATCAGAGTGAATGGGAATGGTAGTGCACTTGGACGTATGTGTGGGAGGAGGTTGTGGATAGCCAACACCTTCTTCCGACACAGAATAATACACAGGTACACATGGAAAATGGTGTGGAAGATGAAGGATAAGGATAAGACAGCGGTGGAACTAAAGGCACTTATTGATTATACTGTATATGTGTAGATGAACGAATGAAAGATCTGTGCTGGATGCTAGGGTGCATAGGGATATTGGAGGGAATCTGTCTCATCATTATGTAGTAGTAGCTAAAATTAGGATACAAAAGAAGTGGGTGAGGATAGCTGGAGGGAGGCGAGAGGAAGGTGAAATGGCAAGGAGGATAGAGAGGCTACAGGAGGAGGAAGTCAGGGAAGAGTACAGGGGAGCAGTAGAAAGACGACTAGGTGGGTTCGACCTGGAAGATATGGAGGAAGTTGAGGGGATGAGCAAGGTGTTTAAGGAAGAGATATGTGCAGCATGTGAGGAGGAGTGTGGAGTAAGGAGAAAAGGGAGGGAGTGAAAGGTACAGCATGGTGGACAGAAGAGGTAAAAATAGCTGTGGAAGACAAGAAGAAAGCCTATAGAGAGTGGTTGGGTAGTAGAGAGAATGAAGAATTGGAGACCCATAACAAGAGAGGTACGTGGAGAGAAGAGGGTAGTGAAGGAAAGTAAGAGAAGAGTAAATGAGGAATTTAGAAGGAACTGAGTTAAAATGGAGGGAGTGTAAGAAACTGTTCTGGAAAGAAGTCAAGAAAGTTAGGAAGGTAGCAAGGAAACAGTAAGGGTGTGAAAGATAAGAATGGGAGAATGCTAGCCGAGAAGCAAGAGAGTCGAAAGATGGAGGGAGTACTTCAACGAGTTGCTAAATGTAAGGAATGAAACGCCAGCAAACATAGTTGGATGGGGTATGGGAGAGAAGAAGAGAAGTAGTGGAGGAGGATCAGGAGGTCAGAAGTGTGGGAAGCCATGAAAAGAGTGAAGTTGGGGAAAGCACCAGGAAAAGATGGAGTGTGTGGGGATATGTTTGAGGTATGGTGGTGATAGTGATCGAATGGGTATGGAAAATGTGCAAACTAGCATGGGAGAAGGGGAGTGCACCTGATGAAGACAGGCATAATTGTCCCCATATATAAGGGTATAGGGAAAGAGGAGTGTGTGGTATCCACCGAGGAATATGTCTTCTAAGCATAGTAGGGAAGTTGTACAGTAGGGTAGTGATTGAGAGAGTGAGAGTGAGAACGGAGAAATAGATAGGTGACGAGCAGGAGCTAACCCCTTATTAGGCTCACACTAGTCGTATTTAATAAAGCTGGACTAACTGGCGGCGTGACATAGGTCGAGTGCAATTTCAGCACGTAATGTTGCTGAGAGGAGAGACAAGTGGTGGCAGGAGACTAGCGATATGATGCTCCAGACCACCGCGGCGAAACCTACTGACACGAATCTCAGCTCCCTCCTCCCTCTCTCACTCCTACATACTCAATTATATGGGGAAAGTACCGAATTACTTGCTTTTTGCACTCGCGTTGCACGGTTATTGCAAGAAAACTATCCATCATACAAGGATCGTTATGGTGTCATTCGAAAGCTCTGTTCATGCCCTTTCAGGGATAGATACTTGTTTTACGTTCTGGGTCTTATTTAGGCATGAAAATGATCACGTAAACAGCCCTATTTGGCTAAAAACCCACCGCTGGGCGGTACATATAAATAAACCGCAGAGGCCGCTCTTTATGTTTAAGGAAGGGAAGAGGATGTGTAGATAGATTTTTACCCTGATTGTGTTGTGGAGAAATATCTGGAGAAGCAACAAAAGGTATATGTTGTCTTTATGGACTTGGAGAAGGCCTATGACAGAGTGGATAGTGAAGTATGTGGAAAGTACTTAGAATATACGGAGTAGATAGCAAGTTACTGAAAGCAATGAAGAGCATGTAAGAGGGTACCAAGGCAGCAGTACGTGTGGAGAATGAACAGCAAGTTCTTTGACCTGAATGTTGGTTTGAAACAGGAGTGTGTGATGTCCCTGTGGTTGTTTAATGTATATATGGATGGAGTCATGAAAGAAATACAAGGACGAGCGGTGGATGTTGGTGTATCGCTGATAAGGGAGGGAAATGAGTGGAAGCTGCCTGTACTTCTGTTTGCTGATGATAGAGTTCTGATTAGCGATAATGAATGGGAGTTGCAGGGTCTGGTAAATGCGTTTGGAAACAGTGTGCGAAAAACGGAATCTGAAGGTAAATGCGGGGAAGAGCAAGGTTATGGTCTTCGAAAGAAGTGAAGTCACAGAGTGTGAGGTGAAGTTACATGATCAGCCTATGGAGATTGTCAGCATATTTCAGGATCTGGGCAGTGTGTTGAGTAAAGATGGGACTATGGATGAAGAAGTGTGGGAGAGGGTGCAACAGGGGAAAAGGGTTGTAGGAACACAAAGTAGTAACAAGAAATAGGTGGTCAGTATGGATGTGAAGCTGTCCTTGCATGACAGTTTAATGTATATATGGATGGAGTCATGAAAAATACAAGGACGAGCAGTGGATGTTGGTGTATCGCTTATAAGGGAGGGAAATGAGTGGAAGCTGCCTGTACTGCTGTTTGCTGATGATACAGTTCTGATGAGCGATAATGAATGGGAGTTGCAGGGTCTGGTACATATGCGTTTGGAACAGTGTGCGAAAAACGGAATCTGAAGGTAAATGCGGGGAAGAGCAAGGTTATGGGTCTTCGAAAGGGTGAAGCCCCTAGTGTGAGGTGAAGTTAAACGGTCAGGCTATGGAGATTGTCAGCTCATTTAAGTATCTGGGCAGTGTGTTGAGTAAAGATGGTACTATGGATGAAGAAGTGCGGGAGAGGGTGCAACAGGGGAAAAGGATTGTAGAACGTTGAAAGCAGTAACAAGAAATAGGGTGGTCAGTATGGAAGTGAAGAAGTCCTTGCATGACAGTGTGGTAATCCCGACACTGACTTACGGAAGCGAAGCATGAACGTTTGAGAAGAGACTCGAACCAAGAGTGAGAGGGGTGGAAATGAGTTACTTGAGAAGTGCGTGCGGAGTTACATGGAGGGATAGACAGACGAATGAGGAAGTAAGAAGGAGGTGTCGTGTGGAGCAGATGTTCTAGAAAGTGTGAAAAGGAACACCTTGATATGGTTCGGCCATATGGAATGTATGGGAAGCGAGAGAATGACTAAGAGAGTGTAGAAGAGTGAGGTGGAAAAGACAGAGGAGAGGGAGAGTACAGCGGGTAGCCTGAGCTGTTGTCCATTTTTTGATAAAAGGACCAATTTTGGGACAGCGGTAAGCCAATATATTATGAACAAATTTGGATGTGAAGCCATCGCCCAACTGCCCTCTGGCGTCCGTGGTGGCCATTTTCCAAAATGGCCGCCAGCAGACACCCAAAAGACACACAGAAGTTAGATAAAGTTTGCTGCTGAGGTTTTAGTGAATGTTTATTGAATGTTTTGAATCAAGACATGCCAGATAGCTCTTAGTCACATTTTGGGAGATGCTGCTGATATTAATTAACATATTTAGGCTAATTGCAGATGAAATGGCGACAAGGAAACCCATGATCAGGCATCAAATGCTGACATTCCTTGTGAATAGGTTAGATTCATTGAAGTTGTGGAAATGTTATCTGACCTTCTTCCTCTGTCTGTCAATAGCTATTCATGGACACTGCCCACGCCAATTAAGATGCCAATTAACAAAATTATTAACACAATTATGCTAATTACATCGATAATACAACAACAATAACAGAACCAGATAGTGATAATTATGGTAGCTTGCTCTCATCAGATCAATCCTGGGCAAGTCAAATGTTATACTTCTGTGGTCAATGGACACTACTACATTTAATTATCATGTTAATTAACACATAATCTGCTAAATGCAATATGCAGATAAGTTCACTGTTTTACAATACCTGTGTACTGTCTGGAACAGTTCAGAATCTTCATCTTAAGTTTGCGAGTTCAGTTCTGAGAGCACTCCCCGTCGCAGCACCCAGTGGTGTGCATTCCAGACTGGCCTTCTTGCACTTGCACTTCTTGATGCAGCCCTTCTGGCATTGCAGGAGACAAGCTCCCGGCAGACTTTGGATGCCTCGGGGAGCGTTGTCCAGAGAAGTTCGTACATGTCTCTGGTCTTGATCCAACCCCAGTCGGCTGGTGATGGCAATGTCGGAGCAGGACTCAGGGGCTGTCCCCAGCCATATCCGCCCTGGTATATTGCGCATCGGACGTGCTGCTTCAGGGCTGCACTTGTCGGTGGGATCAGCTGGACCTTGCTCTTCTTTGCAAACAGTTTGCGGCGTGCCTTGTCGATATCAGTTGCGGTGCTTGTTCTGTCGTAAAGCAGGATGACGAACCTCTTCGATGGTGTGCATGGCATCTTCATCAATATAATCCGGTGCAGTGGAGAGGTCCGTGAGTGTCTGGGTCAGCTGAGGTAGAGCTGTCCACACTGCCCATGCTGTCCTCTTGCCATGTCTGGCGAAGCAGGACACCGTGTCGCAGCCCGTCAAAGCATGAAACATCGGTAGTGCCTGTGCTTTCTCTGGGCCCAGAGCCCGCGCCATCTCATGGCTGCCAAGAACCGGAAAGCTTTGCCCGTGCCAAAGGACACCCACACTTCGGCTTCCTCCTCCAGGGTGTGTGCCAGAGCCACTGCCAGGACAACAACATCAGTGTCAACTGTGCGGATGAGGATCTTCTTGTGGCCATTGTGAGCAGCGTGGGCGGCATGCAACATCATGCGGCTGTCGGCTTTTTCGTGGTTGCAAGGAGCCAGGGCTGCAGTATCTAGGAGCGGTGGCTTGCTCAAGACACATCATCTCCTTAAGTGCTGAGCAGCTCCTTGTCTGCAAGCTGGAATGAGTCGTGGAGGATGCCAGAGAGGAAGCTGAACAGCTCTGTCTTGTTCTCGTCGACTCTGGGGAAGCTGGCCCAGTTCCCGGGGATCGTTGCACCACCCACCACCCGTCTTCTCACCCCTTTTCCGCGCTTGGCTCTTGCTGTACCCTTCAACGAGTCTGTATTGTAGCGGTCCCACACCAGGTCCAGTCGCGTGGCTTGATGGAGTTTTGAGAGTATGTAGGGCACAAAGACCTGCTGTGCATACTCGTTGAAGCTTTTTGCTGTAGCTGGCTTCAGCATCTGGATGATGGCCGCTCCATCTAGCACAATGCAGCTGGTTGGAGGAACCTCAGACTTGGCTGACTGAGGTCTTCTAGACAAGCGAGAAGATCACTCTTGACACCCAGCCGGATGCCACCGCCATCGGTAGTGCAGGGGGGCAGGCTTGGTTTCATGTTGGAGGAATCCTCTAGATTCCCATCCCGGTTTCTGGCACCCGATATACAGACCAGAGAACAGGTCCACGTCATTCTTCAGGGATTTCATCTGCTGCTTGCCCCAGCTGTGTGGAAAGGGACAGGACCCGATCATAGGAGATAGAAATCCCCATGTGTGCCAGCCTGTCGACGAGCTCCCTCTTGCACTGGTGTGCATGTAGCATTAGGCCGATGTAGGTTGGAACTGGCGTCTCCAGCGTGGTGGCGAGCCTGACTGGGCGAGGCGTACTGCCTGTGCCGGCCCGTCGGTGCATAATGCTGTTGAACTTGAGAAGCTGCGCGATGCTCAGTGCCGCTGGTGTTGTGCTTTCACTCTGGTGCTTGATACTGGGACCTTCCAAGATCATAGTGACCAAGGCAAGCAGCATGGGTGGCACGGATTCCTGTTGGCATCCTGAAGGAAACCCATTGAACAACCTTGGCATCTCTGATGATGTGGCGTCTCACAATTTGGGCAGCATGCACCAGGTGGACAGCATCAAGGTCTCTGTCCAGTTCACAAGCCTTTGCCAGGGCATCGCAGAGGTCTTCATTGAATGCAAGCAGGACATCGCGCCCCTGGTGCTGTGCACAACATGTTAGGAAAGTGAGCAAGCAGTCTCTGCTTAAGCCCTGTCGTGTGCACCCTGCCCTCATGCTTGACTCCCAGCTGTTCCAATCCTTGACGTGTATAACTGCGCCAGGTCAGCAAGTTTGAAGACCGGAGACGTCTCGTCATCCATGTGAGCTTCTTCAATAAACACCACCAGCTCTGCGAAAGCAAGTCCTGCTATTGCGTGTTCATCGTCTGTACCTTTGCCCGCCATTTCCTAAATATTCCGTGCGCGATTGTACAAGTTCAGGAGACAATTTTGGTGGTACTTGGCCATCCTGTGCAACCATGTACCCAGCGTTCGGAGGTCCATGTCGTCCAGAATCCGTGCGCACGACCTGACACGCGAGTCCAGTTGGAATGCCGCAGCTTCATGAAGACCAGCACTACCAGGAGCTTCTCCGCAGAAGAAGCATTTCACTTCTTGGAGTTGGTCTCGCAGTACTTGAAAATGGGTCGTGTTTTCGACGTGTCGCTTGCGGGCAACAACTTCCTCGTCTGTCGTCGGCGCCTATTTTCAGGTGCCTCCGTCTTCAGGCTATCTGTCTAACTTGAGTCTTGTGATAACCTCAGCCTGGCAGGTCTTTTGGTATCGTGCATTGGTTGGCACTCACATGCTGCTTCAACGCCACTGCCTTTCCATCTAATCGGGGCTCAACAGAAAGAAAAGAAGTTTTGGGTGAGCAATCCACGCTTCAAAGTGAACCTTCTCAGTATGTCCAGCGAGGAATGCTTGTAGCTGCTCCCCTTGGTCTTGGCGGTGTATCCTGGGCCCATGACAGACCCACCCTTGTCAGCGTACTCTGGCGTCGTTTTTTCTGGCATAATGAAGCATAATGACCAGTCCTGTCGTGTTGCTGGCTGGGCGGAGGTAGACGGAGCTGCTTCTGCACCACGAGGCCTCAACGAGTTTTGGGAAGCCTCCTCTTTTTCGACATTGGTTTCTGGCAAATGGAAAATTACAAAGTTGTATGAAAGGAGGCCCTCAGAATCCAAGTGATATTAGGACTATGTTCAATTGAGCAGATGTTTGTCATGGTTGGTATGCTGAATCTATGAATAATTTAATAAATCGATCAATAAGAATAAGAATTTCTAAAAACACATGGGCACCTTTCCTTTGGTTGTTTACAGTGCTTACCTACATTAGCCAACAACATGCAACATAATGTTTGTGCACCAACTAGTGCAGATTCAAAACAATCATTTTTTTCCTGCACATGTTACTCAGTACCATCTCATTCACCTAGGGAATGTAAGTTCCCTTCCTCGGCAGCCACATGGCGGCCATTTTGGAACAATGGAAGCCACGGCCGCCAGGGGGCAGTTGGGCGATGGCTCCATCAATCCCAAATTTGTTTCATACTTATATTGGTCATACCTCTGTGGCCAAAATTGGTTCTTTTTTAATAAAAAAATACACAATAGGTTTGAATATCCCTAGGTTAAAACCGCACCCACTTGAACATCCGAAACCTCAAAAATTTGAATAGTTTTCCCACTTCGCGGGTTTTGAGGTTCGAAACGCGATGGTTCGTTTCATCCGATTTTGGGTCCACTTAACTGCAAAAAGTTTCCCATTTTCGTGTCCAGTCCAGATCTACTGTAGTCTATGATCTAAACTTATGATTAGCTTATTATAAGGACCAAAGCATGTCGTTAAGGTAGTATAAGAGCTGTTTTTGGCGAGATCAATATTCATTGGTCTCGTAAATGAAATTGATTACGTAGAGTAGGCATTTTTCCCAGAGCTTGCCGTGACGCGTTTTTAGGAATACCAAAGTTTTCTCAGTGGAATTTTAACAAGTCGGCAACTGATTCTAAAAAAAATAAGCCCCCATTACACCTCCCAAAAATGACGGGAAAGTCTTTGGTTATTTTAGACGTTTGTGTTCAAAGATGGCCCTCCGCCGTCATCTTAACCAAAAATATGGACTAAAGTTGCTATTGATTGAAGTTGATATGGCCACAAAATGACAATTTTGGTGTCCTATTCCCACTAATTGTCCGGTAGTCAGAAGATCAATGGCACATGGGCACAATTAAAAAATAATTAATATAATACGTACCAACTAATGTAAATACAATAAGAAAATAATGTAAGAAAATCAATGGGGAATGGCATAAGTCATGATTTATGAGTCCCATTAAACCTCAACATCTAAGACAAAATATGATTTTTGTTAAATCCACTGAGAACACTTTTGGTATCCTAAATTAATAAAAACATAGAAAGACCCTACTGGCATTAAGATGCACTATCACTGCAGGACCAAATATGAATTGCACAACTGTTTAGAATCACTTTTCCCGCGGTCCATCATCGCTGCTCTCCATTTGGGGATGTGGATGTCAAGGGCAAACACATGAGTAGGGTTTTCCGGTCATGGACTGTTGCAAAACATGTCCACTTCTCCATGAATTGTGGCTTTGGATATGGGGGACGATCTTTCTAGGACTATGCCTTATGAAAATCTTGGATAGATGGCGCCCATATTCCTATCGGTTGTCATAAATCGCATCCATAGGAAGCTCATAAACTTCATGTGAAAGGACTTGAACTCGATCCAGTTTCCTTGTCCTTATAAGCAATGTTTATTTTGAGTTCAGTATCTCTAACCATCCTCCAAGAATGAAAATCCAGAATTCTGCTAGTGGAGCAGCATCTAAGTTTTCTGGAAATGTGAGTCAACGAGCCCCTTGAGATAGGCATTGCTCTCTAACTCAGCATGTGCATCATTAAGTTTTTCCTTGTTTGGTCTACTCGAACGGCATAACTTATGGAAAGATGCCTGGATCTCTTCACACGAGAGTGGGGCACCCTTCAAAACGCGTTTTGTCTCAGTGCGTGTTTTGGAGTAAAGCCTCGTAGAAGAGTCGAAGGCAACGCACACAGCGGTGGAAGTGGTTTTTCACGCAGAGCTTGATCCAACGGATCCATCTTGCAACAACGCCTACAGCCACCAGTACATCTGAAGTGCCTGAGCCTTTGAAACCTTTTGTAGATTGCATTGATGATAGACATCTGGATATAAATGGGGGCCCCCATTTATGTCAATATGTCAGCAAATCATCCTCTGGAATTCTCACTTTTCAATTCTAGCAATAATGCGTAGACAGGATGATCACACCGACCTATAATGGCAAATTGCATCTTCTTGTCATCAATTGCCTTTGCAAAGCTTGCGCAGGGCATCATACAGAATGGTCTTGCTTGGTGGGCTCAGGATAAGTCAAGATGATAAATCGCTTTAACTTTTTCTGGGTTTCTGGGGGATAGGCGTGGCCTGGGAAGCCAGAAAAGGCCTGGTCCAGTCTAGTCCCTTCTTGGCTTTGGTCTTTTTTTTCCGTCTTGCCTTAGGCTCAGGCCATTGCATGGATGACACGCTCATTCTTTGAGGAACTGTTGTCCAGATGGTTTTGTTTCATCCGTTATCCCGTTGGTCTGAATGGGTGGTTCACCACGCTGGACTGGTGTGGTGTAATGGTTCAATTCCTGGCATCCTGGCTCCCAAGTTCTTTGAGGCTATCAGAGAGGTACGAAGGCAAATGCTATTTTGCCAACTGGGTCTATCATCATCTAGGGTAGCGTAGATTTTAGCTTAGGTCGGTCTGGCTGAACAAACATGCCATTTGTACTATGGTGATTGGCCACTTTCCAGTCAAAGTGTCACTTTTGAAGTCATCGTTGTCGACTATACATATTTCACGCCCGGTGTTCCTTCAGAAAGTTTCAAAAGGACACTCAGTTTGAATGCTTCAGAGTCAGTAACTGCCCAGACATCTCTAAGCAAAAGCACATCATTGTAACTGATGTCCCAGGCCCATCCTTAATGTAATAAGTCTGGCCTTTCCTCTGCTCTTTGTCGCCATACCCTGTAGCAGTAACACCGAGGTTTGTCTCAAATGCAGTGCGTCCCTTCCAGTGATGTAAGCTTGGGCAAAATAGATGCCATTTGATCTGACTTGGGGGCTTGTCTACGACTTTCGGACTTGGTGGGGTGCTGTTTTACCAAGTGATGATCTTTCATAGGAGATCATTCAGGTCGTCAGTGATTCTTCGTGGTAGCTTCATGTATGTATGTAGGCCAAGGAACAGTTTTTGTTTGTAGTGATCTGATCCTCTGAGTCGCCCAGCTACATTTCTTTACCAGCTGATCGGCACTTATACCTAGAGGAGGAATATTTGCAGCCTCAAGATAATGAACTTCTCGCCGTTGCAATCCTATCCCACGTTCACTCACCTTCTTCTGACCTCGTTCAATGAAAGGCGTAATGTCCCATTCAATTATCCTGGGATTCATAATTGCCTTCACGAAACTGGAACTTTGCTGTGGGAATCGTACCCATAATTTGAAGTAAT
>CM064506.1:31637808-31714897 GCA_032716605.1 Paralithodes platypus | reverse complement strand
GACTGATTTGGGAGAGTGTTCCAGAGCTCAGCAGTTGAATAGAAGAAAGTATGAGAATTAGGTGTTTCAATCTTGGGTTGGAGAGTTGCACAGAGTTAGGGGTGGGATTGTGTTGCAAGGAGGGTACTACGTACCCTACGTAGAGGAGGGTGGTATTACTGGGAAAGCTGCGAGGAACACGGAGTATTGTAGTAGCGATAGATAAATAGACGTTGAGAGATTGCAAACATCGCGGTGAAGAGAGAGAGATTGCAGAGAGTTGGTGAGTGGACGAAGAGTTAATGATACGATAAGGCTTTCCTTTTCATACTTTATCTAGGAGTGCGGTTTGTTGTGAGCGGTTCCCCTCCCCACTAATGTGAATACATACTCACTACAAGGACGTGCTGTGTCCCCTGTACAGAGCAAGAAGCTGCGCAGGGATAAAGAAACCCCTTGAGGAGTGGTTGAGCACACCCAGCTTGAGAGGCTTGTGTGAGGATGCTGGCTGCCTTAGCGAGACTGGCTTAATATGGTCTTTCCAAGTTGAGAGCAAAGAAGAAAAAAGATGACACCCCGAGAAACATTGGAGGAGAAGATGATGAAGGGGTTGATTTTTGTATTGTTGAAGAATAAGGGATAGTCCTCTGGAAGTTCTTTTGATGGGTAGTAAGTTGGTAATGAATTGAGTTTTGTGAAGCATTAAATGCCAACAAGGTTTTACTCTACCCCAATTGGAAATAGTAGCTAGATCAGAAGATAATGTATTTTATGGCTGCATTACTTTACTGCCTGGCTGGGTGCGTTCTGGAAAAAACTAATTGAGTGGTGTGTAGGTAGAGTCGTCTTCTGCATATGAATGGATGGGACTGGATGTACAGTACAGTTGAGAAGTTCATTTATGAACAATTAGAAAGAGAATAGGAGATACGGAGAGAACCCTGAGGAAAACCACACGGAGTTGATTTTTTATGATGAGGAAATGAGAGCGATGGCCATCCACAACCGCAGCTATGGAACGGCCGGAAAGGAAAATAGAGACAAAGGGCACAGAGGAGAGACAGAAACCGAAAGGGAGGGCAGTTTGGGAAATTAAAAGGATTTGTGCCAGACTCTATCAAAAAGGCCTTTCGATATATGTCTAGTGCAACAGAAAAACTACACCAAAGTCACGAAAGTTTGGATGGACAAGAGTTAGTAAGATAGAAAGAAGATCACCAGTGAGGAGCGAACCCTTAACCCGGGGGGCAACGGCGGGAGGGAGGACACACTTCTTAAGAGGTTTTGGTGCGGCAAGGTGTGAGGACCCTCTTAACGAGGTTAAGGCCTAAAAAAAAAAAACTTTTTTAAAAGGCCCCAGAGTAGCACTTTAAAACAAGTGTGAATGAAAATTGTTAGTAAGTGAGATTTAATTCCCCTCCATACCTCCTATACACTACTCCACATCTGTCAAAATCCCTTGCTTCCCTCCTTTCCCCCCCCCCCCCCCCCTTCAATTATCACCTATTTGTCCCTGTTATTCCCTTATTCATTGGTATATTTTCGTGTTAAACATCTCCAACTGATCCTAGGCTTCTTGTGTTTGTCTATGCGTGGGAAAGAGAGAGGAGAGAGAGAGAGAGAGAGCAGGCCTCAGTCACTCTCCAGGCTTTGAGAGAGGAGAGTGTGGGCCTCCCCTGTCTCTCACCCATGAATGAACGCTCGGCAATAATATCGCGATTTTCACCATCCAAACAATATTCCCACTTGCATAATTGTTGTTACATGTAATTTTCATATTAAACGTAAAATAGACGCATATGAATAAGTAAAAACAATATTTATCGTAATATGACAATTATAGGTGGGAATGGAGATTAATTTTGCCGCCCAGAGTGTGGTATTCACTACCCACCCTGTGCGCACTCGCCGGGTTAAGGAAGCCATCCTGGCGATCTGAGAGCAGATTATGAGAAGAGAAATGCTTAAGAAATTTGGAAGCAAGAATAGTTTCAAAAACTTTAGATATGCAATAAATGAGAGCAACTGGATGATAATTGGAGGGTTGGGAATGGCTAACCTTCTTTGGGCCAGCTTGAATAAGAGCAAACTTGCAGCAAGAAGGAAAGACGTTAGAGGAGAGACAGAGACGAAAGAGTGTGCCTAGGCAGGGGGTCAGCATGGAAGCACAATTTTTAAGAACAACAGGAGGAACTCCGTCCAGACCGCACACATTCCTAGTATTAAGCCCAGAGAGGGTAGAAAGTACATCTTTAGAAGAGATAGGATATTAGGCATAAGTAGGAGAGAGGGCGGTGGAGAGGGAGGAATAGCACCGGAATCATCCAAAGTAGTGTTTCTGGCAAAAGTTTGAGCAAAGAGTTAGCTTTGTCAGAGGAAGAAGTGAGGGTTGTGCCATCAGAGTGGAAAAGTGGAGGAAAAGACGAGGAAGAAAAGTTGTTGGAGAGGGTTTGGCTAGATGCTAGAAAGCTTGGGAAGAGCTAGAGTTTGATAGTTCAGTGCATTTTTTATTGATGAAAGAGTGCTTGGCAAGTCGAAGAACAGATTTGGCTTGATTCCGGGCAGAAACATAGGAAGAATGGATTCTTGAGTTTTAAGGCGTTGGTACTGTTTGAATGCTGCCTCCTTGTTGTGGACAGCAGTAGAACAAGTCTGAGTAACCAAGATTTTTTTGCATTAGACTAAGAGAAAGAAAATGGGTTGTACGCTTCCATGCCCGAGAGCATTACCTCGGTTAATGCGATCAGCACTCTCCGAGGGTCCTCAGCCACGGAAGCAGAAGTCATTCCATGGGAAATCAAAGAAGTATTGCCGGAGAGCCTCCCAGTCGGTAGCGCCAAAGTGCCACAATCGCCGCCGGCTGGCAGGATGGGATGGCCGTACTGAAGAGATAGGAAAGGGGACGGAGATAAGTTTATGGTCGGAGGAGCCCAAAGGAGAAAAGATTGGCAGTATAAGAAGAAGGGTTAGAAGTCAGAAATAAGTCAAGAATGTTGGGCCGATCTCCACAGCGATCCGGGATACGGTTGGGTTGCTTGACCAGCTGCTCTAGGTCATTTTTGATAGAAAAGACGTAGGCTTGTTCACCAGGTTGGTCAGTACAAAGGAGTACAAAGGAAATCAAGCAACAACAGATCTCGGGACCCTTCTAGGTTGCTTGTCCTCCAAAACACTGAGGATCAAGTGTCCAAACAGTGGTTTAGAGTGGGTAAGGGAACATTGGAAAGGGAATTACTGCCCTGGAACTAATGTCCGTTGCAGGCTTAGGAAGTTAGTAGGGGACAGATGGGTTAGTAACTGAGGGGGGGATAAATAAAGTTATTCATTTACAAACGCAGTCAGTAGCGGGTTTGATGCGAGATATTTGTCTAGGCGGAGTTTAAATGAATCAACGATGATGCAGTCTATAACGTTTCGGGGAAGCCCATTCCACAAGTGACAAATCGATTGAAGAAGAAATTCTTAGATTCGTGTGAGTTAAAAGATTTACCAATAATTTTGCAACCGTTTCCCCGCGTGTAATTAGATTGGTCGATAGTGAAGTACTTACTACAGTTCATATTGTCGATGCCTTTGATGATTTTGAACACTTGAATTAAGTCACCTCTTAATCTGCGCTGGGTTAAAGGAAATAGATTTAATTCTCTAAGACGCTCTTCGTATGGTTTGTTCTTTAGGCTAGGTATAATTTTGGTAACTCTACGTTGAACTCGTTCTAGCTTGTTTATATCTTTTTGGTAATAAGGGCACCAGGATTGAACGCAGTATTCCAGAAGAGGGCGGACTAATGAATTGTAAAGGGTTAGGATAACTTCTTTGGATTTATGCTCAAATGACCTGCCTATAAAGCCAATTATTTTGTTTGCCTTCTTAACAACTTCTGAACATTGTTGACTCGGTTTTAGGTTACTCGATATTGTTACTCCCAGATCAGTTTCTCTGTTTACATTCTTAAGCTGAGTGCCATTCATCGAATAGTTTGCTTTCTCATTTGGGTATCCAATATGTTAGTTACTTTACATTTATCCGCATTGAAACTCATTTGCCAAATTTGGGGCCCAACATGACAAGTTATCTAGATTGTGTTGCATATCGTCAACTTGTTCTTTTGAGAGTACGCTATTTGCAATTTTTGTATCGTCAGCAAATTTTTGAGATTGTACAGGTGAGACCCTCATCTATGTCGTTGATGTAAATTAGAAAGAGTATTGGTCCTAGTACCGATCCCTGGGGTACCCCGCTACTTACATTGGTCCATTTTGATGCCTTACCGTTTATGACTACTCTTTGCTTTCTGTCGCTGAGCCAATTTTCTATCCATTTCAACACACCGTCTTGTATTCCATGCGCTTTTAGTTTTAGCAGTAAACGTTTGTGGGGAACTTTGTCAAAGGCCTTTTGAAAATCAAGGTATATAATATCTACAGCTTTACTCTCATCGTAGAGGTTGAGGATATCGTGGAAAGAGTCTAAGAGGTTTGTTAAACAGGAACGTTTTTTACGGAAAGCCGTGTTGAGTATCTTTAAGTATGTTATTTTCCTCTAAGTGATTTACGAGTCTGTCTCGTATGACCGTTTCTAGCATTTTACATACAACTGAGGTTTAAGCTAATTGGACGATAGTTACTGGGTAGGGATTTGCTGCCTTTTTTGAATATCGGTGTTACGTTGGCTAGCTTCCACTGATCGGGCATAGTTCCAGACTGCAAGGATTTATTGAATAGTAATGTCAGTGGTTTGAGAGCTCATCCTTAGCTTCCTTTAGAACTCTAGGCGAGATTGTATCAGGTCCAGGCGTTTTATTTACCTTGAGTTTATCTAAACAATTCAATACTTCTCTCTCTGTAACGGTGATATTGCTTAGAAACATCTGAATTATCAATCTGAATCGGCGATGGTGTAGGGATATCACTGAGGTCTTCTGTTGTAAAAAACTGATGCAAAGAAGGTATTGAGGGCATTACTCATTTGTTCTTCGTCTTTGGTGTATTCTCCATTTTCATCGACTAACGGTCCAACAGTTGAAGTAACGACTTTTTTTCTTTCTGAGATAACTATAGAATTCTTTCGGGTTTGTTTTACTTTGATTCGCAATATGTAACTCTAAGGTCTTTTTACTTTGCTTAATTAACTTTTTGGCTTTGCGTCGTAGCTCTACAAATTTCAGCCGTTCTTCGTCATTTTGTGAGGATTTTAATCTATCATTAGCAAATTTTTTTAGCAAGCAGGCAGTTTTTGGAAATATCTTTATTCCACCATTTGGGCTTATTATTATGGCCTGGACGCCGAGTTTTCGATGGTATGCAGTCTTGCACTGCTTTTAGGTAAGTGGCTTCGAATAACTTCCAAGATGTATTTATGTCGTTATTGTGAATTAAAAAGCTCCAGTCAGTTTCTTTAAACATAGCTCTAAGTTTATGGAAGTTTGCTTTCTTGAAATTAGGGACTTTTTCGATGCTACTATTTGGTTCGTTACTAGTAAACTTTAAAGTGAAAGTTATCGTACGATGGTCGCTGTTACTGAATTCATCACCAACATTCAAATTCTCTATTAATTCTTCTTTTGTTGCAGTAGAGTGAGAGGAGAGCCGTTGGCGGTGGTGAACGTTGAAATCTCCTAAGATGGAGATTTCAGAGAAGGGAGAGATAGATAGAATGTGTTCCACTTTAGAGTTTAGATAGTCAAAACAATTGGGAAAGTCGGTAGAGTTAGGGGAAAGATAGACAGCACAGAGATATTTAGTATGAGAATGAAAGGATAGTTTGAGCCATAAAGTTGAGAATTCAGATTATTCGAAATCGGGAACACGAGAGCAAGTGAGTTTGTTGTGCACGTATGCTCAACATCCGTCTTTGGCTTTGAAACTAGGATAGAGAAAGTAGGAGGATACAGAGAAGGGACTGCTGGAAGTTGTTTCAGATACCTGGGTTTCGGTGAGGAAAAGAAGATCAGGTTTGGAGGAGGAGAGATAGTGTTCGACAGAGTTAAAATTAGAGGAAAGGCCGCGAATAATGCAAAAGTTGATAGTAAGAGTGTCAGGCCGTGGTCCAGAGCCTTTAGAGGGGTCGTCAGGGGAAAGTCGGGCATGGGTGGGGGTATTTATGATCCCGCCCCCTGGGGACTCCGAGGCTGTGCCTGTGTTCATATTTTTTTATATAATTTTGAAGGAGGAAGTGTGGTGTACATGTTAAGTGTAGTGAAGTAGATGGGAGGAGGAGGTGTTTGTAAGAGCATGCTGGACTTTTCTCAGTGTAATTAAGGCACAAGAGTAATCAGTAAAAGAGGCCAAGCAAATGAAACAGGAGTTCCAGCGATTCCTTATCAAATGCTTAAGCCTCTCCTGGTTATAGCCCTGTTCAATTGGTACCTACAATCTACCCCCATTCCCCCTATTAGTCGCCTTGTACGACACGCAGTATATACATATTTACAGTATATATTATATATATATATATATAATATATATATATATATATATATATTATATAGTATATATATATATATATATTATATATATTTTTTTTTTTATATACACATATATATATATATATATATATACACATATATAAATAATAATAATAATAATAATAATAATAATAATTATAATAAACGGTTTATTAAAGAATGGCAGCCTCATGAGCTGAAAATACACATTTTACAATTTAGTGGATGAACATGAGATGTACAGATATGAAAATGGTAAGCTCAGTTTACAATGGGTGAGTATAATATACTTTACATTAAAACAAGAAATTAATACAATAATAGGCTAGTGCAAAAATACAAATTATCATAAATTAACCATGAGAGTAAGTGATTTACAGTGCATATACAGTACACATTTATTTACTCATATATACAGAACATACATATATACGCATACGTACACACATAAATACGCATATATATACATACATATATAAGAACATAAGAACATGCAGTAAGTGTGCACATGCCCGTATATAAACGCTCACGTATGCAAACAAACTACATACATACAAAAAACAGTCTGGTAGGGTCAGGTGAGGCTAATAATGGGAGTTAATCCTTGCCAGAGATAAAATGAGGGAATTGGAAAAGGGTTAATGGGGCAACGGACTGTAGGTCAGGTAAAGCCAATTAGAATGGAATGTCAAACATCGGAAGAGATCAAATGAGGAGTTTGAAAAGGGTTAAGGCGAAATGGCCTACGGGTCCGTACAGGTAGGGTCAGGTAAAGCCTACTACAATGGGAGGTAATCCTCGGTAGAGAACAAAAGAAGAATATAAAATAAGGAGAGACAGCTGGGGGGAATTATAGTATATGGGACATTCTTCAGTGTAGGTGTAGGTGTGTGTGTGTGTGTGTGTGTGTTTGTTTTTGTTGTGTGTGTGTGTGTGTGTGTGTGTGTGTGTGATAGAATACTCTCAGCCGGGCTCGAGCCTCGAACCACAACCAGTATACACTATAGACACATACATATATAGATAATTAACGCATACATACATACACATGTACGCACACATACATACACATATACTGTACATACATAAATGCACATATATATATACACACATATACATAAACAAACTCAAGCAAATGCATACATATATTCTAATACACACACGCACACACACTTATGCATACATTATTAAAGGAGGGCGCGCATATATGGTGTGACAGGCCGGCATTACACATTATTAATAATATTTACAATGGTTGGGATAGGACTATTTGTATCTGTCAGTTCTTGCCCTTATTGGTTGGAGTGTGTTGAAGTGTCTAGGGGCGTCTGGTGGAAGTAAGTTTCTGTGTCGTGGGTGAAGATGTAGCTTAGATGCAAACTGCTTGAGTGTGTTGTAGTGGTGGGTTGAAAGTGCAGGTATGCTAAGGGTGGTGAGAGCTTCCTCGTACCCTGGGTATGTGCCACCCAGGATGATCCTGCATGCCCTCTTCTGCACTCTTTCCAATTGACGTTGTTGTGTCAGGGTTAGAGAGGAGGACCAGGCGGGAGAGGCGTAGGTGAGCTTAGGGAGTATGAAGATGTTATTTATACTCTTCAGCTCATTCTCCGGCGCCCCCAGGGATCTCAGCCGCCTTAGCATAAACAACTTGTATGTGGCGGTCCTGACTGTGGTAGACACATGTTTCTTCCAGTTCAGCTTGTTGTCCACAGTGATTCTGAGGAGTTTGGTGGACTCAACAAGCTGAAGGGGATGAGGACCAATTGCGACAGTGGGTGGAGGAAGGTCGGTAACGGAGGTGTTGATGTGCATGACCACTGTCTTGTCATGACACATGATTGACTGTGGTCCAGGCTTGAAGACGGTCGAGGATGTCTTGTAGGGGGTCATAGTTAGGGGAGGTGTTATCGACAGTAATGCCGACTGTCAAGTCGTCCACGTACTTCCAGTGGAATGGAGTGTCCTTTAGGGCATCATTAATCAAGATGAGGAACAATAGAGGACCCGTCTTTGTGCCCTGTGGGACTCCACATGTGATGTCTAGGAAGGTGGAGATGAAGCCTTGATATCGCACTGCTTGCCGTCTGTCACTAAGGAAGTCGGTCAACCACGCAACCAGGGTAGGATGTAGCCCCAACTTTATGGCCTTGTTGATGATGATGGTGTGGTCAACAAGGTCAAATGCTTTCCTAAAGTCAATAAAGGCAAGAGCGAGGGAAGTCTTTCTCTTCTCAAGAATTGTGTAAATATAATCTAGGAAGCTAATAAGACAGTGAGTGGTGGAGGAGGTTTTTACGTTGCCAAACTGTTGGGGATCTATTAAGTGACGGATTTGTGAGTAAGCCCAGGTGTATACAAAGTCCTCACAGATTAGACTAGGGATGGGCGTTATGGCAACTGGTCTGAGTTCATTAAGAGAATGTGGGGAGGGGGTTTTGGGAATTGGAGTGACGTATTAAGTTTTCCAGTCTGCAGGGCATTTACTTTGCCTTAAGGAGGCATTAATTATCGAGCAAAGGGGGGTGGCAAATTCAACCGAAAATTCTTTGTATATTTTCATGGGTAGGTCTACTGGGGTTGTTGATCTTATTTATTTGAAACTGGAAAGCTTTTTGGCCACTTCATATTCTTGAACAGTTACTGGGGGGGAAGGGGATGGGAGGAAGGCAGGGAGGTTGGTGCAGTCTAGTTTGGGGAGGGTCTGGCATATGGTAGAGAAGTGATTATTTATCAGTTCAGGTGCATCTTCACGAGGGACATGGGAAACACAGGGGATCGAAGGAGTCCCACTACTTAAGCCACAAAGATTCTTAATTTTAGAGTACCACTGACTGATATTGGTTTGTTTTAAATGATGAATCTTTGTAGGGTAGTAGGACTTCTTCGCCCAACGGATTTCCCTTATCACAATGTTGCGTAGGTCCTTGTAGCGATTGTTGTCCGTGTAGAAGGCCTTATTCCGATTCTGCATCAGTCTCTTGATCCGAGGAGTAATCCATTGGATGACAGAGGGGTGCATTTTGGTCCTCTTGGTGGGGAAGAAGTGGTGGTAGGCTTCGGTGGTGGTAGATACGAAGTTGTCCCATTTGGCATTGACATCTTCTTCAGTGAGAACCTTCGTCCACGGGTAATGAACCAACCACTGCCCGAACCCCCGCATTGCAGAGTCTGGCGTTGGTCGGTAGGTCCGGATGACGGGGGTCTGTTGATGGGAGGTGGTAGGGGCAGGTGACCAGAACACAGAGAGATGAGTACTGCATCCCACAGGAGGTAAAGGTTCAGGTGGGAGGTATTGCTCATCCATGTCCGTCAAGATAAGGTCAAGAGTGTTGTGGTTGTGGGTGGGGAAGTCAACAATTTGTGAAAGATGCAGCTGTTCTTGAATCACACTGGTGTCTAGTTCATTGAAATCCCCACAAACCACCAACTTGGCTGATGGAAATTGGAGTTTGAGATCATCACATGTATCAATGATGTGTGTGTGTGTGTGTGTGTGTGTGTGTGTGTGTGTGTGTGTGTGTGTGTAGTACCCACCTCCCCAAACCTCTCTATCAGCCCAAGAGGAGTACTTCTCTTGGACTAGTGGCGAGAGTGTTTGCCTCGTAAGCGTGGGGACCCGGGTTCGAGCCCTGGGCCGGCCTGGTGGTAGCCTCACAAAAATATTTCGGGGGTCGATTTCTGCATTTAACGAAGTTTAGGGGTGTTGGTTAAATTGTATTAAGTTAAGTAAAGAAATTGTAAAGTCGGCGAAAATAGTGAAGTGTCCTCGAAACGACACCATACTATTTTTGCCGACTTTACAATTACTTTACTTAACTATATACAATTTAACCAACACACCTAAACTTCGTTAGATGCAGAAATCGCCCCCGAAATGTTTTTGTGAGGCCCAGGGCTCGAACCCGGGTCCCCACGCTTACGAGGCGAACACTCTCGCCACTAGACCAAGAGAAGTACTCCTCTTGGGCTGATAGTTCAAGCGATTTTCTACATCCAGTTTTGTATAAGCACTTGCCACAACTGCTGGCATTACATCGGAGGCATGCCTGGATAAGTTTGACATGAACGAAAGAATATTTCTGATTGGCGATATGAATGGGAAGGTGGGTCATAGGAAAGTTGATGGAGTGGTGGGAGGGTGGAGGGTACCATCAGAGGTGAATGGGAATGGTAGTGCACTTGTGGACGTATGTGTGGGGAGGAGGTTGTGGATAGCCAACACCTTCTTCCGACACAGAATAATACACAGGTACACATGGAAAATGGTGTGGAAGATGAAGGATAAGGATAAGACAGCGGTGGAACTAAAGGCACTTATTGATTATACTGTATATGTGTAGATGAACGAATGAAGAAATCTGTGCTGGATGCTAGGGTGCATAGGGATATTGGAGGGAATCTGTCTCATCATTATGTAGTAGTAGCTAAAATTAGGATACAAAAGAAGTGGGTGAGGATAGCTGGAGGGAGGCGAGAGGAAGGTGAAATGGCAAGGAGGATAGAGAGGCTACAGGAGGAGGAAGTCAGGGAAGAGTACAGGGGAGCAGTAGAAAGACGACTAGGTGGGTTCGACCTGGAAGATATGGAGGAAGTTGAGGGGATGAGCAAGGTGTTTAAGGAAGAGATATGTGCAGCATGTGAGGAGGAGTGTGGAGTAAGGAGAAAAGGGAGGGAGTGAAAGGTACAGCATGGTGGACAGAAGAGGTAAAAATAGCTGTGGAAGACAAGAAGAAAGCCTATAGAGAGTGGTTGGGTAGTAGAGAGAATGAAGAATTGGAGACCCATAAACAAGAGAGGTACGTGGAGAGAAAGAGGGTAGTGAAGGAAAGTAAGAGAAGAGTAGATGAGGAATTTAGAAGGAATCTGAGTGTAAAATGGAGGGAGTGTAAGAAACTGTTCTGGAAAGAAGTCAAGAAAGTTAGGGAAGGTAGCAAGGGAAACAGTAAGGGTGTGAAAGATAAGAATGGGAGAATGCTAGCCGAGAAGCAAGAGAGAGTCGAAAGATGGAGGGAGTACTTCAACGAGTTGCTAAATGTAAGGAATGAAACGCCAGCAAACATAGTTGGATGGGGTATGGGAGAGAGAAGAAGAGAAGTAGTGGAGGAGGAGGTGGGGATCAGGAGGTCAGAAGTGTGGGAAGCCATGAAAAGAGTGAAGTTGGGGAAAGCACCAGGAACAGATGGAGTGTGTGGGGATATGTTGAGGTATGGTGGTGCGATAGTGATCGAATGGGTATGGAAAATGTGCAAACTAGCATGGGAGAAGGGGAGTGCACCTGATGAATGGAAGACAGGCATAATTGTCCCCATATATAAGGGTATAGGGGAAAGAGGAGTGTGTGGTATCCACCGAGGAATATGTCTTCTAAGCATAGTAGGGAAGTTGTACAGTAGGGTAGTGATTGAGAGAGTGAGAGTGAGAACGGAGAAATAGATAGGTGACGAGCAGGGAGGCTTAACCCCTTATTAGCGGCTCACCACTTAAGTCGTATTTAATAAAGCTGGACTAACTGGCGGCGCTCGACATAGGTCGAGTGGCAATTTCAGCACGTAATGTTGCTGAGAGAGAGAGACAAGTGGTGGCAGGAGACTAGCGAGCGTATGACTGCTCCAGACCACCGCGGCGAACCTACTGACACGAATCTCAGCTCCCTCCTCCCTCTCTCACTCGCTACATACTCAATTATATGGGGAAAGTACCGAATTACTTGCTTTTTGCACTCGCGTTGCACGGTTATTGCAAGAAAACTATCCATCATACAAGGATCGTTATGGTGTCATTCGAAAGCTCTGTTCATGCCCTTTCAGGGATAGATACTTGTTTTACGTTCTGGGTCTTATTTAGGCATGAAAATGATCACGTAAACAGCCCTATTTTGGCTAAAAACACCCCGCTGGGCGGTACATATAAATAAACCGCAGAGGCCGCTCGTTATGTGTTAAGGAAGGGAAGAGGATGTGTAGATCAGATTTTTACCCTGAATTGTGTTGTGGAGAAATATCTGGAGAAGCAACAAAAGGTATATGTTGCCTTTATGGACTTGGAGAAGGCCTATGACAGAGTGGATAGTGAAGGTATGTGGAAAGTACTTAGAATATACGGAGTAGATAGCAAGTTACTGAAAGCAATGAAGAGCATGTAAGAGGGTACCAAGGCAGCAGTACGTGTGGAGAATGAACAGAGCAAGTTCTTTGACCTGAATGTTGGTTTGAAACAGGAGTGTGTGATGTCCCTGTGGTTGTTTAATGTATATATGGATGGAGTCATGAAAGAAATACAAGGACGAGCGGTGGATGTTGGTGTATCGCTGATAAGGGAGGGAAATGAGTGGAAGCTGCCTGTACTGCTGTTTGCTGATGATAGAGTTCTGATTAGCGATAATGAATGGGAGTTGCAGGGTCTGGTAAATGCGTTTGGAACAGTGTGCGAAAAACGGAATCTGAAGGTAAATGCGGGGAAGAGCAAGGTTATGGGTCTTCGAAAAGAGTGAAGCCACAGAGTGTGAGGTGAAGTTAAACGGTCAGGCTATGGAGATTGTCAGCTCATTTAAGTATCTGGGCAGTGTGTTGAGTAAAGATGGGACTATGGATGAAGAAGTGTGGGAGAGGGTGCAACAGGGGAAAAGGGTTGTAGGAACGTTGAAAGCAGTAACAAGAAATAGGGTGGTCAGTATGGATGTGAAGATGTCCTTGCATGACAGTGTTTAATGTATATATGGATGGAGTCATGAAAGAAATACAAGGACGAGCAGTGGATGTTGGTGTATCGCTGATAAGGGAGGGAAATGAGTGGAAGCTGCCTGTACTGCTGTTTGCTGATGATACAGTTCTGATGAGCGATAATGAATGGGAGTTGCAGGGTCTGGTAAATGCGTTTGGAACAGTGTGCGAAAAACGGAATCTGAAGGTAAATGCGGGGAAGAGCAAGGTTATGGGTCTTCGAAAAGGGTGAAGCCACATAGTGTGAGGTGAAGTTAAACGGTCAGGCTATGGAGATTGTCAGCTCATTTAAGTATCTGGGCAGTGTGTTGAGTAAAGATGGGACTATGGATGAAGAAGTGCGGGAGAGGGTGCAACAGGGGAAAAGGGTTGTAGGAACGTTGAAAGCAGTAACAAGAAATAGGGTGGTCAGTATGGAAGTGAAGAAGTCCTTGCATGACAGTGTGGTAATCTCGACACTGACTTACGGAAGCGAAGCATGGACGTTTGAGAAGAGACTCGAACCAAGAGTGAGAGGGGTGGAAATGAGTTACTTGAGAAATGCGTGTGGAGTTACATGGAGGGATAGACAGACGAATGAGGAAGTAAGAAGGAGGTGTCGTGTGGAGGCAGATGTGCTGGAAAGTGTGAAAAGGAACACCTTGAGATGGTTCGGCCATATGGAATGTATGGGAAGCGAGAGAATGACTAAGAAGGTGTACGAGAGCGAGGTGGAAAGACAGAGGGAGAGGGAGAGTACAGCGGGTAAGCTAACCTATTGTCCATTTTTTGATAAAAGCACCAATTTTGGCACAGAGGTAGACCAATATATTATGAACAAATTTGGATGTGAAGCCATCGCCCAACTGCCCTCTGGCGGCCGTGGTGGCCATTTTCCAAAATGGCCGCCAGCAGACACCCAAAAGACACACAGAAGTTAGATAAAATTTGCTGCTGAAGGTTTTAGTGAATGTTTATTGAATGTTTTGAATCAAGACATGCCAGATAGCTCTTAGTCACATTTTGGGAGATGCTGCTGATATTAATTAACATATTTAGGCTAATTGCAGATGAAATGGCGACAAGGAAACCCATGATCAGGCATCAAATGCTGACATTCCTTGTGAATAGGTTAGATTCATTGAAGTTGTGGAAATGTTATCTGACCTTCTTCCTCTGTCTGTCAATAGCTATTCATGGACACTGCCCACGCCAATTAAGATGCCAATTAACAAAATTATTAACACAATTATGCTAATTACATCGATAATACAACAACAATAACAGAACCAGATAGTGATAATTATGGTAGCTTGCTCTCATCAGATCAATCCTGGGCAAGTCAAATGTTATACTTCTGTGGTCAATGGACACTACTACATTTAATTATCAAGTTATCACATAATCTGCTAAATGCAATATGCAGATAAGTTCACTGTTTTACAATACCTGTGTACTGTCTGGAACAGTTCAGAATCTTCATCTTAAGTTTGCGAGTTCAGTTCTGAGAGCACTCCCCGTCGCAAGCACACAGTGGTGTGCATTCCAGACTGGCCTTCTTGCACTTGCACTTCTTGATGCAGCCCTTCTGGCATTTGCAGGAGACAAGCTCCCGGCAGACCTTGGATGCCTCGGGGAGCGTTGTCCAGAGAAGTTCGTACATGTCGCTGGTCTTGATCCAACCCCAGTCGGTTGGTGATGGCAATGTTGGTGCAGGAACCAGGGCCTGACCTCAGACATGTCCGCCCTGGTATATTGCTCATCGGACGTGCTGCTTCAGGGCTGCACTTGTCGGTGGGATCAGCTGGACATTGCTCTTCTTTGCAAACAGTTTGCGGCGTGCCTTGTCGATATCAGTTGCGGTGCTTGTTCTGTCGTAAAGCAGGATGACGAACCTCTCGATGGTGTGCATGGCATCTTCATCAATATAATCCGGTGCAGTGGAGAGGTCAGTGAGTGTCTGGGTCAGCTGAGGTAGAGCTGTCCACACTGCCCATGCTGTCCTCTTGCCATGTCTGGCGAAGCAGGAGACCGTGTCGCAGCCCGTCAAAGCATGAAACATCGGTAGTGCCTGTGCTTTCTCTGGGCCCAGAGCCCGCGCCATCTCATGGGCTGCCAAGAACAGGAAAGCCTTGCCCGTGCCGAAGGACACCCACACTTCGGCTTCCTCCTCCAGGGTGTGTGCCAGAGCCACTGCCAGGACAACAACATCAGTGTCAACTGTGCGGATGAGGATCTTCTTGTGGCCATTGTGAGCAGCGTGGGCGGTATGCAACATCATGCGGCTGTCGGCTTCTTCGTGGTTGCAAGGAGCCAGGGCTGCAGTATCTAGGAGCGGTGGCTTGCTCAAGACATCATCTCCTTCAGTGATGAGCAGCTCCTTGTCTGCAAGCTGGAATGAGTCGTGGAGGATGCCAGAGAGGAAGCTGAACAGCTCTGTCTTGTTCTCGTCGACTCTGGGGAAGCTGGCCCAGTTCCCGGGGATCGTTGCACCACCCACCACCCGTCTTCTCACCCCTTTTCCGCGCTTGGCTCTTGCTGTACCCTTCAACGAGTCTGTATTGTAGCGGTCCCACACCAGGTCCAGTCGCGTGGCTTGATGGAGTTTTGAGAGTATGTAGGGCACAAAGACCTGCTGTGCATACTCGTTGAAGCTTTTTGCTGTAGCTGGCTTCAGCATCTGGATGATGGCCGCTCCATCTAGCACAATGCAGCTGGTTGGAGGAACCTCAGACTTGGCTGACTGAGGTCTTCTAGACAAGCGAGAAGATCACTCTTGACACCCAGCCGGATGCCACCGCCATCTGATAGTGCAGGGGGGCAGGCTTGGTTTTCATGTTGGAAGAATTCCTCTAGATTCCCATCCCGGTTCTGGCACCCGATATACAGACGAGAGAACAGGTCCACGTCATTCTTCAGGGATTTCATCTGCTGCTTGCCCCAGCTGTGTGGAAAGGGACAGGACCCGATCATAGGAGATAGAAATCCCCATGTGTGCCAGCCTGTCGACGAGCTCCCTCTTGCACGTGTGTGCATGTAGCATTAGGCCGATGTAGGTTGGAACTGGCGTCTCCAGCGTGGTGGCGAGCCTGACTGGGCGAGGCGTACTGCCTGTGCCGGCCCGTCGGTGCATAATGCTGTTGAACTTGAGAAGCTGCGCGATGCTCAGTGCCGCTGGTGTTGTGCTTTCACTCTGGTGCTTGATACTGGGACCTTCCAAGATCATAGTGACCAAGGCAAGCAGCATGGGTGGCACGGAGTCCTGTTGGCATCCTGAAGGAAACCCATTGAACACCTTGGCATCTCTGATGATGTGGCGTCTCACAATTTGGGCAGCACGCACCAGGTGGACAGCATCAAGGTCTCTTTCCAGTTCACAAGCCTTTGCCAGGGCATCGCAGAGGTCTTCATTGAATGCAAGCAGGACATCGCGCCCCTGGTGCTGTGCACACATGTTAGGAAAGTGAGCAAGCAGTCTCTGCTTAAGACGGGTCGTGTGCACCCTGCCCTCATGCTTGACTCCCAGCTGTTCCATCCTTGACGTGTATAACTGCGCCAGGTCAGCAAGTTTGAAGACCGGAGACGTCTCGTCATCCATGTGAGCTTCTTCAATAAACACCACCAGCTCTGCGAAAGCAAGTCCTGCTATTGCGTGTTCATCGTCTGTACCTTTGCCCGCCATTTCCTAAATATTCCGTGCGCGATTGTACAAGTTCAGGAGACAATTTTGGTGGTACTTGGCCTCCTGTGCAACCATGTACCCAGCGTTCGGAGGTCCATGTCGTCCAGAATCAGTGCGCACGACCTGACACGCGAGTCCAGTTGGAATGTCGCAGCTTCATGAAGACCAGCACTACCAGGAGCTTCTCCGCAGAAGAAGCATTTCACTTCTTGGAGTTTCATCTCAGTACTTGATGGTCGTGATTTCGAGTTCGCTTGCGGGCAACAACTTCCTCTTCTTCGTCGGCGCCTATTTTCAGGTGCCTCTTCTCAGCTCTGTCTAACTTGGTCTTGTTATACCTCAGCCTGCAGGTCTTGTGGTATCGTGCATTGTTGGCACTCAATGCTGCTTCAACGCCACTGCCTTCATCTAATCGGCTCAACAGAAAAGAGTTGGGGAGCAATCCAAGCTCATTGAACCTTCTCAGATGTCCAGCGAGAATGCTGTAGCTGCTCCCCTTGTCTTGGCGTGTATTCTGGGATGGACTTGTCAGCGACTCTGGCGTCGTTTCTTGGCATATGAAGCATAATGACCAGTCTGTCTGTTGCTGGCTGGGCGGAGGTAGACGGAGCTGCTTCTGCACCACGAGGCTCAACGAGTTTGAAGCTCTTCGACATTGTTCTGGAAATGGAAAATTACAAAGTTGTATGAAAGGAGCACTCAGAATCCAAGTGAATTAGGACATGTTCAATTGAGAGATGTTTGTCATGGTTGTTATGTTAATCTATGAATAATTTAATAAATCGATAATAAGATAAGATTCTAAAAACACATGGGCACCTTTCTTTGTTGTTAAGTGCTACCCTACATTAGCAACAACATGCAACATAATGTTTGCACAACATTGCAGATTCAAAACAATCATTTTTTCCTGCACATTTACTCAGTACATCTCATTCACCTAGGGATAAGTCTTCCTCGGCAGCCACATGGCGGCCATTTTGGAAAATGGCCGCCACGGCCGCCAGGGGGCAGTTGGGCGATGGCTCCACATCCAAATTTGTTCATAATATATTGGTCTACCTCTGTGCCAAAATTGGTTCTTTTATAAAAAAATACACAATAGGTTTGAATATCCTAGGTAAACCGCCCCACTTGAACATCGAAACCTCAAAAATTTGATATTTTCGCGGTTTTGAGGTTCGAACGCGATGGTTCGTTCTCCGATTTTGGGTCCCTTACTGCAAAGTTCCATTTTCGTGTCCAGTCCAGATCTACTGTAGTCTATGATCTAACTTATATTATCTTATTATAAGGACCAAAGCATGTAGTAGGTAGTATAAGAGCTGTTTGGCGAGATCAATATTATTATCTCGTATGAAATTGATTACGTATAGTAGTCATTTTCAGAGCTTCCGTGACCGTGTTTAGGATACCAAAGTTTCTCAGTGAATTTAACAAGGGCAACTGATTCTAAAAAAAATAAGCCCCCATACACCTCACCAAAATGACGGGAAAGTTGTTATTTTAGACGTTTTTCAAAATGGCCGCCGCCGTCATCTTAAAAAATTGATAAAGTTCTATTTCTTGAAGTGAATGGCCAAAAATGACAATTTTTGTGTCTATTCCCACTAATTTTGGTGTCAGAAGATCAATGGCATGGCACAATTAAAAAATAATTAATAAATAATTACCAAATAATTAAATAAATAAGAAAATAATTAAGAAAATCAATGGGATGGCATAATTCATGATTTAGAGTCCCATTAACCTCAACATCTAAGACAAATATGATGTTGTTAAATCCACTGAGAAACTTTGGTATCCTAAATTAATAAAACATGAGACCTACTGCATTAAGATGCACTATCACTGCAGGACAAATATGATGCACAACTGTTAGAATCACTTCCGCTGTCATCATCGCTGCTCTCCATTTGTGGATGTCAAGGGCAACACATGAGTAGGGTTTACCGGTCATTGACTGTGCAAACATGCCACTCTCCATGAATTGTGCTTGGATATGGGGAAGACTTTCTAGGACTGCTATGAAATCTGGAAGATGGCGCCCATATCTATCGTTGTCATAAATATGCATCCAAGGAAGCATAAACTTCAGTGAAGACTTGAACTCGATCCAGTTTCTTGTCCTTATAGCATGTATATTTTGAGTCAGTATCTCTACCATCTCCAAGAATGAAATCCAGAATTCTGCTAGTGGAGCAGCATCTAAGTTCTGGAATAGGGAGTCAACGAGCCCCTTGAGATCGGCATTGCTCTCTAACTCAGCATGTGCATCATTAAGTTCTTGTTGGTCTACTGAACTGCATAACTTATTGAGAGATGCCTGGATCTCTTCACACAGAGTGGCACCTTCAAAACGTTTGTCTAGTGCATGTTGGAGTAAAGCCTCGTAGAAGAGTCGAAGGCAACGCACACCGCGGTTGAAGTGTTTTCCACGCAGAGCTTGATCCACGGATCCATCTGCAACAACGCCTGCAGCCACCAGTACATCTGAAATGCCTGAGCCTTTGAACCTTTTGTAGATTGCATTGATGAAAGACATCTGAATATGAAAGGGCCCCATGAATGTCAATATGTCAGCAAATATCTCTGGATTCTCACTTTTCAATTCTAGCAATAATGCGTAGACAGGATGATCACCGACGATAATGGCAAATGGCATCTTCTTGTCATCAATTGCCTTTGCAAGCTTGCGCAGGGCATCATACAGAATGGTCTTGCTTGGTGGATCAGGATAAGTCATATGATAAATCGCTTGACTTTTCTGGGTTTCTGGTGATAGCGTGGCCTGGAAGCCAGAAAAGGCTGGTACAGTCTAGTCTTCTGGCTTTGGTCTTGTTCCGTCTGCCTTAGCTCAGGCCATTGCATGGATGACACCTCTCATTCTTTGAGGAACTGTGTCCAGATGTTGTTCATCCGTTATCCTTGGTCTGATGGGTGGTTCACCACGCTTGACTGTTTTGTATGGTTCAATTCTTTGCATCTGGCTCCCAAGTTCTTTGAGGCTATCAGAGAGGTACGAAGGCAAGGTGCTATTTGCAACTGGTCTATCATCATCTAGGGTAGGTAGATTTAGCTTAGGTAGGTCTGGCTGAACAAACATGACATTTGTACGATGTGATTGGCCACTTCCAGTCAAAGTGTCACTTTTGAAGTCATCGTTGTCGACTATACATATTGCCGGTGTTCCTTCAGAAAGTTCAAAAGGACACTCAGTTGAATGCTTCAGGTCAGTAACTGCCCAGACATCTCTAAGCAAAAGCACATCATTGTAACTGATTCCCAGGCCATCCTTATGTAATATGTCTGCCATTTCTCTGCTCTTTGTCATACCCTGTAGCAGTACACCGAGGTTTGTCTCAAATGCAGTACGTCTTCCAGTGATGTAGCTGGTCAAAATAGATGCAATTGATCTGACTTGGGGCTTGTCATCGACTTCAGACTTTGGGGGGTGCTTTTACCAAGTGATGAGCTTCAATAGGAGATCATTCAGGTCTTCATATTCTTCTAGCTCATGTATGTATGGAGGCCAAGGAACAGTTTTTGTTTTGATGATCTGATCTCTGAGTCGCCCAGCTACATTCTTTACCAGCTGATCGTCACTTACACCTAGAGAGGATATTGCAGCCTCAAGATATGAACCTGCAGCTCTTGCATCATATACCAGTTCACTCACATTCTTCTGACCTCGTTCATGAAATGCTATGTCATCTCCAAATTCCTTGATCAGAATTTCCTTCACGAAACTGGACTTTGCTGTGGAATAGTAACCATAATTTGAAGTAATGCCTTTGTAATCCTTTACAAGACCTTGCAGTGTACGGATTTCATGATCTTCAAAGATAACTTGACGGACATGATGAAAGAAGATATTTTGGGCCTCTCGAAGATTAACATGTTGCAGATGCTCTGTTTTTTCATCAGGAAAAGACTCCTTCAGAGGGTGGCTGACATAATTGCGCCAACATTCACGATGATAACGAATTTCCAATCCAAACGCCGTTCGACTGTCTGGGATAGATGCAAGTAGGGTATTCAATCTTTCTCTTATAGGCTCATCTGACAGACAAACTGTATGCAACTTGAACCGGTTCCATGCGTCTACTCTTGACAGCAGCAAAAGTTAGGACTTGCCAGGATTACTAGTTTTTTGTGGTCCTTTCATACACCACACACAGAGATTCTTATCATGAACCACTCCAGTACTAGAACGAAGCTTTTTAGGCACATTTCCTGGGAGTTGTTGACTTGAAGTTGATGCTTGAACTTCTTCCTGTTCAGATTTCCGTTTACGATTCTGTGCTTGCTGAATATAGCGATTACTACTGATCTGGGTGTAACATTTACTATGCATGTACAGGCCTTTAGGCCCCTTGTCCCACTCCACTGCTGCATAGGCATGCTGAAATTTATCAAGTTCCTTCCACCGAAAACACTTGCTCCTTAGATTCTCCCACTTTGTATTAGATGTCTTGTCCGTACTATCATCAGCTATACAGGGATGTTGACATAATATGCATTTTAATCCAGGTCCTGGGTCAGGCACATCACTAACTCCTCTACGTTCCATGCTTATGATTCTTCACGCCAAATTCGATGCAACAAACATGAAAAAGAAGGAATTGATCAGTCAACATTCTTGGTTTACATTTTAAATTATATATTATATTATTTGAGTAAGTTTCAGAGGATCCGTGACCGTGTTTAGGATACCAAAGTTTCTCAGTGGATTTAACAACATCATATTTGTCTTAGATGTTGAGGTTAATGGGACTCTAAATCATGAATTATGCCATCCCATTGATTTTCTTAATTATTTTCTTATTTTCTTAATTATTTGGTAATTAGTTATTAATTATTTTTTAATTATGCCATCCCATTGGTTTTCTGACACCAAAATTAGTGGAAATAGACACCAACATTGTCATTTTTGGCCATTCACTTCAAGAAATAGAACTTTATCAATGTTTTAAGATGACGGCGGCGGCCATTTTGAAAAACGTCTAAAATAACAAATTTCCCGTCATATTGGTGAGGTGTATTATATGGGGGCTTATTTTGTTTAGCATCAGTTGCCCTTGTTAAATTCACTGAGAAACTTTGGTATCCTAAACACGGTCACGGAAGCTCTGAAAATGACTCTACTAGTATGACTTCTGTTTTCTTTCTTGTCATTCTTTTCTTTTCTCTTCTTTTTTTGTTTTCCATTTCCGTTCACCGTATTTAAGAAAGCTAGTGTTTACACGAGCGCGTTTCCCTTCATTCTTTTTTTAGGAGCAGGTATATTTATTAAATTATTTATTATAATGTATTAATGGTTTATTATTGCTTTATTTAATATATAATGTATTAATGGTTTATTATTGCTTTATTTATTAAATTATTTATTATAATGTATTAATTGTTTATTATTGCTTTATTTATTAAATTATTTATTATAATGTATTAATGGTTTATTATTGCTTTATTTATTATTTAATATATAATGTATTAATGGTTTATTATTGCTTTATTTATTTAATTATTTATTATAATGTATTAATTGTTTATTATTGCTTTATTTATTTAATTATTTATTTATTTATTTGTATTTATTTACTTATTTATTTATTTTATTTTTTCCTCATTTATATATATCAAACCTGAAATGCTTTAGGGCTAATTTGCGTTAGGCGCGGAGACTTAACCAAAGGTAGCTTGCCATTAAAAGTTGACGGAAAAAGAGCTCGTGTGACACTGCCTTCCCACTCGTAGTTGGTTTGACACTTAACGCGATATATTGTTAGTCACACGCTGGTGATTAAGAGGGGTGTGGTCAGTGAAAGGTGAGAAGGGGGGGGGGGGGGCTGGAGGAGTAGTGTGTGTGTGTGTGTGTGTTTGTGTGTGTGTTTAATAATAATACAACAAAAGTACATATAATATTATGGGTTGGTGCGCAACATACAGTATAATTTATGGTATCAATATTGAGCCTGATTCATTTAGTATTTTGGAGGTAACTTTATGTGTACGTATAGCCTGTGTGCTGTGAGCTTAGACCGGGGAGTGATTATATTAAGCGTAGCTATATTAGTACGGGAAAAGGGAGAACATTTACTTTAGTTTTACTTGGTGTGAGGTATGTTTTGCTTGCTTGTGATTGTGATTGTATGCTAGTACATTACGTATTGTTGATCAAGTTGACGATACTAGGGATGGGGCTGTTTTTATACCTTTCGGTTCTTGGTCGGATTGGGACGAGCGTGTTGTAGTGCCTCGTCGCGTGTCTGTGTGGGGGCGTCGACTGACGGGACATGTAGAGGTGCATGGGGGCGGTTCGTTCGTGGCAACCCCTACGGGGATCACGGCGTCAGGCAATATACTGTATATATATATATATATATACAGTATATTTTTTTTTTTTTTTTTTTTTTAATTCTAGGTGAGTGATGGAGGCACCGAGTGCATCCCCCATAGTTGGAAGAGTGACAGGGCCAAAATCAAGGGACGTTCGAGCCGAAATGTATATATATATATATATATATATATATATAGAGAGAGAGAGAGAGAGAGATCAACCCTCTGTCTGCTCAGTATTTTTGGTGTTTCTTCTTGTCCAGAAGTTAGGTGTCCTCAACCGTCTCTGTTGGTTCCTCACCCCTGCACTGCTTCTTTTATGTTCTATGTGTATGAAGGAGACACACGAGAGGTTGCATGTAACAGGTGTCTCCCCCAAAGCCGAAAGAGTGAAAGAGAGCCAGATTCAAGGGACGTTGGGGTCAAAAGGCCTGGACACATGAATTTTAATGCAGTCTAAGTCATTGGATGATGGAATGATTGATTGAGTGAGAGAACTCCAGGGTTCACTGTCTTATTGAGTACAAGAAATTATGAGCAAATTTGCTTATTCTTGGGTTTGAGAGCCGGACAGTATGGAGTAAAACTGTGATGAAAGGCGGGTGCCTCAAAATCGCCACAAGGGAGAGATCTCTCTGAAGAACACCGATTGTTTTAATAACGATAAAAGTGTGAAATATATGCAACATTGCAGGGTGGAAAAAGAGATTGTAGGGAACTAGTAAGAGGAAGTGAGTTGATGAGGCGAAATGCTTTTGACTCTACTTTTTCGAGAAGCGCGGTAAGGGTAGAACTTCCCAACACATGTGAACAATACTCGATACATGCTGTGCCACTATACAGAGCAAGAAGCTGTGCAAGGGAGAAAAACCCCATGGGAAGTTGTTTTACCCAGAATGGTAAGATGATCTTTCCTAGAACGGTCTGATGAAATAGATACACCAAGAATATTGATAGAAGATAATGGATTGATGTGTATATAGTTGAAGTGTAATTGTTAGTCTTGTGGAAGATTGTGACGGGTAGATAGAGGGAGAAAATGGGTCTTGGAGGCATTGAAAGTAACAAAATTAATTTTTACCCCAAATCAGAAATAATTAATAGATCAGAAGATATTCGGGCTATGGCCTCGTCACGCGACTTTTGGAGTGATTGCTCTGTATAGGGGCACAGTGCACCAATGTATCAAGTATTGTTCGCATGTGTAGAGAGGTTCCACCCATACCGCACTTCTCGGAAAGGTAGTGTCAAAAGGATTTGGTCTCAACCACTCACCTATTTTTACTATTTACCTACAATCTCTCTTTACACGCCGCAATGTTGCATCTCTCTCACTCTTCTACCTATATTGTAATAATCAGTGTTCTTCAGAGCTTTCTCTCAATGTATACCTCCTCCCTTTCGGAGAGTGGGGGGCAACCGCTATTCGACACACACCCACCCCAATTGTGCCTAACTCTCAAACTCAAGATTGTATTATGGCCTTTTCTTGCATCCACTATAACAGTATTTTGTATCCTATTCGTACTTAAATAGTATTTTTAAATACAAGATTAATTAACACAAATACCTGACAATAGCAAGACAAATTGTACCTTATTTCAGACTTCGATACAATATATCTTATTGTTTCCGGTTTCTATGTTATTTAATCTTGTATTGGATATGACTATTCAATTAGTAATATTAAGATAAATGATAGTACGGCTATAATAGAGGTGAGACAGGCCAAATCACATATTTTCTTTTATTTTCAGTGATTTGTGGGATTATATCTTGTATTTGATACAACACACGAGCACCTGTATCTAATACTCTGTGTCAGTGTCTGGTATCCGCAATATCTTAAAAATCTATTGGTTTAGTATTGGGTAATGTATTCGCATTTCAAGGTTTCTGTTCATATTTATCATTTACAAAGTTACAATAGCATCACGATGTAACCAACATTTGTGAAATAACAGCCTTTTCTTTAGTACATAATTTATATATCTTATAAGATGAGTCCGCGCCTAGTATCGGATACATACCCCCGTGGGACGACGACTTTAGTATATATTTGACCCTCTAACTACCGCTAAAGTTCTCTAGTAACACTAGCTTGTAACAAAACTTACATCTACGCATTTCGTGAACTGTGAGCAAGCCACTTGGTAATTATTGAACGAATGCCAAGGGTGTGTACCGGGGACAAACCTACAGCCAACAACACCAGTCTATATTTAAATTACTTTTTACAGCGTGAGGAGGAGTCAAACTACCGCTCATTCAGGCAACTTGGGATCGGCAACTATATTTTGGCAACATTTCAGGACTAATTCTCCTAACCTAACTAAAGCTAACCTATTCTATCCTAACCAAACTTACATAATGCTAGCCAGAATTATAAGGGAAAAAGGCATCACTGGGAGGTTTGACGACCTCCCAAATAACCAAATAAGGAACACCTCCTATTTGGTAGCAGTCTCGGAGTATCCAACGTAGTTATAGGGCTTATAAGTTCAGCCGCTGGGACAGTGGGCCGATTTATCGGTACTACATGTGCAGTCCAATATCTTCTAGAGTAGCACCTTAAATCTCCACTAGGTACGTTGTACACACTTTAAGACTACTTATTGAGAATAGAACAGGAAAAAAGGTTGGGTAGAAAAAATTAAAATAGTTGCCCACACAATCTAGCTTCCCTCTGGACGCATGCGCGAACCCCACATACCCGCGCCCGGCCCTGTAACACTACCAAGGTATCAAGTAATCAGACTAGATTGGATGGGTAGGGGTTAGGCATGAGGGCGGGATACTCTGTCGTTGGATACTCCGAGACTGCTACCAAATAGGAGGTTTTCATTGTTTGGTTATTTGGTAGGTCGTCAAACCTCCCAATTTAATCAGGGGAGGATTTACATAAGAATTTAAGAACATAAGAAAATGGGAGTCTGCAAAAAGCCGATCGGCCCACACAAGGCAGATCGCTGTCACACCCAACCCCAATTACATAACAACATAAGGTCATAAGATCGCGGGAAACTGCATATGGCCATGCGGCCCTCATGAAGCAGCTCCCATTCACACCCAGCCCATATCACCCATATGGGAATCCAACTTATGCTTAAAGCTTTCAACTGTTTCTGAGCTAATTACTGTTCTGGGCAGTGCATTCCACATGTTAACAACTCTATTTCCAAACCAGTGCTTTCCTATATCTTTCCTAAATCTAAACTTATTTAACTTGAAACCATTTGAGCGGGTTATGTCGCCGTTCTTTAGCTTTAATACCTCATCTATATCGCCCTTATTTAAACCTTTTATCCATTTAAATACCTCTATCATGTCTCCCCTACATCTTCGTCTCTCTAGTGAGTGCAGGCCTAAGACTTTCAACCTCTCCTCATACGATAAATTTATAATATTATGTATCTTTTTGAGAGTTTGTGTTTTTTATCTGTGTTTATTTTTTGTTTTATGTTGTTTTTGTGTTTTCCCTGTTCTTGCTCTGTCTTGAGTCGGCTACCCCCAAAATGGGGATTGAGCCTGAGCATATAGATAGATAGATAGATAGATCTTTTTGGTCATTCTTCTTTGGACTGCCTCTAAAGGGTCGATATCCATTCTATAATAAGGGCCCCAAAATTGAACAGCATAGTCTAAATGGGGTCTTACTAGAGCTAAGTATAGTTTTAAGAAAACTTCAGCAGTCCTGTTGCTAACACTCCTAGATATGAATCCTAGAATTCTATTTGCCCTATTCCTAACACTTATACACTGTTTTCTGGGTTTCAGATCATTACTAACGAGCACCCCCAGATCCTTCTCACACTCTGAGTTATCCAATTCTACATTGTCTAGTTTGTATTTAGCATCTAAATTACGATTTCCAATCCTTAATACCTTACATTTGTCTACATTGAAACTCATGTGCCAATTTATGGACCACTCGTGCAAGTGATCGAGATCATTTTGAAGACATTCCCTGTCGCTAGCTGACTTTATTATCCTACCTATTTTAGTATCATCAACAAATTTACTGATCCTACTCTTTATGCCTGAGTCAAGATCATTTATGTAGATAATGAACAGAAGGGGCCCCAAAACCGACCCTTGGGGGACCCCACTTTTAACTAATCCCCAGTCCGATTTTACACCATTTATACTAACTCTCTGTTTCCTACCAATCAGCCATGACTTAATCCACTTGAGTAGCATCCCCCCAATACCATGTCCTTCTATCTTCCTTAACAGCCTTTCATGTGGAACTTTATCAAAGGCCTTACTGAAGTCTAAGTAAACTATATCATATGACTTGTCGTTATCTACCGCTTCATAAACCTCGGAGAAAAAACTGAGTAAATTTGTTAGGCAGGATCGTCCTGGAGTGAAACCATGTTGAGAGGGTTTTATTAACTTGAACATATCTAAGTGATTTCTAATTTTCCTGGCAATAATTGATTCTAGCAATTTCCCTATAATTGATGTGAGACTAGGACGGTAATTTGATGCTATGGACTTATCACCTTTTTTAAATATCGGAATTATATTTGCGAGCTTCCATGAATCAGGAACTAAGCCTAAAGCTAGTGAATTATTAAATAGGTGAGTTAATGGGTAACTTAATTCGTCCTTGCATTCTTTTAATACCCTAGAATACACCTCATCTGGACCTGGAGATTTCTGGGGTTTTAGTCTATCTATTTCCTTAATTACTTCGTCACTAGTGACCTGAACTGTGCTTAATATTTCGTCTATACTACCGTTAAAAACTTGGTTGACTAATGGAACTTGATCTAAATTTTCGTTTGTAAAAACAGAAAGGAAATTACTATTTAGAGTATTGCACATTTCTAACTCATCATCTGTAATCTCACCTATCACATTCTTAAGAGGCCCTACTGTATCCTTTACCTTAGATTTATACAATTGATAAAATGCTTTATGGTTGTTTTTGGATTCATTTGCTACCTTGATTTCGTAGTTTCTTTTTTCCTTCCTAATTTCCTTCTTTACCTGCCTCGACAAGTTATGGTGATAACTTATGGGCCCTAGGCACTGGGGTTATGCGGGACCCCTGTAAATGGGTGGGTGGGGGGCGAGCGAAGCAAGTCCCTATAGCTGGGGAGGGGGGGGGGGGGGGGGGCCTGTAAGCCCCCCCCCCAATAATTTTTTGGAACATTGAGTTCTTTTAGGGGCATTTTGAGGCCTATGGAGGGAGTGAAATCCCGCAATTTATAATGGTTTTAATATGACCATAGTGCTTCTCATTCATGATAATCAAAGACCGATCATATATCTGAAGAAATTCTCTACTCACTACCTGAGGATGCTGGATGGCTTGTCAGAGCAGGTACTAGCATTCAGATAAGAATAGAGACTGGCTTCTCATCTTAATTTCTGAGCAAATACCCTTTGGCAATTTCTTGATGCAGTGGTCTTTCATATTAGTTTATTTTAAATATTTTCCATTAGGATTTAATTTATTATAATGTTGGTACTAGATTGTAAAACGTTATTTTCTATAGTACTATACAGTCTTGAGTCTAAACAGTGTAACAGATATAACATAAACGTTATTTTCTATAGTACTATACAGTCTTGAGTCTAAACAGAATAACAGATATAACATAAACGTTATTTTCTATAGTACTATACAGTCTTGAGTCTAAACAGTGTAACAGATATAACATAAACGTTATTTTCTATAGTACTATACAGTCTTGAGTCTAAACAGTGTAACAGATATAACATAAACGTTATTTTCTATAGTACTATACAGTCTTGAGTCTAAACAGTGTAACAGATATAACATAAACTTTATTTTCTATAGTACTATACAGTCTTGAGTCTAAACAGTGTAACAGATATAACATAAACGTTATTTTCTATAGTACTATACAGTCTTGAGTCTAAACAGTGTAACAGATATAACATAAAACGCACATGGTAGGTTTTCACCGTTTTCATATTTTCTTTGAAAATGTCACAACTTTAGCGACATGGTATAATTCTTTTGTATACCCCTACATTACCTATGGGGTAGAAGTTTGGGGTAATGCAAGTGAATTACAAATTAAACTTATATATATTTAACAAAAATAAACAAAAATTGTAAGAATAATTTAATCGGCTCATTGGCATTGCGGAGAACATTCAACACCATTATTTAAGTCCTTTAAGCTATGTTTGTTTCTTCAGTAGCTAAACTTATGTTTAAGATAATGAAAGATCTTACTCAAAACTTAATTACATTTGTTTCCATCAAATGCAAACTGCAGCAAATCTACATCAACATTTAACCAGAAAGTCAGAAGCTGCTTTGTAACTAGTAAATTGAATTATCAGATGTATACAGGTATACACAATTAACCATATATCTATGTATAACAACCATAACACTGACAATATTGATTGAATCAGAGTCTGCTTTGTTAAACAAAAATGCATATTTTGCAGCTTTTGCTGTATGTAGCTAGGCAATGGGAATGAATGGTTCAGTTGTTGGTTTTGCCGAATGAGGCTTTGAACTTCTGTGAAATATAGAACATTATTTATATTTTACTTTGATCAAGTTTTCAATGTGGAAATTGTCATTGACATTATGTCATATAAGTTAGAATGAGTTGCTGAAGATGAAGGCATGATCGCATTGCCAATTATATTTATCTTTAGACTAGCATGATAAAACCACCTTTAAATTGTAAACTACTGTCCAAGACTACAAACTATAATTGTAACTTATTACCTTTCTACTTAGCCTAGTGCAAAACGGTATTGTAAGTGATTGGAAAATGGGCTAGACAAAATTAGTTTTCATAAACAAATAGTACAATAGCCTAGATTATTGTTATGCCCTGTTTTTCTACAGGATTAACTTGGGTAATGTGAGTTCTAAATGACTGGGTATATAAGGCTGCATGCACAATACAAGATATGAGGAATAGAGAACACAAAGAAACACATGGTAACAAGTTACATGATCACGTTTATTTATATACCACTGCAGAATACTCGTGCAAGACAATATAATAGAATCGAACAACACTAGCATAAGTGGATCTGGATGGAGCCTAGTCTCCCACTTCCAACGTTCAGGTATTTATCTTCTGATCACTGGCTTTAATTCAACAGGTTTATATACCGAAGACCATCAATGTTACTTATAGAATCATATTCACTGTTAGATTTATTACTGGTAGCTCTGGTACACAAGCAGTAGTTCACAGACTAGATTAGACACGCGTATTTTAGAGCACGGGATTTCTAGTAACCTCAGGGGGTACTGATCTAAGTTTTTTATTCTTGTCTCAGAAATACATAGAACGCAAATCAGTGGGCGAACATTCAGATATCACTAGGGTTTCCTTCTAGGTAATAATATCTGGGTATATGGTTGATTACGAGAGTTAGTATCGCCTATTAATTAATGAACACTGATACGCTTAGCACTCCCTAATTGAATGGTTATATGAATTATACTGGGGCAAAGAGATAGCCACTTCGTAGAAATATTAATTAATGAATCTCTAAACAGCACTGTAACATGTAGTACTGATAAAGGGAATCTTGGGTAGTATCTGATGGGTCTGGTCCTGGTTATCTTGCGTCCATGATGTTGGGGGCTAACGACTGGTTCTGCGGCCGTCCAGGGGGTCCATATGTGTGAAGTTCTCAAATACGTGGACAGGTCCTTCTATCCAAATCTGCCACGGAGTCTGCCGGCTCTGGAATCTCTCAACTCCGGAACAACACAAGGGCAGAGCTAGAGGTTAACTTCAGGGTAGTGACCACTGGTTGGTGTCTAGCTTTCAACTGATTTGACTGGGGGCGGGAGCTAGGTTTATAGGCTCGGTTCTGGACCCTGTAGACAGTAGGGATCTCGAGTCTTATGGACTTATTTGAGCTCTCAATAGATATGGGGACTAGGTAAGATGGTGATTACTATTGTGGCACATGGCTATAGGAAGCCTTCATATTTTAATATAACTGAGCCTTAGTAATAGGTACTATTTTGGCTATACTGGAAGTATTTAGGGGAGAGAGACTGGATCTACTTTGCGAGGAGGATGGGGACAGCTGTGATAGGAGCGTCTCTCTTAGATTGTTTAATCTTCATTCTATGGTATAGCTGAGGTGCTAATTTAGTGATCAGAGTATGCAAGAAAGGTAAATGGTTTATTGGGAGTTAATAGAGGTTAGTCATGCATGGTTAGTTCATTGATAGGAAGAATTCCTGTGCTACCTGGCAATGACTCAGAATTCAAAACAGGGGCCAGGTATACCTCCGCGGGGGTGGGGGTCTCCCTCCTCGGGTGGGCAAAAAGGGGGAGCTGGGCGCCCTCTCTCTGTGATAGTCGTCCGGCGGCTGTGGCTAGGGGCTTGCCATATCACCAGTGTTTGTAATAACCCTCTGTGTATGAGACAGATGTGGGTGTCCTTAATACCAAAACCGAAGGTGCCTTGGCTAGCTGGTTTTACTCGGCTGGTTGTTAATTGTAGGGTTTGCTGGATGTGGTGGAGACTGGGTTGCTAACTCTGCCACATTTATCTGGAAGTATGGCAATAGAAGTTAGTTACTGGCGAGGCGGCTAGCCTCGCACCGACGACCATTGGGTGCAGGGTTGTGAATGGGTTGTAAGAGAATAGATGGCATGCAAGGGGCTAGTAAAGTTCTAATGTTGTTCTGGCCTACTAAGTGAAGGTAGGCTGGATAGGAGTATATATATAAAAGGTTGGAGAGCGTTAGCAACGGACAATTCAAGGATCTTCAAGAGGTATGAGAGAGAGGCTAGGTCGGACAAGAGTCGAGAAGCACGGGTGTCTTAATGAGAGGGGGGGAAGTTCAGGGGCTACAGGGAAATTTGCCCCTAAGGTCCCTGGGCGTGGGGGTGGCATTAGGCTATAATTGATATTGGAGTTTGAAAAGACAGTGAAAGTACGTTAGTCAAATGCTACCGGGGGATGCAAATACGGGGTGGTATATGAGTCTGGAAAAGATAGAATTATGTAGTCAGTACGAGGGGTTATGGATACTATTAGTTGGCCCTGGGAACTGCGTTTTCTATGAAATATATATACCAAAAAAGCGGCAGTTCGTAGGGGTACTTAGTTATTGTTTCGAGGTACTTATGACAGATACTGGTAACAAGGTTATCTATACAATCTCTGGTTGGGGTAAGAGGTGTATGACACAAAACAAATTGGCGTAGTGTGGACTGTGGATACGAAGGAGGCAAGTGGAAGACGTATGACAATTGTGGAAAAGTAAAGGGAAAAAGGTGAACACAATGGCGGATAAAGATACTTAACCTAAGGATTGAATACATAGATTTATGGGGCGATGGGTCTTCAGAAAGCTTAGTCTGGCAAGACAAGATGTTAGGGAATGTTAATATTAATACTTAAACTAAGGATTGCATACATCGATGAACGACGACATTATAGTCGTCGTCCTAATAAGGTGATGAAACCTGGTTGATCTGTACTTGGCACAATACAACACAAGGACAGTGCCGCTATGTCATGTCAATACTGGTGGCAGTTAATATTATAGAGACACTTAGTTACTAGAGGAACAATGCAAGGGGGCGACTGAGCACGGGTTACATATATCTATACTCGTCATGGGAAATTATATACGAGGTCTAGGGACAGGCGTGGGTGTTTGAACTTCTAAGATATATAACATCTACTTCTCGGATGTAAGAACATACATAGATATAATTATGGCTGTCTGATGTGTTGGCATTGGCTCAACGTCGGGACAGGGCATGGGTGTTTTTAATATGAATGTATATTCCTGTTCATCATCTTTGTAGTTAGGAGTGTAGGACACGAGGGGGTAGTGTACGTGAGGTGTGGAAAAATGGTCAGTTTAGAAGGGGTATCTAGGGGCGGCCTGGAGCTGCTTAGCCCTGCGGGCTTGGGCCTGTCTGAATTGGCTGGCTCGGTCAGCTGGTCCTTTCGTTCTGTGGACCTTTCCTTTGGGTGTTTCTGTGTGGTGTTCGTTCGTGGCTTCTGTGGTGGGCTTCTCGTTCTGGGGCATTTTAATTATATAGATAAAATATATATATTGGTAAAATATATATTGCTATATAGGCTATTATACATTTGTAATATAATAAAATCGTCTAAAAGAAGCCAGAAAAAAATGAAAAGGATGATACTGAATGGGTTAAGCTAATGTAGGCAAACAGCCTAAGGACTAAGGAGATTGATTAACATGGGTCTAGATTCCATATACCTACTGTAGGCATACAATATTGCACCTCCACCTACGGGAACTATCTGCTCCTCTTGCATCTCTTCTGGGCTAGGAAACGAGCGTGCTGCCGAACTCTGTGCTATAGCGGCGCCTACTATCCATAGACTACCCATCAATAATAATAGGTTTAGCAAAAATACAAGGCATAGGCAGTGCCACTAACATATCCACTTAATCACAGGTATTTATAAGTGAGAATCGTTGAAAGAAATTGAGAAGAAATAATCAATAATCAATAATATAATGTTAACAAAACATCCGTTCCTACCTTCTCAGCCCAGCTGCTCGGTCAGTTCTGATTACCAAACGCCAGTAACATTCAAGGCTACGAGAACTTTTGAATTTAATAACTTATAACATGAATTTTTATGATCCCTCCACCAACCGACTTTACTCCTAAACTCAATTAATGAAATCAACAAATACATGTGGCAGTCCAGGGATTCGAACCTAGGATGCTCACACCGAAATTCAGTGCATTTATCCATTGCGCTACGAAGACAGTTAAAGAATGGTGGACAAGCCTACGATTTATTATGCAGTTTCGAATCCTGCATATCAATCTAAGCATGTACAGCTATTGACAAAAGTCCGTGAGGAAGATTTCTATAAGGAGATTACTGAGTGTTGTTGCAGGTAAGTGCTCAAAACAACTAATGGATGGCGCCACCATATGTTTCACATATCCTCCCCCACTCCCCCAACCCCACCCTTCTCTCCACTAATCTTCGTTGCTTTGCTCCTCTTACCAATATGAATCGCTTAACTTTCATCTCTCTCTCTCTCATATAAATATATATATATATATATATATATATATATATATATATATATATATATATATATATATATATAGCGGGATTCCTTCACGTGTGTCGTTTGGAGTGTAACAAAGTTTACTTGCAATTGAATGACTAGCTGGTATATATTATATCACAGTTGTTACATCAAGCGAGTTCAGTAAGTATGATTCCCACCACCTGTCCTCCTCCACTTAACACCTTTCTATACTGCTATGTCATTCTGATTATATTATGGGTAAATTAGTATAGTATTCAGCTTGGGAAGGACCTGTAGGCATCATAGGATGCGAACACCATCTATTTATATATATTTTATCTTTGACGGTCACAGCTTGTTCCTAAACGTACTAGATTTATCTATTGATGACCAAAACAAAATGATACAATCCGTCACGGTATTTAGTTGGTTAATTAACCTTTTGAAGATGGTGATGCATTTTTACAGTATATTCTAGCTACCATAAGACGATTAGATGATCTGTGGGAGTTATAAGGGTAAAGACTATATTAATAAAGTAGACGTGCCGTTGTGCCCAAAATCAAAACGGCATACCCAACTCTGCGATGGGTTACCATCATCATTAGTAATACCATCATCAATAATACTATCACCATCATAACTACTGTTATCATCACTACAACTGTCACCATCATCACTACTAAACGGCACGTCTACTTTAGTACTACAGGTATTATAACCATCATCTTACAATCATCATTACTACTATCACCATCATCACTATTACTCTCATCATTATAACTACTACTGTCATCATCACACCAACTTTCACCATCATCACTACTACTGTCACCATCACCATTACTACAGTATCAGAACTACTACTGATATAATAATTAATACTACTCTCACCATCATCACTGCTACTCTCATCATTAACACTACAACTGTCACCATCATCACTACTAGTCACTATCACTATCATCAGCACTACTATTCTCACCATCATCATTACTACTGACATCATCACTATAATTTTCACTATCATCACTAATATCACCATCACTAGTACTGTCACCATCGTCACTACCATCATCATCACTACTATCATTACCACTGCAACTATCACCTTCATCATTACTATTATCAGCATCATCTTACATATAAGTACTGCTATCACTATCATCACTACTAATATGACCATCATCATTATGACTAGTGCTGTCACCATCATCACTACTACTTTCAGCATTACCACTACTACTGGCATTATCACTACACCTTGATATAGTGATTTCCAAGTAGGCCATATGACTTAAGAAGAAAGTAGTATTAATGTTTATGATTACATGTCGTCCAGCCAGTACCCATCATACATCAGCCAACCTTATTATACCAACGTGGAATCTGGCGAGTTCGATTTAATTCGCTATGTTTGTGCGGGATATTTGAAATGTCCACAAATCATCTTTAAATGTGGAGTCATGCACGACACGCATATTGTGTTAAATGATTGATAGGAATAATGCAAAATAATTAGCCAAAATATAAAAAATAGTTGCAATCCATTATCTTCAATATAGATCAGACACGGATAATGACGGATTATGCAAAGTAATCGGTAGGTGAGACCCTATGGTAGAGCAGGGGAATAATATATTTAAATTGTGATACAATTTGTATAAATCTATCTCACATTACACGTTAAACAAATTAATGCAAATTAAAACAAACAACAACATATCTACTGATTCTTACGTGCCTGCCTGTAAAAAATAATTGCTGAAGAGCAGATACACATATAATTATATGGAGTAAAATGAGTCCATATGTAACGTCATTTTCACCATATAAGGCATTGTTTTCTCTGGGTTAAATATATATACTTGCATGACCTGGCATCGAAAGTTGTCATATTTGGAAACTTGTATCTACTATTAGCTTATATATAACCTGTTTAAAATACTTTTTATCAAGTTGTCTCCCAAGTCGTAGTGTGACACCCATATTGCAGACTTGGCTATTATATATTTCATTGTGTTAAATTCTACATGTCTATGTCAATGTGAGGGCATTCCTGGAATCACCAAAAGGGATATAAACGCTATTATTTATGATACAGTATAGCATCTTTACCTACTCTAATAACTTGTGTAGGTTAACATATATTATCCATGAATATTATGATTTCATTAAACTAATACAATATTCAATTTTCATTTATATGCAGTGCAATCTAAATATTATACTCATGTAATTGACAACATGGCCCGCCGTTGGTCGACCATCCCCCTCTAACCTCGGAAACAAAAACTAACGTCAACTAAGCAACTATTCCTAGCCTCACACACACACACACAGACCACACGCACACACACACACATTATAGAGGATTATTTTCAATTATAGAGGATTTCATAGTGAGTGTATTATTATAGAGGATTATTTCATAGTGAGTGTAATTATTATAGAGGATTATTTTCATAGTGAGTGTATTATTATAGAGGATTATTTTCATAGTGAGTGTATTATTATAGAGGATTATTTTCATAGTGAGTGTATTATTATAGAGGATTATTTTCATAGTGAGTGTATTATTATAGAGGATTATTTTCATAGTGAGTGTATTATTATAGAGGATTATTTTCGGTTGCAATCAATAATGAACACTTAGTAAAGTAAAGATTCAGTAACCATACTGAGTATATGTAAGGCACTTGATATACGTATATACTGTATATATATTGCCGTATGTGTGAGTGTATGTATTCGTGTGCGTTTGCATATGATCGTGGCGTGGTATAGTGCATGTATTTTTTTATGAAATATATACAAATAATTATAAATTGTAGGAAAACAAATATACAGTCTTCAAGGTATATTTGGTTAAACGTTGTATACATTTTAGTTAAATATTTACAATTATACATTGCACTGTAAATACAGAAAATTAAGCACCAATGCATATCACATAATTATGCCGTATGACTGTTAGGATCCAAATTATTTTGTCTATTCACCCATGCGCTGGAGAAGCCTAACTAGTAATATGTGCATAGTCTCATCATTTTATGAAACAAACATTATATATGCAAACCAAAACTCCTATATAATCATTGCTACTGTTTCGTTCTCCCCTTAAACGGTTGCTCAACTCGCCATTCTAAACACGTGGTTAGATAATATATATGGAACACTTAAGTCTAACATTAATAACGTGTATATTAGCACAACCGTGTGTAACATTTACATTTATCATTCAGTATAATGGTTCATGTATATATGACTGTCTAGATGGTTTTCATGTTGGTAATTTGTGAATATGATCACAGTATACTCTAACTACCATTATAACACAGGTCATTGTGTGCAAGCACAATGTTATCTACAATGATAGATTTTACTACCATTTAACATTTTTACATAGCAGTTTACTAAACATTTATTGGCAATAAACTTTATTTAATTTGGCCTATGTCTATGACTTCAAGATAATCGTATTATGATAGTAAAATAGTTGATAGAATACCGTAGGTATAATTATATGGTAATTCAAATTTCTATTTATCCCATGCCATCCAGTAAAATAATTGTAAGTTGGCCGAACATGAAATAGTGAAGCTGCCATCCGTATTTTGTGTTTCATAGTATTAACGATCTATTGTACTGCGAGATAAGGACGGAAATACTCTACCACCTCAGATTTCCATTACCTCACTGTAGACGTTTATGCTATTTTGATTTGTATTGTCTCAAGGCAGAAAGGTGAAAATTGCATGGTCCATTTCTCCCCAACCTCAAAACCTCTGGAAATACCACACTTACACCTGTCCAGGCCTGCCACCTTGTGTCACGGAACAAACAAATATCCTCTATCTGTATTGTCCTAAACAATGTAATGGTTTTGACCCACTTACCATATTTTTCAATTCTAAACAAAATAACAGGTGCTTCATGTGCTTACTGTGAAGCTAGTTTATTTAGACAGATATGCATAACATAACTGTTGGTATGCCTGGAGACAATAATATCCTTGTGACTTTCATTGGCAACCAGTATTATAGTTATACTAATTAATATACAAAGGATTACTGTGTTAATTGGATTTTGGTTTGCATAATTAACGTTTGTTTCATTAAATGTTGAGACTATACACATATTACTGCTTAGGCTTTTCCAACGCATGGGTGAATAGAAATCATTTGGATCATAACAGTTATATAATGCATACGGCATAATTATGTGATATGTATTGGTGTTTAATCTTCTATATTTACAGTGCAATATAATTGTAAATTACACAACTCAAATATATTATAAATGTATATAAATATGCCTTGAAGAATATATATATAAGTTCTTACAACTTATACTTATTTGTTTTTACTTCTAAGCAAACAATAATACATTATAACACGCCACAAGCATAATATTATGCAAACACACAGACTTGCACACATACGCGCATACGCAAACGCAGACAATGGCTGCTAATATTGTATCCACTCACTGTTACATGAAGTATTATGAATTATAAGATTATGATATGCATTGCAATTGCAGAGCATGTATTTAGTATTGCTACTAAATAATTAAATTAGTAATTGTTCAATATTGCAACTGTAAATATCCGTCTTTAATTATTATTATTATTATTAATATAATTATAATAATAATAATAATAATAATAATAATAGTAATCATACTAATATTTATTATTATTATAATGATAGAAGTAATACAAGTAGCAATAGTAAACATAATAAAATTCGATAACATTATCACGAGCAATGCGTACTATTATCATTACCTTGTTAATTCTCACTATTTGCATTAGTACTATGATCATTATCAACATTAACACTTTTACTATTACTCGTAAATGAAAGGGGCGAGGGAACGCGAAGGTGATCCCGTTTCTAAGAATTGGAACTGTACACGTTTATATTAAGGCTCTGTCTCGAGTTGGCCACCCCCAGCAATGGGGTATGTGGCTGAGTATATACATGCATGCATACATACTATCAGCATTGTAGTGTATACATACATTAAATTGATCAATAAGTTGGGCAAACTTCCAAAGGGCAAGGTCAAAGGTGAAGGCAAAATTATATTTAGTACGAATATGAAATGGTCATCCAATATATATATAATACTCTTGATTTATAGTTTTTTGTCACAAATCAAAGCCATATGACAGTTTTCTTACTGTTTTTCTCAAATGTCAACAATCCGATTAGTAGAATTGGGTATGCAATTATCTTTCCAAAATGCGAAAACAGTATTTATATTTTATTATCTGGGCATCAATCTATAAAAGATACTTGATAGTTTCATAGATACCGAGTTTAGAATATGATAAGTGTTACATTTCTGACAATGTGTGTGTGTGTGTGCCTAAAAGTTATATCCAATACAAATATCGTAATCATATCACATTCATCCCTCACATAATCCCATAATCTCTCTCTCTCGCTTCAGTATGTAAATGAACAATACGTTACATTTAATTACAAGTTACATGGTAAATTTGTGATACTTTGAACTCTGTTTTGAATTAAACTACCATAAATACTAGATTAATAATGATACCCAATGTGTATTTTTGGCAGAAATGGCAACAGGAAGGGCCAATTAACCTGACGTAATCACCGACCGAGGGAGGATTATAGGAATGTGGGAGATTGGCACTCCAGTATCTGATATTGCAACAGCTATTGGGTTCTGTGAAAACACAGTTAGGAAATGGATCAAGCGGTATCAAGAGGAGGGATCATTGACCACCAGACCAAGGAGTGGAAGGCCCCGCTTCACAACTAGAGAACAAGATGATCGCATCCTGGAGGCTGGGCAAAATAATCCCTTCGGATCGGCAGTGCAGCTAACCAACGATCTACAATTACCTTGCAGCTCCAGAACAACAACAAGACGGTTTCATGAGCAGAATTTGCACTGCTACATCCCAGCCAAAAAAGATGTCCTTACGGATGCACACAAGGATGCCAGACTGAGGTTTGCACAGCACTTCAGTGTCGTCGATGACAACTTTTGGAATAGAGTAATATTTACTGACGAAAAATGTTTTTCGTCAGTTGAACAAGATCGCAGACATTGCTGGAGGGCTAGAAATACGAGGTATGCAGCAGAAAATATTCAACACAGGGCAGTGAGTGGTCGTGTTACGGTAAATCTTTGGGGATGGATGTGGGCTTACGGACCAGGTGAGTTGGTTAATACCAATGGTCGTTTTAATGGAGATGAATACATCACTATACTTGAGGATGTATTGTTACCAACAGTCCGTGCTATGGCCATCCCCGCACCTGATCCATTTATTCTAGTCCAGGATAGAAGTCCAATTCATACTTCTTGGATAGTCCGAGAATGGTTTAACCGACATCCAGAAATAGAGCTAATGGACTGGCCACCATAGGGTTGTGACCTAAACCCTATAGAGAATATGTGGGGCATAATGTGCAATGAATGGAAAGTTGATGTGGCGAACCAACGAGCTGTCGAATGGAAAGCACATGAAGTCTGGGATGGAATCCGTCGCCGGCCAAACTTTTGCACGAATCTGGTTGCTGCAATGCCAAACAGACTGAGAGAGGTCATTGATGCAAATGGTGGATGGTCATCATACTGATGCATACCTCAATAATATGATATATCAAATAAAATATGGTTCTGTATTTCATTGTGTAGGTTCTTTACATATTAATACATCAAGTTCCTCTTGCTTAGGTGATTACATTAATTTAAATATGATTACTGATATGTATAAATGCTCTCGAAATTGAATGCATAAATAAAATTATAGACATTTAGTTATCTTATAATTTAAGTGACTAGGATTTTCAAAAAAGAAAATCGAACAAAACATGATTAGATGTGATAATGTCACACTTATTAAGTGATAATAAAATGCAACTCAAGCTGTCAAAGATTACACATAATGTGGTATCAATTGACTATAGATCATATTAAAGTAAAATATATTGATTCATATTGATCTACCTAATTTCTTCCTTTGATATTTTGTCTTTTGTAAGCGTATATTATTAAATTCAAATCCATTTATGTGCTATTTTCTCAGGTAATATTTTGTGTACCGGTATTTATTATATATTGAGATCCCTTACATAATATTAAAATTGCAATTTATATTATTCTGCGTTATTATATAATGGCATTATTAATTAAAAAATATATGTAATACTATATTTAATAATATAAAAAATGCATAAATACAAATAAGAACATTTATTAACCCTGGTATCTGTATTTGCAGAAGTGATTGAACTTTGCATATTGTGAGAAACAAAATTATATATAGATACGGGGTGAGAGTGTCATAAAGTGGAAAGGTAAAAACACGACAATGACCTTGCACGTTCAGGTGTTAAACAAAATGTGGCATCGAACAGAGTAAAGCATATTTATATTTAAACACGTTGACATTATTATTTTAAAATAGTTCAAATCATGCTATTACATCTTGAAAGTATTTATTTATGCCTTAAAGAACGAGAAGGCATTACTCAAGCTTTATAAATTTGTCACATGTTAGCCGGAATAAATCAAACTAAGGCATAATTGCATTGAAGTAATTATTCTAAATTAGTTTAAAATGCCTTGCCTACAAGACATTTTTCCTAAGCTTATAAATATCGTCTAAGGTTAACCTCTTCCTTACCGAGGATGTATTTTGTGTTATTCCAGCTATATTTGGACGATTTTAGGCAGCTTAGGAGGATACTGTGATAGTTAATATGAATAATCAAGATAGTTTGAAGCCTGTAAATTGAATCACGTCCTCCCTACGCTGGATAAAATCGTCCAATACTATCCAGTTTATAATGACAAGGACAACTCGGTACTAAGGGATAACCAGATTACTATTAGAAATATATTACATTTAATATAATTATCCCTCCTTTATCCCCAAAGTTATGGCAGTCATATTGACTGCCGTTAGCGTATATATATATAATTATATATATATAGTGAATGTGTAGGATATTCATGTTGGCGAGAGTAGTACAGCAGTTGAGGGTACTGGTGGAGGGGTGGAATAAGGTTAAGGGGGAGGGGGAGGCTAAATGAAACATAAGGTGGCGCCATCCATTGGATGTTTTGGGCACTTACCTGCCACGGCACCCAATAATCTCCCTATAGAAATCTTCCTCACGGACTTTTGTCAATAGCTGTACATACATTCCAACTGCGCTATCATAGGCTATGGATAGATGAAAGGAAGGAGTAATTAATGGGGCCTTAACCCTAAGGAAGGCCTCTCTATTAACTACCCCTGAACCTGAATGAATATGTTAATATGTTATTATCAGGGATAACTAAATGTTTTCTTCTACCAGGTAAACGGATTACATGTTTTACGGTTTTAAAATAAATATAATGCAATCATTATACATTTAATACCCATTGTTTTATGTTCTAAAAGTCATAATGCCATTAATCCCAATAGTACTGGGAATGGGGTAATCGCTAACAAAAAAATTAACCGAAAATGAAAACTGTGATTTTTTTTTTTTTTTTTTTTTTTATGTTTTATTCTAGGCCAAGGTGTGGGCCCCTTGGGAGCACGGGGCCCTTGGAGGCGCAGGGCCCTAGGCCATGGCCTACTCGCCCCCCCCCCCCTAAATCCGCCACTGACGTTATGCATTGCCTAATTATATAGCTAAGCTGATGACATGCAGACGATGCAGATCGACACTAACGCCATCAAGAGTATGGACACGGCGTGAGCTCGACAACAACGAAAGTACGAATGTTTTCCTACACTTGGCAAGCCTCAGGTATCACTCTTTTTGCTCGGTTACCCCTCATGGTGTGCTATGTTCGTTGGTATGGAGGTAAGGGTAGCGGTGGAGAGGTGGGGCTTGGCGGTGGGGAGGCGGGACTTAGATGATGGAGGAAGATTAGATGACTGGCATGATATGGTGGTAAGGGTAGCATTGGAGTGGCGGGGTTTGGCGGTGGGGAGGCGGGGCTTAGATGTTGAAGGGTAGTGAGGAATGTTGGGATGGAGGGTAGAGACAATTACGGAGGTTTGTAAGGAATTGTTGGAGATCAAAGTTGCTTCGATTTGCTTTGGTGGTGGAGAGGGAAGGGGTTGGTAGGGAGTGATGGAGCTAGAGGAGAGGTTGAAAGTGGGTGATTCTGACATGTGTGAGGAAAGGTTTTTCTAAGGTAATATATATGGTAGAGGCAGAGGAACGGATAATCTTGGAGGACTATGGCCGAGCGGATACTAAGTGTCTCAAGTGCCGAAAAACCACCGCAAGAATGACGTCGCGAAAATGTTCCGGCTGTCTTAGATCTGTTCATTTAAGTTGTGCTAGGTTTAAAAAGAAGACATCAGGAGAACAACCAAACTGGAAATGTCACTCAACAAACAAACAAACAAACATGCCCAGGGCCCACTGCAGGGCCAACCAGGGCAACACCGGATGCCGACTTGATCCAGCTTGTGACCAAATGGAAAGCGCGGATCCAGGTCCTTGCCCGGGTACCTAAAGGAGCCAGAATCCAAGTGGCGGAGGCCCTTACAACCATCATAAAGCAGGCCCTACAGCTCAAGACACCCTCGCATGGGCACGGCTCATTAGTTTCTCTTATGGGGCACTCCGAAAACCACCCAGAACCAACATACAAGACCATCTCCAGGTTTCACTAGCCACCAGAGTGAAACGTCAAGTAGCACAGTATATGGAGGCAAACAGGCTGCTGCCCCCACCCCCCCCGAACAGCAACCAAATAGGGCCCAGAAGCTACAGGACAAGGAAGAGGAAGAGGCTGAACAGCTACATAAGAGGGTCGCAGCGAAGCTGGCGGATAGTGACATCAAAGGGGTCGTCAGACTGTTGTCCTCTTCAGAAGGTTTTGCTGGTCATGGCACCGAAGTTGTCGAAGCCCTACGAGGAAAACACCCACCTACACCTGGGGACCTAAGCCTCCCCCCAGCCCCAAATGACCAGATACTCCAACCTTTAGTTGTCACGAAGGAGCAGGTGGTTGCCGCAGTGACTTCGTTCCCAGCAGGCACAGCTGCGGGCCCAGATGGTATCCGACCCGCCCACCTCAAAGGCCTCTTGGGTCAGGGATCAGGAGCAGCTGGGGAGGCACTCTTGGAAACCCTCACCAAATTTATCAACACGGTTTTAAGAGGGGAAGTATCCAACTGTGACACACCCCTATTTTTTGGGGCATCACTTTGTGCACTGGCAAAAGAAGATGGCGGTGTGCGCCCAATAGCAGTAGGGAACACCTTCCGCCGCCTTGCCACAAAGGTGGGTTTGAAACCACTTTCGAATGGCCTAGGTCAACACTTAAGACCAGTTCAACTAGGTTTTGGAAGTCCAGGGGTGTGTGAAGCTGCTGTACACGCAACCCGCACTTACCTCAGCCAAGCCCGAGAAAAACGAGTGCTTCTAAAGATTGACATGCGGAACGCATTCAACAGCATTCGCAGGGATGTCTTCCTCCGTGCAGCTCGAGAGCACATCCCCACTCTGTACCCCCTACTTTTGGCAGGCTTATTCCAAACCTTCAATTCTGATTTTCGGCGAGACGGTAATCTCATCAGCGACCGGGTTACAGCAGGGAGATCCAGGTGGTCCTTCTCTTTTCTCAATAGGGGTGGACGCAGCAGCTAACAAAGTAAGGTCAGAATTGAATGTTTGGTACCTGGACGATGCAACCTTGGGTGGGTCTGTAGAGAATGTCCTAACCGATCTAAACAACATCATAACTGACCTCGGCCAGGCTGGGCTACAGATAAATGACACCAAATGTGAAGTTGTCCTCCTATACCACACACCTGAAGAAAGAGAACACACTCAGGCCCAATTTCAAGGTGCATTGCCAGGTGTAATGATCCTTCAGGAGCACCAGCAAACCCTCTTAGGTTCCCCACTAACTTAGGCAGCAATCCCACGAGCACTTCAAGGTAAAAAGGAGGAGCTTCAACGTCTTGTGAGTCACCTAATACACATCGATGCCCACTCAGCTCTGGCCCTTCTCAAGAATTGTTCTCCATCCCAAAACTCCAATACCTTTTGCATACATCGATGACTTACACGAAAAATGGTGGCCTCCAAGAATTAGACAACATAATCCGAGAAGCAGTGACCAGCATCACCAACGTGGAATTTCAAGATCGGACCTGGACACAAGCAACTCTTCCTGTCCGCCTCGGGGGCTTGGGCATACGGAGAGCCTCGGATATTGCCTCCCCTGCCTTTATATCTTCCCTTATCGCGACCAACGACCTTGTAGTGTCCATCCTTTCTTCTCAACCCGGAATGACACTTAATAGGGATGTAGCAGAAGCGATTAACACCTGGAAGGAAAGTACAGGAGCAGAGGAGGAGCCTCAGGGTACCTCCAGGAGCAAGCAGAAAGGGTGGGATACCATCTCGGCGAAGAAAACTCAAGAAAATCTCCTAACCAATGCAGACCAAGTTGCAAAAGCACGCCTCCAGGCAGCCGCCCGTTTGGAGATTGGCTTATGGTTACATGCCATCCCCATTCCACCTCTTGGAACTCACTTGGGTGCTGAAGCGCTCCGGGTTGCTATGGCGCTCAGAGTGGGTGTGGCAATTTGTCACCCACACACTTGCAAGTGTGGTGTGTTGATGGATGCTCAAGGTCACCATGCCTTGTCATGTAGTTACAGCGCAGGCCGCCTGCCAAGACACTCTGCACTAAATGATGTCATAAAACGGGCCCTGCAGAGTGCTAACCGTGCATCAATCCTTGAACCACATGGACTTCTCAGAGAAGATCGTAAACAGCCAGATGGGATGACCACTTTCCCTTACAAGAATGGCCGGTGCCCCGTGTGGGATGCCATATGTGTTGACACTTTCTCCTTAACCAACATCACCAGAAGCGCCAACGAAGCAGGTGAAGCCGCCCGGATAGCAGAAAGTAGAAAGCGAGAAAAATATAAAGTCATCGCCAGAAGTCATTAGTTCGAGCCTCTGGCAATTGAAACTTCTGGAGTCTTCGGCCCTACCACCGTTAATATGATGAATGAAATAGGCCGTAAAATCAGAGAAGTTTCAGGAGAACCCCGGGAAACCCTCTGGTTCAAGCAAAGACTAGGGATGGATATCCTCCGGGGCAATGCCACCAGCGTCATGAGCTCAGTATGACTGGGCCATGCCACTGTGTGAGGCCCAGGCAGGAGTGGTGTATCCGTAGTCTTTCCACGGTAGGGTATAAAAATCAACATTATTTGTATTTAACATGTTTGATGTACATAAATATAAGGAGATGTGTCGGATGGTTGAAAGCCACAGTTGCTCGCGCGTTTGGGGCTAGCAACACGTATTATGAAAAACATGTATCCATCATACAATTCACTTCACTTACTCATCCCCGCAATTTACCGGAGAATAACAGGTTTTTCACAATACATAGACGGAGGTCTTTTAAAAAAAAAAAATATTTGGTGAAGGGGAAAGCATTGAGATGGGGTTAGAGGTTGCTTGGATTTGCATTGGTGGTGCGGAGGGAAGGGTTGTGCTAGAGGGCGGGGACAAGTCCGCGAGGGTAATGAGAGCGTTATAGTGGTGGTGGTGTGAGGTATGGGGATGAGGGGAAGGAGAGGGAGGAGGAGGAAGAGAATTGATGGTGTGAACTGGTTTGAGGAATTGGGTCTTGTTAGCACTTAGCATGTCCTCCTCATAAGCCTTGGGCTTATGAGCAATATAGCAATAGCAATATCACTATAGCAATAGTGAATTTTACCTACTGCCTCCAGGTTAACTGAGGAGTATCGCGCACATACCTGGATACGATACCCGCATGTTTACCTAGATGCATCACTACCTTGTGAATCTTTGCAATTTCCTCATCGTTTCTGAATATAATATCCAGGACTGGTTTGACAATTTCTAAGTACGTCTTGATATCCTGGTCCTCTGCTTTGAATGTATCAATGTCTAGTGCAGCCATGATGAGATTTCCGACGGAGGTCGATTGAGTAACAACAAATCAAAAGAACAATAAAGCTGATATGCCATATCGAGACACCGCAGCCGTCAGTGTTATGCCGGATTGTAATCCAACTCTTTATTATGTATTCTATTATAATCCGGGTTTCGAATATTTAGAATCAGATAATGCTCAACAGGAACACATCTCGCTTGATAAATGTTACTTCTAGATTACTCAATCACTCTCCAAAACACAATAAACACACAGAATAATTACACTCATTTATATCACATAAGCAAAGGTACAGGTAAATGGGGCATCAGAATCTGTACTATATTGAGTAGGAGTCTAATGGAATTCAAGGTGACTTTTAACCCGTATAGCCCCAGCGACGCGTCTGACGCGTCGGCGATGTATGTAACGCACAGCCCCAGAGACGCGCCTGGCGCGTCACCCTAATTGCGCCGACCGTAACCTCAGGTGTAGCCACTCAAGAGGGCTCAGATTTGTATGGGAACTGTGTACGTATCCAAACGCAACCGTGCCGATGGTTGAAAACTCTCAAAGTCCACGTGCGTGCGCGCGAGCGAGCAATAACATGTTTTTTTGGGATAATTGCCTTCAATTTTTTACTCTTGTAAAATCCGTTTTCGGGGGCTCTGTAGGACCATTTTTTAAGCTTTTTGAGCGGTTTTTCGTGTTTTTTCCTTCATTCCTAACCCATTCGCTATTGTTTCTGGAATAAAAAAAAAATTTGAAAACCGGCCGGGTTCTGGTGCGCAAACATTACAAAACTAGCCGGGGCTCCACGGGATAAAGAGTTGAATAAGTTATACTCTTTAGTGAATAATGGCGCCACTTATAAAGCAACAAACATGAAACATATCAATACATATAATAATCCACGTAATAAAAATATTGATGACAATACCTACTGTATACCGATCAAGTGTATCGAGAGGAATAATAAATTGCTAGGTGTGGGCAGCTGAGGTCAACTACTCAGATGCGCACAGGTATGCGCGGCGTCAAAGACAAATATTGCCGCGCTCAGGTGTACGCTCACAGGTACCGCTCAAGGGGGTAAAGGTGAAACGGACTGCGGTCAGGGTAAATAAATATACGATTTAGTGCAACGTTAAATCGAATATAGAAGATATGAACTTCGCTTTATTCTAGGGGGAATGATAATTTAAATCTGAATTCAACTATCAAAGGATTATTGTGAATAATCTCTCACACGATACACAAAAAATAAATTAAATCGTAAATCAGTGAAAAATACACAGAGTATGGAAATCAGATCCACAGAAAATATAGTGAATAAGTTATAGCGGCACAATACCTATAGACAAGTAAGTTTCAATGAATCAACAAGCTACTGAATGTAACGCAGAACGAAGTAGCGCTTTATTATAGCTTTAATAAGAGCTATAATGACTTAGATACAGAACAAAGTAGTAACTTAATAAATAGCCAAAAAGTATGGCATCAGAAGGAGTTTGAATAAATTAACAAACTGCTGAATGGAACGCAGAACTAAGGAGTGCTTTACTATAACTTTAATAATCGTTATAATAATTTAATCACAGAACAAAGTAGTAACATATCAATAACCAGAAATACAGGTTTGATGATTATAGGAATGTATAATCTGAATTCCTAAATAGGAGGTGAAAGAATTACATAGCCCGGGTAACGTATATGATTAAATTATTCACAAGAACTAATACTACTTAGATATCTTGAATACAGATTAATTCTAACTCAACGGACGAGTTCTTTACTTTCAGCGGTGGCGACTTTATATATTAAGTAATCTCTTATAACAATTGGACGTAGCACTGTCCTGAGTTTGAGTTTTAAGATTTAACAAGGGAAATAACTCTCGTTACACACCTCACTTCGACTTGGACACACAATGAATAATAACACAAAATAATAAAATCTGAGAGCATTGTTACGACCGGGGCTACGAATAAAACAAGGGCACTTAAAGATTGGACTAGTAATAGGGCACTATGCAACAATGGTACGCTAGATCCAAACCCTCGAACTTATATGCCGGCGAACAAAACACCTATACCCTCCAGAGTTAATCTGCGATAGCGGGGTATCCTTAACTAGGCATAAGTGTACTCTACTTCAGGCTAACCCACACTGGTATAGCCTGATAACAAACAAGATGCAAGTTACGTTAAAATGCATAAAAAGGAATCTATGGAAAGATCAATTAAATCACTGCAAGATTTAATACAATAAAAAGATGCTTCAATACAGTTACTCTAAACAACAATAAACTCTTCACTCCATTCTGAAAGAGAGTGAAGTATAGTCCTACAGCATAGACCTGGACACTTCTGAAGAAAGTCTGATGCTCATAAGATGCTCGTACTAATCTTGAACTATATAAAGGCAGGAGGCAGGACACCACACGTGTAAATCGAATACACTAAAAGATAGAACATATAATGTTAACTGACACGAGAATACTATAAATGCGCAACGGTAGCAATGCTCGACACTAAAAGAAGTACTTCCTCATCAACGAAACAGTCTGCTATGGTTGTGTGACTCAACAACAACCTAGACTAATAAATGCTGTGAATAATCATGCGCACATATCAAAGAGCTTATATTAAATACTAACAAGTGTCTACTCGATTAATAATGTCTAGCTGGGATACTCTAGGTAAGGAACTGGGGTTGAGCAAGACGTAGCCTAGCGATGTCCTTAAGACTGCATCCTTTAAGTTACGTTAATTGACTAGGGTGCTCTCTCGATAGATCCAGATCATAAGTATCTGGTTCTATCCTGGCGACCCTCTAAAGACAAGCAAAGAGGCAGCAAATTGTGGAACTGGCACAGGCCAAAACCCTCAGTCAACACAATGCTGCACTCGCAAAGGACGCAACCGAAAAGACAACCCAGGCTACCACAGGACCGGTCGAAGTCATGTAGGTATAAGCAAACCGTACACACATCGGAGACAACGACTACAGTTACCTTATCCCAGTCTAGCATTAAATAAAAGAGCAGAAACACTAAATCAATAATGGAGACACACTGAGTTCTTAACCTATACTAACTAAGAACCCTCAAACCTATTCTAAGTACATGTAAATATCTCTGAGGACGGCACATGCAATACAATGGGCCGGCTATGGAAACCATATGCAGAACCCAAGGGGATAAGTAATTGAATAAAGGCGAGAAGTAATGGAAAAGAAGAAGTTCAGAGAGAGAAACAGTGATAAAGGTGGTGATCAGGGAGAGTATGCAAAGGGATGTTAGAAGCACGCACGCCAAGACTGTCCTGACGAGGACAGCTCCTGGGGACCCTCATGCAGGAGGTAAGTTACACAGGAGCCCGCAAAGGCGCGATGGTTGGCCAATCACGGGCCGATACGTCACAAGACAGCAGGTGTCACGTGACACAGCCAGACACGCCGGCCAATGGCGAGCGAGAGGCAGGAATACACACGTGACTCAGACACTTACTACCTTCTCGCTCTGAAAGTCTTTCTCATTCCCACGCTGGTTCTATCATCACTACTGTTGATATAAAATATAACCCGTTGTCACAGACGAAAACAAAGACCACCACTGGACTGTCTGTGACAATGCGATTACAAGGAAAGAAAGAACAACATTCTCGGATAACTGTATCCCATTTCGATGTCCCTGGCGAAAGCTAATGGCTAACGAGAGGCGATTCTGCCAAAGCTGGTAGACGTCACACCCCACCCAAGATATGGGACGCTCAACGTTAGGCGAGCACCATATCTGACAAGGCAGAATGCCGACAAGACCCGCCACACCTAGCCACTCCACCAGAAATGAAATGCAAAGCTCAATCTTAAATAAAACAACATATTAGCATAAAGAAAATCTTATAACCCCTCCCAAACACAATAGTATAATTTAGCCTGCTATGCTCCCTGAGCGAGCTTCACAGAGCCCAGCCTACTAAGTGAAAGACAGGTTCAACTTAGGACTTTAGCTATAACATTGGCAACTTACAATTAACTATAAACAAGAAAGAGTTTTTATGTGATTTTTTGATAAAATTTTAATGTTGTTTTTGACGGCTGCTCTATAGGGGCAAGCCTGATTTTTCTCCACTCAAACCCACACACCTGTGGTGATCTACGCCGGATCCTCCACCCTCGACAAACAGTCTGCAATGACATTCTCACAACCGGCAATATGGCGAATGTCTAGATTGTATTCTTGCAACATAAGTGACCAACGTGTGAGCCTCATATTCCGGTTGTGGAATTGGTTCAGAAATTTAAGAGGGTGGTGGTCGGTGTAAATCACCACGACTGGCCCGTAGGCAGGAACATATACTTCAAAGTGCCTGAGCGCCAACACTATTGCCAGCAGTTCTTTCTCCACCACAGAGTAGTTTTTCTGAGCTGAATTAAACTTCTTGGAAAGAAACTGACTGGATGCTCCAAACCTTCCTCGTCTGTTTGCATTAAGACGGCACCAGCCCCTACACCGCTGGCATCTGTTGCCAGCTGGAATGGTCTTTCAAAGTCAGGGGCCCTGAGGATTGGGTGAGTGCATAGTAGGTGCTTGACCAGCGAAAAAGCCCTTTCACACTCAGGTGCCCACTTGAACTTTTTCTCTTTTGCTAGTAAATCTGTCAGAGGAGCTAACACAGTAGAATAACCCCGAATGAAACGGCGATAGTAACCGATCATGCCCAAAAATCTCATGATCTGCCACCTGGTGGACGGCCTGGGGAACTGGTTAATAGCCTGAATCTTTTTTTTTTTGGGGGGGGGGGGGGGGGGGGGGGGGCACACCTGGCCTAACCCGACCACAGACCCCAGATACTGCACAGTTGCCTGGACAAAGTCGCACTTGCCCAGATTGACCACCAAGCTGGCCTCACTGAGCTTCCGAAACAAGGCTTCTATGTGCTCACAGTGACTCTCAAAGTTGTCATCGTAGATTATAACGTCATCTAGGTAGACAGTGCAGTTAGGGATGTCAGCTACTAACTCATTCATAAGACTCTGGAAAGTTGCTGGGGCATTTTTAAGGCCATACGGCATCACATTGCAACGGTAGGTGTTCCCATCAACCACAAACCCGCATACCCCCTTCGCCCGCTCAGACAAGGGCACCTGCCAGTAGCCTTTCACTAGGTCTACCTTAGTTAGAAACTGTGCCTTACCAATCTTGTCTACACTATCGTCAACATGGGGAAGGGGATAAGCATTGGTGGGAGTCAACTGGTTCAATCTACAAAAGTCAATGCAGAAGCGAACCTTCCCGTCAGGCTTGGGCTGGAGAGTGACAGGAGATGTCCACCTAACTGCCCCCTTCTCAATCAACCCCCGTTCTAACATATACTCTAACTCCGCTCTGAGGGCTGGGAGTTTAATGGGTGGAATTTTGTAGGGTACTGATTTAAAGGGGGGGTGATCTCCCACGTCCACGTCATGCACCATTCGAGTTGTGAGGCCTGGATGCTCTGCAAACACAGTTGGGTATGAAGCAAACAGGCACTGCACGGCTGCACGCTGTTGCTCAGGCAGGTGCACTAGAGCCTCGTCAGCCACCTGTCTGGAGTTCCCCGCCCACTGGTCAGTAGAGACATGACACTCCCAGTTATCTTCCACCTGGGATTCACTGTCCCTCACTCCTTCTCCTCCATGATCGCTGCAGGTCAACACAGGGACAGCGAGAGGCTCAGGGGGGCGCCTCACAAACTCTTTCACCAGATTCACATGGCACAGCTGATTCTTTTTACGCCTATCTGGAGTAGCCACAAGATAGTCTAGGTCAGAGATCTTTTTCACCACCTTATAAGGACCAGCGTACTTGACAGACAACGGATGACCTGGCAGAGGTAACAGAATCAACACCTCCTGACCCCACCTTAAACTCCAGGAGTTTTGTCTTCTCATCGTACCTGTCCTTCATAAGTGCTTGCGACCCTACCAAATTCCTACCTGCCAACTCTAGGCTTCTCAGCATTCTCTCTCTGCTCTCGAGGACATACTTTAACATGGAACATGGTTTTGCTGTGCCCTCCCAGATTTCTCTAACCTGATGTCCAAAAACTAACTCATTGGGACTAAATCCTAGGCTTTCACCAGGTACCTCCCGAGCAGCGAACAACACATAGGGCAACCCAAGATCCCAATCCTTGCCATTTTCAACACAGTAACAACGCAGTATGCTTTTCAGAGTCGAGTGCCACCTCTCCAACACCCCTTGACTCTCTGGGTGATAGGCTGAAGAGACAACTGTACTGATACCGTGCTGCTGCATGGTCTGCTTGAAATGGTTAGAAGTAAAGTTGGACCCTTAGTCTGACTGCAATTCCTGCAGGTACCCGTACCTAGAACAGTACAATAGCAAGTTACGAACAACAGTCTTAGCAGTACCATTTCGTATGGGGTATGCATCCGGATAACGAGTGGCAACATCCATGATTGTGAGGAGGTACTTGTTGCCTGTACTAGTAGGGGGTAGAGGGCCAACCATATCGATTATAATCTTACTGAATGGTAGCCCGATTACAGGAATAGGGTGTAACGGAGCCTTGGGAATACACTGGTTTGGTTTACCTACTGTCTGGCAGGTACTGCACATTGCCACCCATGACGCCATATGTGCCTTCATACCTGTCCACCAAAAAAAAAATCGCCAATGCTGCTACCGTCTTACGTACACCCAAATGCCCTGCCAACGGTACATCATGCGCCAACCTCAGTAGGCTATCACGGCACACACTAGGCACTACCAACTGGTCAACCACTCTCGACCCACCCTCCCAACTCCGTCTGGGATCTAGAAAACGCCTGTACAAGATGCCCTCCACACGAAAGAAGTCCCCCGGCTTTGCATCCCCGTCCTCTTCAAGTTCAACTGCACCGTTACTACACTTCTGAAGCTCAGGATCATATAGCTGCAGCCGACAGATATCCGAAGGAGCCAATTTATCTAGGTGCTCCCGGAGCAACTTATGGCCTCCCCCGATACTGGGTTGTTCGATCCTATCTTGTTTAAGCGTATAACGGTGCTGTCTCGGAGTTTTCTCACGCCCTACCTCCTCACCAAATGTGACAGGTTCTGGGGCCACTCCGGACCTAAACATTGGTGCTAATACTGAGTCGCCAAGAAGAGCCGCTGGATCAAAACTCACAAAACTTCTCCCAACTTTAGCTTTCTCCTTCCGACCGTTCCTCCGCTGGTCTAGAGACTGAGGAATAGGCTGTGACACCTTAGATGCACGAGATCGGGTGACAACACACGCCATCTGCTGTAATTGACACCTCTCGACCAACTCCTGCCCCTCCCTACTCACGTCGGCCGCCCTCTCGGCAACGACTAAGGGTGGAACCTCAGAAGTAGGCAACGCAAATTCGTTGCCAAGAAGAAGATCGACGCCCTCTACTGGCAGTTTCTCTACGATTCCAACATCTATCTCTCGTGTCACACCATCAACCTCCAGCTCCACTCGAACCAACGGGTATGACCGTGTGGCATTAATACCCTGCACCACAACTACCCGTGCCGCGTTTATAGGTTGGCCTGTAAAGTTTTTCATCAGAGTCTGGGATGCACCTGTATCACGCAACAACTCCAACCCATGCTTGCAACCAGCCCAATTCATGCAGCCACGCCCTCTATGGTCGCAAAAGACATCGCGGACAGGTTTCGAGCCTTCCGGACACTCCTTTACTGGCTGTGCCCCCGCATCTGACATATCACCCCGGGTAAACGCAGAAGACCTCAGAGACAACCCAATGTTGCTAGCCAAAGACACGACTGCTGCAGATTGGTTACTAGGGCAGGAACGTGCAAAATGCCCCTTTTTATGACACTTAAAACACTCTACTTCACCCTTGGACTTCCCCTGAGGTGGGGAAGGGCCCTGACCTTTCTTAAACGGGACGGTTTTTAGTTTGTGATCAAAATTAGTATCATGGCTCTTGCTTTTGTTATTAAATGTTGCATCACTGACTCGGGGGGGTGGAGTATTGCGCCCCTTGTTTACTGCATCGGTCCGTTGTGCAGACCCGCACCCACGAATCAGCGATAATCTCAGGTCAGCCAACTCAGCTGCCTCTTGTAGAGTTTTAGGACATTTCTCTTTGAGGTTCAAAGTCAGGTCGCCGCCTGTGCATTAACAAAAATTGCTCTAGAAGGACTAACTGCTCAATCTCTTCGAACGCGTCACCTTCTCTGACCTCAGCCAATTTCTCAAAGCATCAGACAGTTCCCGGGCATGTTCTAGAAAAGTGCACTCACGACCCTTCGTAACACCCCGAAACTTCAACCTATATGTCTCTGGTTGTAACTCGTACGCCCGCAGAACAGCTTCCTTCAATACCTCATAATCGATGCAAGACTCCAAGGGCAACGCATCATATGCCTTGAGTCCTTTGCCAACCAACCTAGAGGAAACAAGGGCTGCCCACTTAACCTCGGGCCATTGGTGCTCCCGGCACTTCTTCTCAAAACGCAGGAAAAACTCGGTGACACCCGACTCGTCAAATGCAGGGACTAACTTAAGAAGGTGCGATAAAGACTGATCAAGACCTCGATTCCCAGAACCGAGACGCTGCCCTGTCGACTCCACCCGAGACTTCTCAAGCTCTATGTCTGCACAGTACTTCGTAGCCTCAACCTGAAGCTCAGCCTCACGTATGGCCTTTTTCTCCTCAGCCTCAATCCTAAGCTCAGCCTCATACCTTTGTTGCTTGAGCTCAGCCTGACGTATGGCCTTTCTCTCCTCAAGTTTGGCGAGTTCGGCTGAAACAACATCTCGGAAGACAAACCCTGAGGAGGGGGTGCTACTATTGGGGACCCACCCTGTGAATCACCTAGAGGCATACCCAACCGCCAGCGGGCATCGGCCTGCGGGAACGTACCCGGCTCCGGAGCCCGAGGGGGCACCATGGTAGGATTCGAGTGGAATGGGGGCTGGGCAGAAGGTGCCCCAGCTCCCGCTCCACCCGAAGCCCCACGCACCCCACCGAGCACACAGGTAACCAGCTCACCTCTCGACAAACCGCTAGTACCGGGAAACCCTAAGACCATGGCTACACACTGCAGTCCGTACCGGTCTAGCCCCGACACACGATCCGCTGACACAGGCTCCTCCAAAAATATCCGAGCATCCTCCTCACTGTTCACCACCCAAGCGCCCCTAGAAAACTCCACCTTCTCCACCTCCTCGCCTGCTTCCCGTACTGTGTCCTCACTGTGCACTGATCCGTCGTTCGACATAGTGTCCACCGGAAATCCTCAACGTTTATAAAACAAAAAAAAAGTACCTAAACTCTCATGTAGCACTATTCACTCAACAAAATGCTTGAAGACAACTCAAGTGCTATACTACGTTGCCAAAAAAAATCCAATGTGTCCAAAATATTCCTCAAAAAACAAATGTCCAAAAATCCTGCAATTATTTCTTAGTTCACTAAATCCTAGACTAAGGTCGTCATTTGGTATGAAGACTAAGATAAGATACTAGGCAAGGTCGCCATTTGTTATGACGACTAAGATAAGATACTAGGCAAGGTCGCCATTTGATACGACCGGGGCTACGAATAAAACAAGGGCACTTAAAGATTGGACTAGTAATAGGGCACTATGCAACAACGGTACGCTAGATCCATACCCTCGAACTTATATGCCGGCGAACAAAACACCTATACCCTCCAGAGTTAATCTGCGATAGCGGGGTATCCTTAACTGGGCATAAGTGTAATCTACTTCAGGCTAACCCACACTGGTATAGCCTGATAACAAACAAGATGCAAGTTACTTTAAAATGCATAAAAAGGAATCTATGGAAAGATCAATTAAATCACTGCAAGATATAATACAATAAAAAGATGCTTCAATACAGTTACTCTAAACAACAATAAACTCTTCACTCCTATCTGAAAGAGAGTGAAGTATAGTCCTACAGCATAGACCTGGAAACTTCTGAAGAAAGTCTGATGCTCATAAGATGCTCGTTCTAATCTTGAACTATATAAAGGCAGGAGGCAGGACACCACACGTGTAAATCGAATACACTAAAAGATAGGACATATAATGTTAACTGACACGAGAATACTATAAATACGCACCGGTAGCAATGCTCGACACTAAAAGAAGTACTTCCTCATCAACGAAACAGTCTGCTATGGTTGTGCGACTCAACAACAACCTAGACTAATAAATGCTGTGAATAATAATGCGCACATATCAAAGAGCTTATATTAAATACTAACAAGTGTCTACTCGATTAATAATGTCTAGCTAGGATACTCTAGGTAAGGAACTGGGGTTGAGCAAGACAGGCTCGTAGCCTGTCGGGAATAGGGTAATGATCCCGACAGGTTTTGGTCCAATAGGACATTTGAATTTGGCGGTATCGTATCGCTTGTACGATTTCGGCTGGTTCTTTGTGTATTGTAGTTTATTCTTAAGTTAGGTTAAATATTAACTGTAATGTATAAATATCTACATCAGCTCTAGATGTATTATGAAACCAAGTTATGGGTTATAATTATTATGAGCCGGCAGCCATATGTAATTTCGCGAAGCGATCGGAGGCCGGCCCTTTAGTCTCTCAAACAACACCGTACAGTCAACATCTCCTCCCCCGGCCCTGACTCAACCCACAGTTCACCATGTGCTACAACTAATAACAATATTAACAACAGTCTTACATCACCAGTCCTCACTCCTCTAAGCTAAGTTCATTGTATCGATATTGTATTATGTGAACATTCCTACATGTCATGCAATTGAATTAGCCGCGTGTGGGGGACTGGATTACACCCATCGACGAATACCTTGTCGGTAATTATATTATAACTATTTGTTGGGATATTTCATGTACCAGTGATATATAATTTAACCTTTATCTAAATTCCCGATAAATATTGGTCCTTCGAACCCTAAAGCTTCCTTACCGTAGTACCGTTTTGTTTGCTTCCTTGACACTTGTGGGCTTACAAATGGCTGCCGCCTCGCGCGTTGTTGGCCGCCTGCCATTTCCCTAGTTTAGGTCCAGCTTCTTCCCTCGTGTTTTTTTACCGTCTAGGCGCCGTCTCTATCTTTTTTGAGACTAGTTTCCAGGTTTTTTTTGGGCGTGTGTTCCTTGGCGTTTTTTGGTGGGTTAGCTGGGCTGGAGATTGGGGTAGGGGTAGTTTCGTCGGTCACCATTTTGCGCTCATAGGCTAGGCTAGGCAGTCTAGGCCTGCAGGTGTCTGTGGTGGCTATTCATTTCGCTATGGTGGTGTGCCTGTGGTGTTAATTGTGTTTTGTCTTTGTGGGACTCATTATTACTTTTGCTGGAGGGGAGGGTTCTCATGTGACCTTTTATCTTTAAATTTCATAATAGCCTAGGCCTAGTTGCTTAAAGTGGCGGTCATGAGTGTCGGTCTTTGTTAATTCCTAAGCGATTGACAGTTAATAGTCAGACCTCATGATTGTAGCTTAACCAACTAGGCTTACCTATAAAGGGCTTACACTAATTAGTGCTTCACCTTACCCTTTCTTTTAATGGATTTAGTATTTAATTCTTTTGTCTAGTTGGATCATTTCCTTTCGATAGTTTATATTAAGGGGGATGCAAGTATTATGTAATTCTTTTTGAGAAAATTTCTTGAAGTAATGGGGGTTTGCCGCTGTTGATTCCTAAGCGATTAACGGTTAGTAGTCTGACCTCATTGTAGTTTAAGTTGCTTAAAATTAAACCTTAAAGATGACAGATTTGAAGAAACTTAAGATTCTTAAGGGAGGGATGAAGGGAAGTTTGAATAGAGGTTTAAGAGATCTTGATGAATTTTTAATAAGTGCCACGGCTGATCAGATAAAAGGTAAAATTGCTACTGTTACTAAATCGCTAGCTGCTTATGATAGTTATTCTCAGCAGGTATATGGTTTATTGACAGTTACTGACGATGTGGAAGAAGAAATGTCGGCAGATTTTGAGTACTTTGAGGACGTTAATACAGCCTTAGCCAGACTATCTTCCACCCAAGAATCAACCTCTGTTAAGGATACCGGTACACCAAAGGCGACTGGTTTTAACCTGCCGAAGCTTACTTTGCCTACCTTTTCCGGGGATTCGGCTACCTGGACTGGATTTTGGGATATTTTTGAGTGTTCCATCCATCATCATAAAACACTCACGTCCATCCAAAGGTTCACATATCTCCGTGGTCAATTGAAAGGGGAGGCATTGAAGCTAATCGATGGGTACAAGCTAGAAGCTACCAGCTACGAGTCTGCAGTGGAGTTGCTGAAGAGAACTTACGGGAGAGTGGAAGTCATCAAGACTGCTTTAATTACCAAATTCTTCACACTAGATCCTCCATCCTATGATGTGGCGGACCTAAAGGAGTACTATGCCTCCTTTGAGAGCCTCCTCCGATCTATGGAGACAATGGCCGTCACCAAGGAGGAGATATTTAGTGTGAATATCTTGAATAAAATACCCTCTCCCCTAAGGGAAATCTTAAGACAACAACTAAGCGACTCTCCACTAAACTTGGAAGCGTTGGTGCAGGTGTACCAGACTGAAGTCTTCAATATGGAGAGTCCTGGACACTACCGACAAGTGGAGATGTCGCCATCTACTGCAGCTTTCCCGGTACAGACTTCTCCTAAACAGAAAAGGCCAATAACATTAGGTTGTAAGTTGTGCAGTGTCCACGGTCATCTGTGGTATCAGTGTCCTAAGTATCCTAAGGCTACACAGAAGATTAGCAAGGCTAAATCGCTTAAGTTATGTACCAGCTGTCTGGCAAGAGACCACTTCAACAGTACCTGCACCAATTCCTACATCAAACCTTGTAAGTATTGCAAGGGGAAACATTGGTTTTCCCTTTGCACCCAGTCTGATCGGCACGACGGCAAAGAAAAGGGGAGAACCCCCAAAGAGTCACATGAGAAAAGTAAGAGCGAGGGTGATAAAGTATCTGCCATGTCCATTGCTTCTCGAGAATGTCAATTGCTTCCTACTATGATGCTGCCAGTAGTGGGGAGTAATAATAATACTATAATGACGCGCACCTTACTTGACCAGTGCTCACAGAGGTCATTCGTTCTGCGGTCATCAATACCCCAGCTCAAGTGTACCAGCAAGGGTCAAGAGAATTTGCGTCTCCATGGTTTCACTGGTGAAATAGATTCCAGTGACTATGATATTGTGGAGATTTCATATGTTTATAGAAAAAAGGTATGTCCCATCAAGGCTGTTGTGGTCGACACACTACCCAGTTTCTATATAGCATCAGAGATTCAACCACATTTGAAATATCTCAGAAGCAAGGGGTATAAACTGGCTGATGATCAACTCTCTGCTAACAATGGTATTATGCTACTGGTCGGAGCTGATTATTACTACGACCTGGTTCACCCTGGATATCGGCGGGTAGATAAGCTAATAATGCTCCCCACGATCCAAGGTTATGCCATTTCTGGATCCTATGCCACTTCCTCTCAAGACACACAGGTGGAGGTGGTTACGGTCCTCAAGGTAGCAGTAAGCCCCATAGATAAATATATTAGGCCAAATGTGCCTGATAATACATGTACTGATATAGATAAGCTATGGGACTTGGACAATATTGGAATTGACCCCCATGAACTTGATCGTGAGTCCAAGCTAGCGTTAAGCTCGTATGAAGAGACTGTAACGTATGACTCTGGCAGAGGTCAGTATGTGGTAGGGCTCCCTTGGAATGATAACAAGAGTAAATTACCTACTAATTTCCATCTAGCACTTGGTAGGTTACGTGGCCTTCAGAAGCAGTTTGTCAAGGATCCAAGTTATTGCGAGACTTATGCGGCAGTTTTAGCCGAGCAGGTACAACGTGGATTTGTGGAGAGAGTAGATCTCAGTGAGTATGGGGATAACATCCATTACCTTGCTCACCATGGGATTAAAAAGGACAGTTCCACCACTCCTGTTCGTATTGTGTATGACTGCTCTGCTAAATCCAGTGTTCGCTCCTATAGCCTGAATGATTGTCTGTACACGGGTCCGTCCCTGGTCTCTGATCTAGCGCAAATTATGTTGCGCTTCAGATGTCATAAGTTTGCATGGGTCGCCGATATTGAGAAGGCCTTCCTGATGCTTCAACTCCATCGTGAAGACAGGGACTCGACAAGATTTTTATGGCCACGGGACCCAATGGATCTAGATTCAGAGTATCTGGTCTACAGGTTCAGAGTAGTCTTATTCGGGGCGACCTGTTCCCAGTTCCTTCTCAACGCTACTATCTTGCGTCATCTTGAGGAGGCTGGACTAGATCCTGACTTCAAGAATGAGATCAAGCAGGGGATCTATGTGGACAATCTTCAAGGCACCGGAGACAATGAAGATTTATTGCTCAAGAGATGCTGGGAGATCCGTGATATATTTGCCAAGGCTCATTTATACTTAAAAGAATGGGCCACTAATAGTGATCTTTTGAAAGGTCAATTTGCTTCTGACGGTGTAGCTACTGAGAATAGTGAGGTGAAGTTTTTAGGCCACAAATGGGACACTACCACAGATTGTATATCCTTCTGTCACACCCCATGCGGCAGTGAGCTTATGACCAAGCGAAACTGCTTAAGCTTGTCAGCGAGGTTGTTTGATCCCCTAGGTTTTTTGCTGCCTGTTACAATCCGTGCTCGTATGTTTTTACAGCAACTGTGGCGGTTAAAACTAGATTGGGACACGCCCCTCCCGATTGAGTTACAGGATACTTGGCGGTTGATTCGGTCGGACCTTTCCACATGTTGCAAGGTCCAACTTACTCGTCAGGTTATTAGTGGTCACCAGGTGGATCTACATGCCTTTTCTGATGCTAGTAATAGTGCGTACGGTACTGCCATATACATATGTAATGGTAGTGAAGCGACACTGGCTATAGCGAAGGCTAAAGTAGCCCCTATAAAGAAGATTACAGTTCCTAAATTAGAACTTACTGCATTGCTTCTGTCTGCTCGTCTAATAAAGTTTACACTGGATGCTTATACAGACATACTACAGATTAATAACGTCTATGTCTGGAGCGACAGTCAAATAGCGCTTTCATGGGTACACAGCCAGAAAGTGTTACCTGTTTATGTTTCTAATCGCACTGATGAGATTCATAACTTAGTTCCTACAGCTACATTTCGCTATGTGAGCACCAGGGATAACCCCAGTGACATAATTTCCCGGGGGATCTCGGCGCAGCAGTTTATGTCGTCCTCTATTTGGTGGCATGGACCTCCATGGCTTACGTCTCCAACTGAATGGCCTCAGGATTTCAGGGAATCCATATCTGATCCTTCAAGTCGGCCCCAAGATGATGTGTTAAGTAGTTCGAATGTGAGTACTACACATCAGGATAACAAGTTGGTAGAGTGGGAACGTTACGGCAGCTATGATCAAGTAATACGGGTATTTGCATGGATATACCGTTTCATTAACAACATGAGAAGTCGGGCTCACGGGTCTTTCCTTAGTGAAGATTCGAAGCATATCAGACTCCATGAATTGAGATCAGCAGAAGCAAAACTAATATGTTTAGTACAAAAGGAATCCTATCCTACTGAACATCAAATCCTGAGCAAGGAGTCAAAGGCCAAACCCTCTAACTTAATGAGGCAGCTAGGATTATATATGGAAGGAGGCATTATTAAGTGTAGAGGCAGGATACAAAAAGTGGACATTATTGATTCTGCGAAATATCCTGTCCTCCTTAGCTCCTCTCATTTGATTACCAAAATGTTGATTCACCAATGCCATCGGACCTGCCTACATTTTGGCGTAAATTATGTTCTGGCGTATATGCGACAACGTTGGTGGATCCCTAAGATGCGACAAGCAATTAAAGGGATCCACAATAGCTGTACTATCTGTAAAAGATTACAGGGTAAGCCTTACTCCCCAGTTGATCTACCTCCCTTGCCTGAGTTCAGGGTACAAAGGACTGAACCATTTCAGGTAACCAGGGTAGACTACACCGGAGCGATTCATGTTAGAGAATCGCCCGGTAATATCATAAAGGTATATGCCGTCCTATTCACATGTGCGGTAACCAGAGCGATTCATATTGAATTGATTGACGACCTATCCAGTGAGGGGTTTTTGCATACTCTAAGACGCTTTGCAGGTCGCAATGGTTTCCCTCAAATTATTATGAGCGATAATGCGACTTGTTTTGTCGGGGCCTCTAAATATCTCCAGAGTTTAATGGATGACCCGCAGGTTGTGGCTACCCTCACTGGAAAGGGTTGTCAATGGAGATTTATACCAGCACGTGCACCATGGTTCGGGGCGATTTGGGAGAGAACAATCGGTATCGTCAAATCTGCCTTGAAGAAGGTATTAGGAAGGGCACTGGTGACCAGACGGGAGTTGCAAACCATCTTAATAGAGATTGAGATGTTAGTCAACGACAGGCCCTTGACCTATACCTCGGCAGATGTTGCTGACCTCTTACCCATTTCGCCTTCCATGATGACACGTGGACGAACCCTTAATACCTTTCCTAGATCGTCCGTAAATGACGAAGATCTGCATGACCCTACGTTCGGCAATGCTGACGCCACACGTCGTCGCTTCCAGTATGTAAACAAGGTGTCCGACGATCTATGGAAACGGTGGACCCAAGAATATTTGCTGTCTCTTCGCGAGCGTCACTCTCATAAGATCAAAGGGACGAATCAACGATGGCCTCGTATCGGGGATATCGTCCTGATTCATGATGAGCATCCTAGGTTATTTTGGAAGCTTGGGAGGATTATCGATTTGTTCCAGGGCATTGATGGTCTTATAAGGGTTGCTAAAATACGAACTTCGACTGGGGTTACTACTCGCCCAGTCGTGAGGTTATATCCCTTGGAGCAGGATGTAGAACTGCCGGATTATCCTGGCGTCTCTACTGATACCCCTCCGCGGGAGAGTGCTGGTGACAGTGCTCCTCAAGGTGGGGCAGCAGATGATGAGAAGGATGATCCTCCTCAGGCTTCAGGTGGCGCTCGTCCCAAAAGGAGGACGGCTATGAGTTCCGTGGATCTTTGGAGATCAAAGATCCAACAAGGTGATCTTTGACTTCGATGTCCTTTTTTTTTTTTTTTTTTTTCCTGTATATCATTTTTGGTGGCGGGCAATATGTCGGGAATAGGGTAATGATCCCGACAGGTTTTGGTCCAATAGGACATTTGAATTTGGCGGTATCGTATCGCTTGTACGATTTCGGCTGGTTCTTTGTGTATTGTAGTTTATTCTTAAGTTAGGTTAAATATTAACTGTAATGTATAAATATCTACATCAGCTCTAGATGTATTATGAAACCAAGTTAGGGGTTATAATTATTATGAGCCGGCAGCCATATGTAATTTCGCGAAGCGATCGGAGGCCGGCCCTTTAGTCTCTCAAACAACACCGTACAGTCAACATCTCCTCCCCCGGCCCTGACTCAACCAACAGTTCACCATGTGCTACAACTAATAACAATATTAACAACAGTCTTACATCACCAGTCCTCACTCCTCTAAGCTAAGTTCATTGTATCGATATTGTATTATGTGAACATTCCTACATGTCATGCAATTGAATTAGCCGCGTGTGGGGGACTGGATTACACCCATCGACGAATACCTTGTCGGTAATTATATTATAACTATTTGTTGGGATATTTCATGTACCAGTGATATATAATTTAACCTTTATCTAAATTCCCGATATAGCCTAGCGATGTCCTTAAGACTGCATCATTTAAGTTACATTAATTGACTAGGGTGCTCTCTCGATAGATCCAGATCACAAGTATCTGGTTCTATCCTGGCGACCCTCTAAAGACAAGCAAAGAGGCAGCAAAGTGTGGAACTGGCACAGGCCAAAACCCTCAGTCAACACAATGCTGCACTCGCAAAGGACGCAACCGAAAAGACAACCCAGGCTACCACAGGCCTGGTCGAAGTCGTGTAGGTATAAGCAAACCGTACACACATCGGAGACAACGACTACAGTTACCTTATCCCAGTCTAGCATTAAATAAAAGAGCAGAAACACTAAATCAATAATGGAGACACACTGAGTTCTTAACCTATACTAACTAAGAACCCTCAAACCTATTCTAAGTGCATGTAAATATCTCTGAGGATGGCGCATGCAATAAAATGGGCCGGCTATGGAAACCGTATGCAGAACCCAAGGGGATAAGTAATTGAATAAAGGCGAGAAGTAATGGAAAAGAAGAAGTTCAGAGAGAGAAACAGTGATAAAGGTGGTGATCGGGGGAGAGTATGCAAAGGGATGTTAGAAGCACGCGCGCCAAGCCTGTCCTGACGAGGACAGCTCCTGGGGACCCTCATGCAGGAGGTAAGTTACACAGGAGCCTGCAAAGGCGCGATGGTCGGCCAATCACGGGCCGATATGTCACAAGACAGCAGGTGTCACGTGACACAGCCAGACACGCCGGCCAATGACGAGCGAGAGGCAGGAATGCACACGTGACTCAGACACTTACTACCTTCTCGCTCTGAAAGTCTTTCTCATTCCCACGCTGGTACTATCATCACTACTGTTGATATAAAATATAACCCATTGTCACAGACGAAAACAAAGACCACCACTGGACTGTCTGTGACAATGCGATTACAAGGAAAGAAAGAACAACATTCTCGGATAACTGTAGCCCATTTATATGTCCCTGGCGAACGCTAGTGGCTAACGAGAGGCGATTCTGCCAACGCTGGTAGACGTCACACCCCGCCCAAGATATGGGACGCTCAACGTTAGGCGAGCACCATATCTGACAAGGCAGAATGTCGACAAGACCCGCCACTCCACCAGAAATGAAATGCAAAGCTCAATCTTAAATAAAACAACATATTAGCATAAAGAAAATCTTATAACCCCTCCCAAACACAATAGTATAATTTAGCCTGCTATGCTCCCTGAGCGAGCTTCACAGAGCCCAGCCTACTAAGTGAAAGACAGGTTCAACTTAGGACTTTAGCTACAACATTGGCAACTTACAATTAACTATAAAAAGAAAGAGTTTTTATGTGATTTTTGATTAAATTTTAATGTTGTTTTTGACGGCTGCTCTATAGGTGCAAGCCTGATTTTTCTCCACTCAAACCCACACACCTGTGGTGATCTACGCCGGATCCTCCACCCTCGACAAACAGTCTGCAATGACATTCTCACAACCGGCAATATGGCGAATGTCTAGATTGTATTCTTGCAACATAAGTGACCAACGTGTGAGCCTCATATTCCGGTTGTGGAATTGGTTCAGAAATTTAAGAGGGTGGTGGTCGGTGTAAATCACCACGACTGGCCCGTAGGCAGGAACATATACTTCAAAGTGCCTGAGCGCCAACACTATTGCCAGCAGTTCTTTCTCCACCACAGAGTAGTTTTTCTGAGCTGAATTAAACTTCTTGGAAAAGAAACTGACTGGATGCTCCAAACCTTCCTCGTCTGTTTGCATTAAGACGGCACCAGCCCCTACACCGCTGGCATCTGTTGCCAGCTGGAATGGTCTTTCAAAGATTGAGACCTGACCACAAACCCCAGATACTGCACAGTTGCCTGGACAAAGTCGCACTTGCCCAGATTGACCACCAAGCTGGCCTCACTGAGCTTCCGAAACAAGGCTTCTATGTGCTCACAGTGACTCTCAAAGTTGTCATCGTAGATTATAACGTCATCTAGGTAGACAGTGCAGTTAGGGATGTCAGCTACTAACTCATTCATAAGACTCTGGAAGGTTGCTGGGGCATTTTTAAGGCCATACGGCATCACATTGCAACGGTAGGTGTTCCCATCAACCACAAACCCGCATACCCCCTTCGCCCGCTCAGACAAGGGCACCTGCCAGTAGCCTTTCACTAGGTCTACCTTTGTTAGAAACTGTGCCTTACCAATCTTGTCTACACTATCGTCAACACGGGGAAGGGGATAAGCATTGGTGGGAGTCAACTGGTTCAATCTACAAAAGTCAATGCAGAAGCGAACCTTCCCGTCAGGCTTGGGTTGGAGAGTGACAGGAGATGTCCACCTAACTGCCCCCTTCTCAATCAACCCCCGTTCTAACATATACTCTAACTCCGCTCTGAGGGCTGGGAGTTTAATGGGTGGAATTCTGTAGGGTACTGATTTAAAGGGGGGGTGATCTCCCACGTCCACGTCATGCACCATTCGAGTTGTGAGGCCTGGATGCTCTGCAAACACAGTGGGGTATGAAGCAAACAGGCACTGCACGGCTGCACGCTGTTGCTCAGGCAGGTGCACTAGAGCATCGTCAGCCACCTGTCTGGAGTTCCCCGCCCACTGGTCAGTAGAGACATGACACTCCCAGTTATCTTCCACCTGGGATTCACTGTCCCTCACTCCTTCTCCTCCATGACCGCTGCAGGTCAACACAGGGACAGCGAGAGGCTCAGGGGGGCGCCTCACAAACTCTTTCACCAGATTCACATGGCACAGATGATTCTTTTTACGCCTATCTGGAGTAGCCACAAGATAGTCTAGGTCAGAGATCTTTTTCACCACCTTATAAGGACCAGCATACTTGGCAGACAACGGATGACCTGGCAGAGGTAACAGAATCAACACCTCCTGACCCCACCTTAAACTCCAGGAGTTTTGTCTTCTCATCGTACCTGTCCTTCATAAGTGCTTGCGACCCTACCAAATTCCTACCTGACAACTCTAGGCTTCTCAGCATTCTCTCTCTGCTCTCGAGGACATACTTTAACATGGAACATGGTTTTGCTGTGCCCTCCCAGATTTCTCTAACCTGATGTCCAAAAACTAACTCATTGGGACTAAATCCTAGGCTTTCACCAGGTACCTCCCGAGCAGCGAACAACACATAGGGCAACCCAAGATCCCAATCCTTGCCATTTTCAACACAGTAACAACGCAGCATGCTTTTCAGAGTCGAGTGCCACCTCTCCAACACCCCTTGACTCTCTGGGTGATAGGCTGAAGAGACAACTGTACTGATACCGTACTGCTGCATGGTCTGTTTGAAATGGTTAGAAGTAAAGTTGGACCCTTAGTCTGACTGCAATTCCTGCGGGTACCCGTACCTAGAACAGTACAATAGCAAGTTACGAACAACAGTCTTAGCAGTACCATTTCGTATGGGGTATGCATCCGGATAACGAGTGGCAACATCCATGATTGTGAGGAGGTACTTGTTGCCTGCACTAGTAGGGGGTAGAGGGCCAACCATATCGATTATAACCTTACTGAATGGTGGCCCGATTACAGGAATAGGGTGTAACGGAGCCTAGGGAATACACTGGTTTGGTTTACCTACTGTCTGGCAGGTACTGCACATTGCCACCCATGACGCCATATGTGCCTTCATACCTGGCCACCAAAACAATTTCGCCAATGCTGCTACCGTCTTAAGTACACCCAAATGCCCTGCCAACGGTACATCATGCGCCAACCTCAGTAGGCTATCACGGCACACACTAGGCACTACCAACTGGTCAACCACTCTCTACCCACCCTCCCAACTCCGTCTGGGATCTAGAAAACGCCTGTACAAGATGCCCTCCACACGAAAGAAGTCCCCCGGCTTTGCATCCCCGTCCTCTTCAAGTTCAACTGCACCGTTACTACACTTCTGAAGCTCAGGATCATATAGCTGCAGCCGACTGATATCCGAAGGAGCCAATTTATCTAGGTGCTCCCGGAGCAACTTATGGCCTCCCCCGATACTGGGATGTTCGATCCTATCTTGTTTAAGCGTATAACGGTGCTGTCTCGGAGTTTTCTCACGCCCTACCTCCTCACCAAATGTGACAGGTTCTGGGGCCACTCCGGACCTAAACATTGGTGCTAATACTGAGTCGCCAAGAAGAGCCGCTTGATCAAAACTCACAAAACTTCTCCCAACTTTAGCTTTCTCCTTCCGACCGTTCCTCCGCTGGTCTAGAGACTGAGGAATAGGCTGTAACACCTTAGATGCACGAGATCGGGTGACAACACACGCCATCTGCTGCAATTGACACCTCTCGACCAACTCCTGCCCCTCCCTACTCACGTCGGCCGCCCTCTCGGCAACGACCTAAGGGTGGAACCTCAGAAGTAGGCACCGCAAAGTCGTTGCCAAGAAGAAGATCGACGCCCTCTACTGGCAGTTTCTCTACGATTCCAACATCTATCTCTCGTGTCACACCATCAACCTCCAGCTCCACTCGAACCAACGGGTATGACCGTGTAGCATTAATACCCTGCACCACAACTACCCGTGGCGCGTTTATAGGTTGGCCTGTAAAGTTTTTCATCAGAGTCTGGGATGCACCTGTATCACGCAACAACTCCAACCCATGCTTGCAACCAGCCCAACTCATGCAGCCACGCCCTCTATGGTCGCAAAAAACATCGCGGATAGGTTTCGAGCCTTCCGGACACTCCTTCACTGGCTGTGCCCCTGCATCTGACATATCACCCCGGGTAAACGCAGAAGACCTCAGAGACAACCCAATGTTGCTAGCCAAAGACACGTCTGCTGCAGATTGGTTACTAGGGCAGGAACGTGCAAAATGCCCCTTTTTATGACACTTAAAACACTCTACTTCACCCTTGGACTTCCCCTGAGGTGGGGAAGGGCCCTGACCTTTCTTAAACGGGACGGTTTTTAGTTTGTGATCAAAATTAGTATCATGGCTCTTGCTTTTGTTATTAAATGTTGCATCACTGACTCGGGGGGTGGAGTGTTGCGCCCCTTGTTTACTGCATCGGTCCGTTGTGAAGACCCGCACCCACGAATCAGCGATAATCTCAAGGTCAGCCAACTCAGCTGCCTCTTGTAGAGTTTTAGGACATTTCTCTTTGAGGTTCAAAGTCAGGTCGCCGCCTGTGCATTAAAAAAATTGCTCTAGAAGGACGAACTGCTCAATCTCTTCGAACGCGTCACCTTCTCTGACCTCAGCCAATTTCTCAAAGCATCAGACAGTTCCCCGGCATGTTCTAGAAAAGTGCTCTCACGACCCTTCGTAACACCCCGAAACTTCAACCTATATGTCTCTGGATGTAACTCGTACGCCCGCAGAACAGATTCCTTCAATACCTCATAATCGATGCAAGACTCCAAGGGCAACGCATCATATGCCTTGAGTCCTTGCCAACCAACCTAGAGGAAACAAGGGCTGCCCACTTAACCTCGGGCCATTGGTGCTCCCGGCACTTCTTCTCAAAACGCAGGAAAAACTCGGTGACACCCGACTCGTCAAATGCAGGGACTAACTTAAGAAGGTGCGATAAAGACTGATCAAGACCTCGATTCCCAGAACCGAGACGCTGCCCTGTTGACTCCACCCGAGACTTCTCAAGCTCTATGTCTGCACAGTACTTCGTAGCCTCAACCTGAAGCTCAGCCTCACGTATGGCCTTTCTCTCCTCAGCCTCAATCCTAAGCTCAGCCTCATACCTTTGTTGCTTGAGCTCAGCCTGACGTATGGCCTTTCTCTCCTCAAGTTTGGCGAGTTCGAGCTGAAACAACATCTCGGAAGACAAACCCTGAGGAGGGGGTGCTACTATTGGGGACCCACCCTGTGAATCACCTAGAGGCATACCCAACCGCCAGCGGGCATCGGCCTGCGGGAACGTACCCGGCTCCGGAGCCCGAGGGGGCGCCATGGTAGGATTTGAGTGGAATGGGGGCTGGGCAGAAGGTGCCCCAGCTCCCGCTCCACCCGAAGCCCCACACACCCCACCGAGCACACAGGTAACCAGCTCACCTCTCGACAAACCGCTAGTACCGGGAAACCCTTAAGACCATGGCTACACACTGCAGTCCGTACTGGTCTAGCCCCGACACACGATCCGCTGACACAGGCTCCTCCAAAAATCCGAGCATCCTCCTCACTGTTCACCACCCAAGCGCCCCTAGAAAACTCCACCTTCACCACCTCCTCGCCTGCTTCCCGTACTGTGTCCTCACTGTGCACTGATCCGTCGTTCGACATAGTGTCCACCGGAAATCCTCAACGTTTATAAAAAAAAAAAAATAACTAAACTCTCATGTAGCACTATTCACTCAAAAAAGGCTTGAAGACAATTCAAGTGCTATACTACATTGCCAAAAAAAATCCAACGTGTCCAAAATATTCCTAAAAAAAAAAAATGCCCAAAAATCCTGCAATTATTTCTTAGTTCACTAAATCCTAGACTAAGGTCGTCATTTGGTATGAAGACTAAGATAAGATACTAGGCAAGGTCGCCATTTGTTATGACACCTAAGATAAGATACTAGGCAAGGTCGCCATTTGATACGACCGGGGCTACAAATAAAACAAGGGCACTTAAATATTGGACTAGTAATAGGGCACTATGCAACAACGGTACGCTAGATCCAAACCCTCGCACTTATATGCCGGCGAACAAAACACCTATACCCTCCAGAGTTAATCTGCCGATAGCGGGGTATCCTTAACTGGGCATAAGTGTACTCTACTTCAGGCTAACCCACACTGGTATAGCCTGATAACAAACAAGATGCAAGTTACTTTAAAATGCATAAAAAGGAATCTATGGAAAGATCAATTAAATCACTGCAAGATCTAATACAATAAAAAGATGCTTCAATACAGTTACTCTAAACAAGAATAAACTCTTCACTCCTATCTGAAAGAGAGTGAAGTATAGTCCTACAGCATAGACCTGGAAACTTCTGAAAGAAAGTCTGATGCTCATAAGATGCTCGTACTAATCTTGAACTATATAAAGGCAGGAGGCAGGACACCACACGTGTAAATCGAATACACTAAAAGATAGGACATATAATGTTAACTGACACGGGAATACTATAAATACGCACCTGTAAGCAATGCTCGACACTAAAAGAAGTACTTCCTCATCAACGAAACAGTCTGCTATGGTTGTGCGAACTCAACAACAACCTAGACTAATAAATGCTGTGAATAATAATAACGCACATATCAAAGAGCTTATATTAAATACTAACAAGTGTCTACTCGATTAATAATGTCTAGCTGGGATACTCTAGGTAAGGAACTGCGGTTTTTGAGCAAGACAGGCTCGTAGCCTAGCGATTTGTCCTTAAGACTGCATCATTTAAGTTACGTTAATTGACTAGGATGCTCTCTCGATAGATCCAGATCACAAGTATCTGGTTCTATCCTGGCGACCCTCTAAAGACAAGCAAAGAGGCAGCAAAGTGTGGAACTGGCACAGGCCCAAAACCCTCAGTCAACACAATGCTGCACTCGCAAAGGACGCAACCGAAAAGACAACCCAGGCTACCACAGGACTGGTCGAAGTCGTGTAGGTATAAGCAAACCGTACACACATCGGAGACAACGACTACAGTTACCTTATCCCAGTCTAGCATTAAATAAAAGAGCAGAAACACTAAATCAATAATGGAGACACACTGAGTTCTTAACCTATACTAACTAAGAACCCTCAAACCTATTCTAAGTACATGTAAATATCTCTGAGGACGGCGCATGCAATACAATGGGCCGGCTATGAAACCGTATGCATAACCCAAGGGGATAAGTAATTGAATAAAGGCGAGAAGTAATGGAAAAGAAGAAGTTCAGAGAGAGAAAACAGTGATAAAGGTGGTGATCGGGGGAGAGTATGCAAAGGGATGTTAGAAGCACGCGCGCCAAGCCTGTCCGGACGAGGACAGCTCCTGGGGACCCTCATGCAGGAGGTAAGTTACACAGGAGCCTGCAAAGGCGCGATGGTCGGCCAATCATGGGCCAATATGTAACAAGACAGCAGGTGTCACGTGACACAGCCAGACACGCCGGCCAATGACGAGCGAGAGGCAGGAATGCACACGTGACTCAGACACTTACTACCTTCTCGCTCTGAAAGTCTTTCTCATTCCCACGCTGGTACCATCATCACTACTGTTGATATAAAATATAACCCGTTGTCACAGACGAAAACAAAGACCACCACTGGACTGTCTGTGACAATGCGATTACAAGGAAAGAAAGAACAACATTCTCGGATAACTGTAGCCCATTTCTATGTCCCTGGCGAATGCGAGTGGCTAACGAGAGGCGATTCTGCCAACGCTGGTAGACGTCACAAGATATGAGACGCTCAACGTTTACCGAGCACCATATCTGACAAGGCAGAAGATCCGACAAGACCCGCCACTGTACACTCCACCAGAAATGAAATGCAAAGCTCAATCTTAAATAAAACAACATATTAGCATAAAGAAAATCTTATAACCCCTCCCAAACACAATAGTATAATTTAGCCTGCTATGCTCCCTGAGCGAGCTTCACAGAGCCCAGCTACTAAGTGAAAGACAGGTTCAACTTAGGACTTTAGCTACAACATTGGCAACTTACAATTAAACTATAAAAAAGAAAGAGTTTTTATGTGATTTTTTGATTAAATTTTAATGTTGTTTTTGACGGCTGCTCTATAGGGGCAAGCCTGATTTTTCTCCACTCAAACCCACACACCTGTGGTGATCTACGCCGGATCCTCCACCCACGACAAACAGTCTGCAATGACATTCTCACAACCGGCAATATGGCGAATGTCTAGATTGTATTCTTGCATCATAAGTGACCAACGTGTGAGCCTCATATTCCGGTTGTGGAATTGTTTCAGAAATTTAAGAGGGTGGTGGTCGGTGTAAATCACCACGACTGGCCCGTAGGCAGGAACATATACTTCAAAGTGCCTGAGCGCCAACACTATTGCCAGCAGTTCTTTCTCCACCACAGAGTAGTTTTTTCTGAGCTGAATTAAACTTCTTGGAAAAGAAACTGACTGGATGCTCCAAACCTTCCTCGTCTGTTTGCATTAAGATGGCACCAGCCCCTACACCGCTGGCATCTGTTGCCAGCTGGAATGGTCTTTCAAAGATTGAGACCCGACCACAAACCCCAGATACTGCACAGTTGCCTGGACAAAGTCGCACTTGCCAAGATTGACCCACCAAGCTGGCCTCACTGAGCTTCCGAAACAAGGCTTCTATGTGCTCACAGTGACTCTCAAAGTTGTCATCGTAGATTATAACGTCATATAGGTAGACAGTGCAGTTAGGGATGTCAGCTACTAACTCATTCATATGACTCTGGAAGGTTGCTGGGGCATTTTTAAGGCCATACGGCATCACATTGCAACGGTAGGTGTTCCCATCAACCACAAACCCGCATGCCCCCTTCGCCCGCCTCAGACAAGGGCACCTGCCATTAGCCTTTCACTAGGTCTACCTTAGTTAGTAACGGTGCCTTACAAAGCATGTATACACTATGGTCAGCACGAGGAAGGGGTTAAGCATTGATGGGAGTCAACTGGTTCAATCTACAAAAGTCAATGCAGAAGCGAACCTTCCCGTCAGGCTTGGGCTGGAGAGTGACAGGAGATGTCCACCTAACTGCCCCCTTCTCAATCAACCCCCTGTTCTAACACATACTCTAACTCCGCCGGGAGGGCTGGGAGTTTAATGGATGGAATTTTGTAGGGTACTGGTTTAAAGGGGGGGGGGGGCGGGGTGATCTCCCTGTCCACGTCATGCACCATTCGAGTTGTGAGGCCTGGATGCTCTGCAAACACAGTGGACTATGAAGCAAACATGCACTGCACGGCTGCACACTGTTGCTCAGGCAGGTGCACTAGAGCATCGTCAGCCACCTGTCTGGAGTTCCCCGCCCACTGGTCAGTAGAGACATGACACTCCCAGTTATCTTCCACCTGGGATTCACTGTCCCTCACTCCTTCTCCTCCAGACCGCTGCAGGTCAACACAGGGACAGCGAGAGGTTCAGGGGGGCGCCGCACAAACTCTTTCACCAGATTCACATGGCACAGCTGATTCTTTTTACGCCTATCTGGAGTAGCCACAAGATAGTCTAGGTCAGAGATCTTTTTCGCCACCTTATAAGGACCAGCGTACTTGGCAGACAACGGATGACCTGGCAGAGGTAACAGAATCAACACCTCCTGCCCCACCTTAAACTCCAGGAGTTTTGTCTTCTCATCGTACCTGTCCTTCATAAGTGCTTGCGAACCTACCAAATTCCTACCTGCCAACTCTAGGCTTCTCAGCATTCTCTCTCTGCTCTCGAGGACTACTTTAACATGGAACATGGTTTTGCTGTGCCCTCCCATATTTCTCTAACCTGATGTCCAAAAACTAACTCATTGGGACTAAATCCTAGGCTTTCACCAGGTACCTCCCGAGCAGCGAACAACACATAGGGCAACCCAAGATCCCAATCCTTGCCATTTTCAACACAGTAACATCGCAGCATGATTTTCAGGCTAGAGTGCCACCTCTCCAACACCCCTTGACTCTCTGGGTGATAGGCTGAAGAGACAACTGTACTGATACCGTGCTGCTGCCCATGGTCTGTTTGCAAAGGTTAGAAGTAAAGTTTGACCCTTAGTCTGACTGCAATTCCTGCGGGTACCCGTACCTAGAACAGTACAATAGCAAGTTACGAACAAACAGTCTTAGCAGTACCATTTCGTATGGGTATGCATACCGGATAACGAGTGGCAACATCCATGATTGTGAGGAGGTACTTGTTGCCTGCACTAGTAGGGGGGTAGAGGGCCAACCATATCGATTATAACCTTACTGAATGGTGGCCCGATTACAAGGAATAGGTTGTAACGGAGCCTTGGGAATACACTGGTTTGGTTTACCTACTGTCTGGCAGGTACTGCACATTGCCACCCATGACGCCATATGTGCCTTCATACCTGGCAACCAAAACAATTTCGCCAATGCTGCTACCGTCTTACGTACACCCAAATGCCCTGCCAACGGTACATCATGCGCCAACCTCAGTAGGCTATCACGGCACACACTAGGCACTATCAACTGGTCAACCACTCTCGCCACCCACAAAAAAAAAAAAACCCCCCCACCCAAACACCCCTTTCGTCCAACTCCGTCTGGGATCTAGGGGAAAACGCCTGTACAAGATGCCCTCCACACGAAAGAAGTCTCCCGGCTTTGCATCCTTCCCGTCCTCTTTCAAGTTCAAACTCGCCCCGTTACTACACTTCTGAAGCTCAGGATCATATAGCTGCAGCCCCGGACAGATATCCGAAGGAGCCAATTAATCTTAGGTGATCACCAGGGAAAAAAAGCAACTTATGGCCTCCCCAGATACTAGGGTGTGTTCGAATCCTACCGGGTTTAAGCGTATAACGTGTGCTGTCTCGGAGTTTGCTCACAGCCCTACCTCCTCCACCAAATGTGACAGTTCCTGGGGCCACTCCGGACCTAAAACATTGGTGCTAATACTGAGTCGCCAAGCAGAGCCGCTGGATTCAAAACCTCAACAAAACTTCTCCCAACTCAGCTTTCTCCTTTTTCCGACCATGAACTCCTCCGCTGGTCTAGGAGGACTGGAGGAATAGGTGCTGTGACCCCTTTAGATGCACGATAATCGGGTGATCAACACACGCCCATCTGCTGTAATTGACCACCTCTCGACCAAACCTGCCCCTCCCTACTCATCGTCGGGCCCCGCCCCTCTCGGCAAACGACTAAGGGTGGACCTTCAGAAGTAGGCACCGCAACAAGTCGTTGCCGAAGAAGAAGATCGACGCCCTACTACTGGCAGTTTTCTCTAACGATTCCAACATCTATCGCTCGTGTCCAACACCATTTCAACCTCAAGCTCCACTCTAACCAACGGGTATTATGGACCGTGTAGCATTAATACCCTGCACCACAACTACCCGTGCCCGCGTTTATAGGTTGGCCTGATAAGAGTTATTTTCATCAGAGTCTGGGAATGCCCTGTATCACGCAACAACTCCAACCCATGCTTGCAACCAGCCCAACTCATGAAGCCACGCCCTCTATGGTCGCAAACAAACATTCGCGGATCAGGTTTTCGAGCCTTCCGGACACTCCTTCACATGGCTGTGCCCCAGCATCTGACATATCAACCCGGGTAAACGCAAAAGACCTCAGGAGACACCCCAATGTTGTAGCCAAAGACACGAC
>CM064506.1:31481361-31637708 GCA_032716605.1 Paralithodes platypus | reverse complement strand
TAGGCTGTGACACCTTAGATGCACGAGATCGGGTGACAACACACGCCATCTGCTGTAATTGACACCTCTCGACCAACTCCTGCCCCTCCCTACTCACGTCGGCGGCCCTCTCGGCAACGACTAAGGGTGGAACCTCAGAAGTAGCCAACTTAAAGTCGTTGCCAAGAAGAAGATCGACGCCCTCTACTGGCAGTTTATCTATGATTCCAACATCTATCTCTCGTGTCACACCATCAACCTCCAGCTGTACTCGAACCGACGGGTATGACCGTGTGCCATTAATACCCTGCACCACAACTACCCGTGCCGCGTTTATATGTTGGCCTGTAAAGTTTTTCATTAGAGTCTGGGATGCACTTGTATCACGCAACAACTCCAACCCATGCTTGCAACCAGCCCAATTAATGCAGCCACGCCCTCTATGGTCGCAAAGGACATCGCGGACAGGTTTCGAGCCTTCCGGACACTCCTTTACTGGCTGTGCCCCCGCATCTGACATATCACCCGGGGTAAACGCAGAAGACCTCAGAGACAACCCAATGTTGCTAGCCAAAGACACGACTGCTGCAGATTGGTTACTAGGGCAGGAACGTGCAAAATGCCCCTTTTTATGACACTTAAAACACTCTACTTCACCCTTGGACTTCCCCTGAGGTGGGGAAGGGCCCTGACCTTTCTTAAACGGGACGGTTTTTAGTTTGTGATCAAAATTAGTATCATGGCTCTTAGGCTTTTGTTATTAAATGTTGCATCACTGACCTCGGGGGGGTGGGAGTATTGCGCCCCCTTGTTAACTGCATCGGTCCGTTGTGCAGACCCGCACCCACGAATCAGCGATAATCTCAGGTCAGCCAACTCAGCTGCCTCTTGTAGAGTTTTAGGACATTTCTCTTTGAGGTTCAAAGTCAGGTCGCCGCCTGTGCATTAAAAAAATTGCTCTAGAAGGACTAACTGCTCAATCTCTTCGAACGCGTCACCTTCTCTGACCTCAGCCAATTTCTCAAAGCATCAGACAGTTCCCGGGCATGTTCTAGAAAAGTGCACTCACGACCCTTCGTAACACCCCGAAACTTCAACTATATGTCTCTGGTTGTAAACTCGTACGCCCGCAGAACAGCTTCCTTCAATACTCATAATCGATGCAAGACTCCAAGGGCAACGCATCATATGCCTTGAGTCCTTTGCCAACCAACCTAGAGGAAACAAGGGCTGCCCACTTAACCTCGGGCCATTGGTGCTCCCGGCACTTCTTCTCAAAACGCAGGAAAAACTCGGTGACACCCGACTAGTCAAATACAGGGACTAACTTAAGAAGGTGCGATAAAGACTGATCAAGACCTCGATTCCCAGAACCGAGACGCTGCCCTGTCGACTCCACCCGAGACTTCTCAAGCTCTATGTCTGCACAGTACTTCGTAGCCTCAACCTGAAGCTCAGCCTCACGTATGGCCTTTTTCTCCTCAGCCTCGAATCCTAAGCTCAGCCTCATACCTTTGCTTGCTTGAGCTCAGCCTGACGTATGGCCTTTCTCTCCTCAAGTTTGGCGAGTTCGGCTGAAACAACATCTCGGAAGACAAACCCTGAGGAGGGGGTGCTACTATTGGGGACCCACCCTGTGAATCACCTAGAGGCATACCCAACCGCCAGCGGGCATCGGCCTGCGGGAACGTACCCGGCTCCGGAGCCAGAGGGGGCACCATGTAGGATTCGAGTGGAATGGGGTCTGGGCAGAAGGTGCCCCAGCTCCCGCTCCACCCGAAGCCCCATGCACCCCAACGAGCACACAGGTAACCAGCTCACCTCTCGACAAACCGCTAGTACCGGGAAACCCTAAGACCATGGCTACACACTGCAGTCCGTACCGGTCTAGCCCCGACACACGATCCGCTGACCACAGGCTCCTCCAAAAATATCCGAGCATCCTCCTCACTGTTCACCACCCAAGCGCCCTAGAAAACTCCACCTTCTCCACCTCCTTGCCTGCTTCCCGTACTGTGTCCTCACTGTGCACTGATCCGTCGTTCGACATAGTGGTCCACCGGAAATCCTCAACGTTTATAAAACAAAAAAAAGTACCTAAACTCTCATGTAGCACTATTCACTCAACAAAATGCTTGAAGACAACTCAAGTGCTATACTACGTTGCCAAAAAAAATTCCAAAGTGTCCAAAAAATTCCTCAAAAACAAATGTGCGAAAATCCTGCAATTATTTCTTAGTTCACTAAATCCTAGACGAAGGTCGTCATTTGGTATGAAGACTAAGATAAGATACTAGGCAAGGTCGCCATTTGTTATGACGACTAAGATAAGATACTAGGCAAGGTCGCCATTTGATACGACCGGGGCTACAAATAAAACAAGGGCACTTAAGATTGGACTAGTAAATAGGGCACTATGCACCAACGGTACGCTAGATCCATACCCTCGAACTTATATGCCGGCGAACAAAACACCTATACCCTCCAGAGTTAATCTGCGATAGCGGGGTATCCTTAACTGGGCATAAGTGTAATCTACTTCAGGCTAACCCACACTGGTATAGCCTGATAACAAACAAGATGCAAGTTACTTTAAAATGCATAAAAAGGAATCTATGGAAAGATCAATTAAATCACTGCAAGATATAATACAATAAAAAGATGCTTCAATACAGTTACTCTAAAACAACAATAAACTCCTTCACTCCTATCTGAAAAGAGTGAAGTATAGTCCTACAGCATAGACCTGGAAACTTCTGAAGAAAGTCTGATGCTCATAAGATGCTCGTTCTAATCTTGAACTATATAAAGGCAGGAAGGCCCAGGGACACCACACGTGTAAATCGAATACACTAAAAGATAGGACATATAATGTTAACTGACACGGAGAATACTATAAATACGCACCGGTAGCAATGCTCGACACTAAAAGAAGTACTTCCTCATCAACGAAACAGTCTGCTATGGTTGTGCGACTCAACAACAAACCTAGACTAATAAATGCTGTGAATAATAATGCGCACATATCAAAGAGCTTATATTAAATACTAAACAAGTGTCTACTCGATTAATAATGTCTAGCTAGGATACTCTAGGTAAGGAACTGGGGTTGAGCAAGACAGGCTCGTTAGCCTGTCGGGAATAGGGTAATGATCCCGACAGGTTTTGGTCCAATAGGACATTTGAATTTGGCGGTATCGTATCGCTTGTACGATTTCGGCTGGTTCTTTGTGTATTGTAGTTATTCTTAAGTTAGGTTAAATATTAACTGTAATGTATAAATATCTACATCAGCTCTAGATGTATTATGAAACCAAGTTATGGGTTATAATTATTATGAGCCGGCAGCCATATGTAATTTCGCGAAGCGATCGGAGGCCGGCCCTTTAGTCTCTCAAACAACACCGTACAGTCAACATCTCCTCCCCCGGCCCTGACTCAACCCACAGTTCACCATGTGCTACAACTAATAACAATATTAACAACAGTCTTACATCACCAGTCCTCACTCCTCTAAGCTAAGTTCATTGTATCGATATTGTATTATGTGAACATTCCTACATGTCATGCAATTGAATTAGCCGCGTGTGGGGGACTGGATTACACCCATCGACGAATACATTGTCGGTAATTATATTATAACTATTTGTTGGGATATTTCATGTACCAGTGATATATAATTTAACCTTTATCTAAATTCCCGATAAATATTGGTCCTTCGAACCCTAAAGCTTCCTTACCGTAGTACCGTTTTGTTTGCTTCCTTGACACTTGTGGGCTTACAAATGGCTGCCGCCTCGCGCGTTGTTGGCCGCCTGCCATTTCCCTAGTTTAGGTCCAGCTTCTTCCCTCGTGTTTTTTACCGTCTAGGCGCCGTCTCTATCTTTTTGAGACTAGTTTCCAGGTTTTTTTTGGGCGTGTGTTCCTTGGCGTTTTTTGGTGGGTTAGCTGGGCTGGAGATTGGGGTAGGGGTAGTTTCGTCGGTCACCATTTTGCGCTCATAGGCTAGGCTAGGCAGTCTAGGCCTGCAGGTGTCTGTGGTGGCTATTCATTTCGCTATGGTGGTGTGCCTGTGGTGTTAATTGTGTTTTGTCTTTGTGGGACTCATTATTACTTTTGTGGAGGGGAGGGTTCTCATGTGACCTTTTATCTTTAAATTTCATAATAGCCTAGGCCTAGTTGCTTAAAGTGGCGGTCATGAGTGTCGGTCTTTGTTAATTCCTAAGCGATTGACAGTTAATAGTCAGACCTCATGATTGTAGCTTAACCAACTAGGCTTACCTATAAAGGGCTTACACTAATTAGTGCTTCACCTTACCCTTTCTTTTAATGGATTTAGTATTTAATTCTTTTGTCTAGTTGGATCATTTCCTTTCGATAGTTTATATTAAGGGGGATGCAAGTATTATGTAATTCTTTTTGAGTAAATTCTTGAAGTAATGGGGGTTTGCCGCTGTTGATTCCTAAGCGTTTAACGGTTAGTAGTCTGACCTCATTGTAGTTTAAGTTGCTTAAAATTAAACCTTAACGATGACAGATTTGAAGAAACTTAAGATTCTTAAGGGAGGGATGAAGGGAAGTTTGAATAGAGGTTTAAGAGATCTTGATGAATTTTTAATAAGTGCCACGGCTGATCAGATAAAAGGTAAAATTGCTACTGTTACTAAATCGCTAGCCTGCTTATGATAGTTATTCTCAGCAGGTATATGGTTTATTGACAGTTACTGACGATGTGGAAGAAGAAATGTCGGCAGATTTTGAGTACTTTGAGGACGTTAATACAGCCTTAGCCAGACTATCTTCCACCCAAGAATCAACCTCTGTTAAGGATACCGGTACACCAAAGGCGACTGGTTTTAACCTGCCGAAGCTTACTTTGGCCTACCTTTCCGGGGATTCGGCTACCTGGACTGGATTTTGGGATATTTTTGAGTGTTCCATCCATCATCATAAAACACTCACGTCCATCCAAAGGTTCACATATCTCCGTGGTCAATTGAAAGGGGAGGCATTGAAGCTAATCGATGGGTACAAGCTAGAAGCTACCAGCTACGAGTCTGCAGTGGAGTTGCTGAAGAGAACTTACGGGAGAGTGGAAGTCATCAAGACTGCTTTAATTACCAAATTCTTCACACTAGATCCTCCATCCTATGATGTGGCGGACCTAAAGGAGTACTATGCCTCCTTTGAGAGCCTCCTCCGATCTATGGAGACAATGGCCGTCACCAAGGAGGAGATATTTAGTGTGAATATCTTGAATAAAATACCCCTCCCCTAAGGGAAATCTTAAGACAACAACTAAGCGACTCTCCACTAAACTTGGAAGCGTTGGTGCAGGTGTACCAGACTGAAGTCTTCAATATGGAGAGTCCTGGACACTACCGACAAGTGGAGATGTCGCCATCTACTGCAGCTTTCCCGGTACAGACTTCTCCTAAACAGAAAAGGCCAATAACATTAGGTTGTAAGTTGTTGCAGTGTCCACGGTCATCTGTGGTATCAGTGTCCTAAGTATCCTAAGGCTACACAGAAGATTAGCAAGGCTAAATCGCTTAAGTTATGTACCAGCTGTCTGGCAAGAGACCACTTCAACAGTACCTGCACCAATTCCTACATCAAACCTTGTAAGTATTGCAAGGGGAAACATTGGTTTTCCCTTTGCACCCAGTCTGATCGGCACGACGGCAAAGAAAAGGGGAGAACCCCCAAAGAGTCACATGAGAAAAGTAAGAGCGAGGGTGATAAAGTATCTGCCATGTCCATTGCTTCTCGAGAATGTCAATTGCTTCCTACTATGATGCTGCCAGTAGTGGGGAGTAATAATAATACTATAATGACGCGCACCTTACTTGACCAGTGCTCACAGAGGTCATTCGTTCTGCGGTCATCAATACCCCAGCTCAAGTGTACCAGCAAGGGTCAAGAGAATTTGCGTCTCCATGGTTTCACTGGTGAAATAGATTCCAGTGACTATGATATTGTGGAGATTTCATATGTTTATAGAAAAAAGGTATGTCCCATCAAGGCTGTTGTGGTCGACACACTACCCAGTTTCTATATAGCATCAGAGATTCAACCACATTTGAAATATCTCAGAAGCAAGGGGTATAAACTGGCTGATGATCAACTCTCTGCTAACAATGGTATTATGCTACTGGTCGGAGCTGATTATTACTACGACCTGGTTCACCCTGGATATCGGCGGGTAGATAAGCTAATAATGCTCCCCACGATCCAAGGTTATGCCATTTCTGGATCCTATGCCACTTCCTCTCAAGACACACAGGTGGAGGTGGGTACGGTCCTCAAGGTAGCAGTAAGCCCCATAGATAAATATATTAGGCCAAATGTGCCTGATAATACATGTACTGATATAGATAAGCTATGGGACTTGGACAATATTGGAATTGACCCCCATGAACTTGATCGTGAGTCCAAGCTAGCGTTAAGCTCGTATGAAGAGACTGTAACGTATGACTCTGGCAGAGGTCAGTATGTGGTAGGGCTCCCTTGGAATGATAACAAGAGTAAATTACCTACTAATTTCCATCTAGCACTTGGTAGGTTACGTGGCCTTCAGAAGCAGTTTGTCAAGGATCCAAGTTATTGCGAGACTTATGCGGCAGTTTTAGCCGCGCAGGTACAACGTGGATTTGTGGAGAGAGTAGATCTCAGTGAGTATGGGGATAACATCCATTACCCTGCCCACCATGGGATTAAAAAGGACAGTTCCACCACTCCTGTTCGTATTGTGTATGACTGCTCTGCTAAATCCAGTGTTCGCTCCTATAGCCTGAATGATTGTCTGTACACGGGTCCGTCCCTGGTCTCTGATCTAGCGCAAATTATGTTGCGCTTCAGATGTCATAAGTTTGCATGGGTCGCCGATATTGAGAAGGCCTTCCTGATGCTTCAACTCCATCGTGAAGACAGGGACTCGACAAGATTTTTATGGCCACGGGAATCAATGGATCTAGATTCAGAGTATCTGGTCTACAGGTTCAGAGTAGTCTTATTCGGGGCGACCTGTTCCCAGTTCCTTCTCAACGCTACTATCTTGCGTCATCTTGAGGAGGCTGGACTAGATCCTGACTTCAAGAATGAGATCAAGCAGGGGATCTATGTGGACAATCTTCAAGGCACCGGAGACAATGAAGATTTATTGCTCAAGAGATGCTGGGAGATCCGTGATATATTTGCCAAGGCTCATTTATACTTAAAAGAATGGGCCACTAATAGTGATCTTTTGAAAGGTCAATTTGCTTCTGACGGTGTAGCTACTGAGAATAGTGAGGTGAAGTTTTTAGGCCACAAATGGGACACTACCACAGATTGTATATCCTTCTGTCACACCCCATGCGGCAGTGAGCTTATGACCAAGCGAAACTGCTTAAGCTTGTCAGCGAGGTTGTTTGATCCCCTAGGTTTTTTGCTGCCTGTTACAATCCGTGCTCGTATGTTTTTACAGCAACTGTGGCGGTTAAAACTAGATTGGGACACGCCCCTCCCGATTGAGTTACAGGATACTTGGCGGTTGATTCGGTCGGACCTTTCCACATGTTGCAAGGTCCAACTTACTCGTCAGGTTATTAGTGGTCACCAGGTGGATCTACATGCCTTTTCTGATGCTAGTAATAGTGCGTACGGTACTGCCATATACATATGTAATGGTAGTGAAGCGACACTGGCTATAGCGAAGGCTAAAGTAGCCCCTATAAAGAAGATTACAGTTCCTAAATTAGAACTTACTGCATTGCTTCTGTCTGCTCGTCTAATAAAGTTTACACTGGATGCTTATACAGACATACTACAGATTAATAACGTCTATGTCTGGAGCGACAGTCAAATAGCGCTTTCATGGGTACACAGCCAGAAAGTGTTACCTGTTTATGTTTCTAATCGCACTGATGAGATTCATAACTTAGTTCCTACAGCTACATTTCGCTATGTGAGCACCAGGGATAACCCCAGTGACATAATTTCCCGGGGGATCTCGGCGCAGTTTATGTCGTCCTCTATTTGGTGGCATGGACCTCCATGGCTTACGTCTCCAACTGAATGGCCTCAGGATTTCAGGGAATCCATATCTGATCCTTCAAGTCGGCCCCAAGATGATGTGTTAAGTAGTTCGAATGTGAGTACTACACATCAGGATAACAAGTTGGTAGAGTGGGAACGTTACGGCAGCTATGATCAAGTAATACGGGTATTTGCATGGATATACCGTTTCATTAACAACATGAGAAGTCGGGCTCACGGGTCTTTCCTTAGTGAAGATTCGAAGCATATCAGACTCCATGAATTGAGATCAGCAGAAGCAAAACTAATATGTTTAGTACAAAAGGAATCCTATCCTACTGAACATCAAATCCTGAGCAAGGAGTCAAAGGCCAAACCCTCTAACTTAATGAGGCCAGCTAGGATTATATATGGAAGGAGGCATTATTAAGTGTAGAGGCAGGATACAAAAAGCGGACATTATTGATTCTGCGAAATATCCTGTCCTCCTTAGCTCCTCTCATTTGATTACCAAAATGTTGATTCACCAATGCCATCGGACCTGCCTACATTTTGGCGTAAATTATGTTCTGGCGTATATGCGACAACGTTGGTGGATCCCTAAGATGCGACAAGCAATTAAAGGGATCCACAATAGCTGTACTATCTGTAAAAGATTACAGGGTAAGCCTTACTCCCCAGTTGATCTACCTCCCTTGCCTGAGTTCAGGGTACAAAGGACTGAACCATTTCAGGTAACCGGGGTAGACTACACCGGAGCGATTCATGTTAGAGAATCGCCCGGTAATATCATAAAGGTATATGCCGTCCTATTCACATGTGCGGTAACCAGAGCGATTCATATTGAATTGATTGACGACCTATCCAGTGAGGGGTTTTTGCATACTCTAAGACGCTTTGCAGGTCGCAATGGTTTCCCTCAAATTATTATGAGCGATAATGCGACTTGTTTTGTCGGGGCCTCTAAATATCTCCAGAGTTTAATGGATGACCCGCAGGTTGTGGCTACCCTCACTGGAAAGGGTTGTCAATGGAGATTTATACCAGCACGTGCACCATGGTTCGGGGCGATTTGGGAGAGAACAATCGGTATCGTCAAATCTGCCTTGAAGAAGGTATTAGGAAGGGCACTGGTGACCAGACGGGAGTTGCAAACCATCTTAATAGAGATTGAGATGTTAGTCAACGACAGGCCCTTGACCTATACCTCGGCAGATGTTGCTGACCTCTTACCCATTTCGCCTTCCATGATGACACGTGGACGAACCCTTAATACCTTTCCTAGATCGTCCGTAAATGACGAAGATCTGCATGACCCTACGTTCGGCAATGCTGACGCCACACGTCGTCGCTTCCAGTATGTAAACAAGGTGTCCGACGATCTATGGAAACGGTGGACCCAAGAATATTTGCTGTCTCTTCGCGAGCGTCACTCTCATAAGATCAAAGGGACGAATCAACGATGGCCTCGTATCGGGGATATCGTCCTGATTCATGATGAGCATCCTAGGTTATTTTGGAAGCTTGGGAGGATTATCGATTTGTTCCAGGGCATTGATGGTCTTATAAGGGTTGCTAAAATACGAACTTCGACTGGGGTTACTACTCGCCCAGTCGTGAGGTTATATCCCTTGGAGCAGGATGTAGAACTGCCGGATTATCCTGGCGTCTCTACTGATACCCCTCCGCGGGAGAGTGCTGGTGACAGTGCTCCTCAAGGTGGGGCAGCAGATGATGAGAAGGATGATCCTCCTCAGGCTTCAGGTGGCGCTCGTCCCAAAAGGAGGACGGCTATGAGTTCCGTGGATCTTTGGAGATCAAAGATCCAACAAGGTGATCTTTGACTTCGATGTGCTTTTTTTTTTTTTTTTTTTTTTTTCCTGTATATCATTTTTGGTGGCGGGCAATATGTCGGGAATAGGGTAATGATCCCGACAGGTTTTGGTCCAATAGGACATTTGAATTTGGCGGTATCGTATCGCTTGTACGATTTCGGCTGGTTCTTTGTGTATTGTAGTTTATTCTTAAGTTAGGTTAAATATTAACTGTAATGTATAAATATCTACATCAGCTCTAGATGTATTATGAAACCAAGTTATGGGTTATAATTATTATGAGCCGGCAGCCATATGTAATTTCGCGAAGCGATCGGAGGCCGGCCCTTTAGTCTCTCAAACAACACCGTACAGTCAACATCTCCTCCCCCGGCCCTGACTCAACCAACAGTTCACCATGTGCTACAACTAATAACAATATTAACAACAGTCTTACATCACCAGTCCTCACTCCTCTAAGCTAAGTTCATTGTATCGATATTGTATTATGTGAACATTCCTACATGTCATGCAATTGAATTAGCCGCGTGTGGGGGACTGGATTACACCCATCGACGAATACCTTGTCGGTAATTATATTATAACTATTTGTTGGGATATTTCATGTACCAGTGATATATAATTTAACCTTTATCTAAATTCCCGATATAGCCTAGCGATGTCCTTAAGACTGCATCATTTAAGTTACATTAATTGACTAGGGTGCTCTCTCGATAGATCCAGATCACAAGTAATCTGGTTCTATCCTGGCGACCCTCTAAGACAAACAAAGAGGCAGCAAAGTGTGGAACTGGCACAGGCCAAAACCCTCAGTCAACACAATGCTGCACTCGCAAAGGACGCAACCGAAAAGACAACCCAGGCTACCACAGGCCTGGTCGAAGTCGTGTAGGTATAAGCAAACCGTACACACATCGGAGACAACGACTACAGTTACCTTATCCCAGTCTAGCATTAAATAAAAGAGCAGAAACACTAAATCAATAATGGAGACACACTGAGTTCTTAACCTATACTAACTAAGAACCCTCAAACCTATTCTAAGTGCATGTAAATATCTCTGAGGATGGCGCATGCAATAAAATGGGCCGGCTATGGAAACCGTATGCAGAACCCAAGGGGATAAGTTAATTGAATAAAGGCGAGAAGTAATGGAAAAGAAGAAGTTCAGAGAGAGAAACAGTGATAAAGGTGGTGATCGGGGGAGAGAGTATGCAAAGGGATGTTAGAAGCACGCGCGCCAAGCCTGTCCTGACGAGGACAGCTCCTGGGGACCCTCATGCAGGAGGTAAGTTACACAGGAGCCTGCAAAGGCGCGATGGTCGGCCAATCACGGGCCGATATGTCACAAGACAGCAGGTGTCACGTGACACAGCCAGACACGCCGGCCAATGACGAGCGAGAGGCAGGAATGCACACGTGACTCAGACACTTACTACCTTCTCGCTCTGAAAGTCTTTCTCATTCCCACGCTGGTACTATCATCACTACTGTTGATATAAAATATAACCCATTGTCACAGACGAAAACAAAGACCACCACTGGACTGTCTGTGACAATGCGATTACAAGGAAAGAAAGAACAACATTCTCGGAAAACTGTAGCCCATTTATATGTCCCTGGCGAACGCTAGTGGCTAACGAGAGGCGATTCTGCCAACGCTGGTAGACGTCACACCCCGCCCAAGATATGGGACGCTCAACGTTAGGCGAGCACCATATCTGACAAGGCAGAATGTCGACAAGACCCGCCACTCCACCAGAAATGAAATGCAAAGCTCAATCTTAAATAAAACAACATATTAGCATAAAGAAAATCTTATAACCCCTCCCAAACACAATAGTATAATTTAGCCTGCTATGCTCCCTGAGCGAGCTTCACAGAGCCCAGCCTACTAAGTGAAAGACAGGTTCAACTTAGGACTTTAGCTACAACATTGGCAACTTACAATTAACTATAAAAAAGAAAGAGTTTTTATGTGATTTTTTGATTAAATGTTAATGTTGTTTTTGACGGCTGCTCTATAGGTGCAAGCCTGATTTTTCTCCACTCAAACCCACACACCTGTGGTGATCTACGCCGGATCCTCCACCCTCGACAAACAGTCTGCAATGACATTCTCACAACCGGCAATATGGCGAATGTCTAGATTGTATTCTTGCAACATAAGTGACCAACGTGTGAGCCTCATATTCCGGTTGTGGAATTGGTTCAGAAATTTAAGAGGGTGGTGGTCGGTGTAAATCACCACGACTGGCCCGTAGGCAGGAACATATACTTCAAAGTGCCTGAGCGCCAACACTATTGCCAGCAGTTCTTTCTCCACCACAGAGTAGTTTTTCTGAGCTGAATTAAACTTCTTGGAAAAGAAACTGACTGGATGCTCCAAACCTTCCTCGTCTGTTTGCATTAAGACGGCACCAGCCCCTACACCGCTGGCATCTGTTGCCAGCTGGAATGGTCTTTCAAAGATTGAGACCCGACCACAAACCCCAGATACTGCACAGTTGCCTGGACAAAGTCGCACTTGCCCAGATTGACCACCAAGCTGGCCTCACTGAGCTTCCGAAACAAGGCTTCTATGTGCTCACAGTGACTCTCAAAGTTGTCATCGTAGATTATAACGTCATCTAGGTAGACAGTGCAGTTAGGGATGTCAGCTACTAACTCATTCATAAGACTCTGGAAGGTTGCTGGGGCATTTTTAAGGCCATACGGCATCACATTGCAACGGTAGGTGTTCCCATCAACCACAAACCCGCATACCCCCTTCGCCCGCTCAGACAAGGGCACCTGCCAGTAGCCTTTCACTAGGTCTACCTTTGTTAGAAACTGTGCCTTACCAATCTTGTCTACACTATCGTCAACACGGGGAAGGGGATAAGCATTGGTGGGAGTCAACTGGTTCAATCTACAAAAGTCAATGCAGAAGCGAACCTTCCCGTCAGGCTTGGGTTGGAGAGTGACAGGAGATGTCCACCTAACTGCCCCCTTCTCAATCAACCCCCGTTCTAACATATACTCTAACTCCGCTCTGAGGGCTGGGAGTTTAATGGGTGGAATTCTGTAGGGTACTGATTTAAAGGGGGGGTGATCTCCCACGTCCACGTCATGCACCATTCGAGTTGTGAGGCCTGGATGCTCTGCAAACACAGTGGGGTATGAAGCAAACAGGCACTGCACGGCTGCACGCTGTTGCTCAGGCAGGTGCACTAGAGCATCGTCAGCCACCTGTCTGGAGTTCCCCGCCCACTGGTCAGTAGAGACATGACACTCCCAGTTATCTTCCACCTGGGATTCACTGTCCCTCACTCCTTCTCCTCCATGACCGCTGCAGGTCAACACAGGGACAGCGAGAGGCTCAGGGGGGCGCCTCACAAACTCTTTCACCAGATTCACATGGCACAGATGATTCTTTTTACGCCTATCTGGAGTAGCCACAAGATAGTCTAGGTCAGAGATCTTTTTCACCACCTTATAAGGACCAGCATACTTGGCAGACAACGGATGACCTGGCAGAGGTAACAGAATCAACACCTCCTGACCCCACCTTAAACTCCAGGAGTTTTGTCTTCTCATCGTACCTGTCCTTCATAAGTGCTTGCGACCCTACCAAATTCCTACCTGACAACTCTAGGCTTCTCAGCATTCTCTCTCTGCTCTCGAGGACATACTTTAACATGGAACATGGTTTTGCTGTGCCCTCCCAGATTTCTCTAACCTGATGTCCAAAAACTAACTCATTGGGACTAAATCCTAGGCTTTCACCAGGTACCTCCCGAGCAGCGAACAACACATAGGGCAACCCAAGATCCCAATCCTTGCCATTTTCAACACAGTAACAACGCAGCATGCTTTTCAGAGTCGAGTGCCACCTCTCCAACACCCCTTGACTCTCTGGGTGATAGGCTGAAGAGACAACTGTACTGATACCGTACTGCTGCATGGTCTGTTTGAAATGGTTAGAAGTAAAGTTGGACCCTTAGTCTGACTGCAATTCCTGCGGGTACCCGTACCTAGAACAGTACAATAGCAAGTTACGAACAACAGTCTTAGCAGTACCATTTCGTATGGGGTATGCATCCGGATAACGAGTGGCAACATCCATGATTGTGAGGAGGTACTTGTTGCCTGCACTAGTAGGGGGTAGAGGGCCAACCATATCGATTATAACCTTACTGAATGGTGGCCCGATTACAGGAATAGGGTGTAACGGAGCCTAGGGAATACACTGGTTTGGTTTACCTACTGTCTGGCAGGTACTGCACATTGCCACCCATGACGCCATATGTGCCTTCATACCTGGCCACCAAAACAATTTCGCCAATGCTGCTACCGTCTTAACCCTTATTTACCGGCTCACCACATAAGTCGAGTTAAATAAAACTGGACTATGTGGCGGCGCTCGACATAACTCGAGTGGCAATTTCAGCACGTAATGTTGCTGAGAGAGAGAGACAAGTGGTGGCAGGAGAGTAGCGAGCGTATGACTGCTCCAGACCACCGCGGCGAACATACTGACACGAATCCCAGCTCCCTCCTCCCTCTCTCACTCGCTATATAAGGAATTGTATCGGGAAAGTGGCTAATTACATGCTTTTTGCACTCGCGTTGCACGGTTATTGCAAGAAAACTAGCCATCATAAAAGGATCGTTATGGTGTCATTCGAAAGCTCTGTTTATGCCCTTTCAGGGATAGGTACTTGTTTTACGTTCTGGGTCTTATTTAGGCATGAAAATTATCACGTAAACAGCCCTATTTTGGCTAAAAACACCCCGCTGGGCGGTACATATAAATAAACCGCATAGGCCGCTCGTAAGGTGTTAAGTACACCCAAATGCCCTGCCAACGGTACATCATGCGCCAACCTCAGTAGGCTATCACGGCACACACTAGGCACTACCAACTGGTCAACCACTCTCTACCCACCCTCCCAACTCCGTCTGGGATCTAGAAAACGCCTGTACAAGATGCCCTCCACACGAAAGAAGTCCCCCGGCTTTGCATCCCCGTCCTCTTCAAGTTCAACTGCACCGTTACTACACTTCTGAAGCTCAGGATCATATAGCTGCAGCCGACTGATATCCGAAGGAGCCAATTTATCTAGGTGCTCCCGGAGCAACTGATGGCCTCCCCCGATACTGGGATGTTCGATCCTATCTTGTTTAAGCGTATAACGGTGCTGTCTCGGAGTTTTCTCACGCCCTACCTCCTCACCAAATGTGACAGGTTCTGGGGCCACTCCGGACCTAAACATTGGTGCTAATACTGAGTCGCCAAGAAGAGCCGCTTGATCAAAACTCACAAAACTTCTCCCAACTTTAGCTTTCTCCTTCCGACCGTTCCTCCGCTGGTCTAGAGACTGAGGAATAGGCTGTAACACCTTAGATGCACGAGATCGGGTGACAACACACGCCATCTGCTGCAATTGACACCTCTCGACCAACTCCTGCCCCTCCCTACTCACGTCGGCCGCCCTCTCGGCAACGACTAAGGGTGGAACCTCAGAAGTAGGCACCGCAAAGTCGTTGCCAAGAAGAAGATCGACGCCCTCTACTGGCAGTTTCTCTACGATTCCAACATCTATCTCTCGTGTCACACCATCAACCTCCAGCTCCACTCGAACCAACGGGTATGACCGTGTAGCATTAATACCCTGCACCACAACTACCCGTGGCGCGTTTATAGGTTGGCCTGTAAAGTTTTTCATCAGAGTCTGGGATGCACCTGTATCACGCAACAACTCCAACCCATGCTTGCAACCAGTCCAACTCATGCAGCCACGCCCTCTATGGTCGCAAAAAACATCGCGGATAGGTTTCGAGCCTTCCGGACACTCCTTCACTGGCTGTGCCCCTGCATCTGACATATCACCCCGGGTAAACGCAGAAGACCTCAGAGACAACTCAATGTTGCTAGCCAAAGACACGTCTGCTGCAGATTGGTTACTAGGGCAGGAACGTGCAAAATGCCCCTTTTTATGACACTTAAAACACTCTACTTCACCCTTGGACTTCCCCTGAGGTGGGGAAGGGCCCTGACCTTTCTTAAACGGGACGGTTTTTAGTTTGTGATCAAAATTAGTATCATGGCTCTTGCTTTTGTTATTAAATGTTGCATCACTGACTCGGGGGGTGGAGTGTTGCGCCCCTTGTTTACTGCATCGGTCCGTTGTGAAGACCCGCACCCACGAATCAGCGATAATCTCAGGTCAGCCAACTCAGCTGCCTCTTGTAGAGTTTTAGGACATTTCTCTTTGAGGTTCAAAGTCAGGTCGCCGCCTGTGCATTAAAAAAATTGCTCTAGAAGGACGAACTGCTCAATCTCTTCGAACGCGTCACCTTCTCTGACCTCAGCCAATTTCTCAAAGCATCAGACAGTTCCCCGGCATGTTCTAGAAAAGTGCTCTCACGACCCTTCGTAACACCCCGAAACTTCAACCTATATGTCTCTGGATGTAACTCGTACGCCCGCAGAACAGATTCCTTCAATACCTCATAATCGATGCAAGACTCCAAGGGCAACGCATCATATGCCTTGAGTCCTTTGCCAACCAACCTAGAGGAAACAAGGGCTGCCCACTTAACCTCGGGCCATTGGTGCTCCCGGCACTTCTTCTCAAAACGCAGGAAAAACTCGGTGACACCCGACTCGTCAAATGCAGGGACTAACTTAAGAAGGTGCGATAAAGACTGATCAAGACCTCGATTCCCAGAACCGAGACGCTGCCCTGTCGACTCCACCCGAGACTTCTCAAGCTCTATGTCTGCACAGTACTTCGTAGCCTCAACCTGAAGCTCAGCCTCACGTATGGCCTTTCTCTCCTCAGCCTCAATCCTAAGCTCAGCCTCATACCTTTGTTGCTTGAGCTCAGCCTGACGTATGGCCTTTCTCTCCTCAAGTATGGCGAGTTCGAGCTGAAACAACATCTCGGAAGACAAACCCTGAGGAGGGGGTGCTACTATTGGGGACCCACCCTGTGAATCACCTAGAGGCATACCCAACCGCCAGCGGGCATCGGCCTGCGGGAACGTACCCGGCTCCGGAGCCCGAGGGGGCGCCATGGTAGGATTTGAGTGGAATGGGGGCTGGGCAGAAGGTGCCCCAGCTCCCGCTCCACCCGAAGCCCCACACACCCCACCGAGCACACAGGTAACCAGCTCACCTCTCGACAAACCGCTAGTACCGGGAAACCCTAAGACCATGGCTACACACTGCAGTCCGTACTGGTCTAGCCCCGACACACGATCCGCTGACACAGGCTCCTCCAAAAATATCCGAGCATCCTCCTCACTGTTCACCACCCAAGCGCCCCTAGAAAACTCCACCTTCACCACCTCCTCGCCTGCTTCCCGTACTGTGTCCTCACTGTGCACTGATCCGTCGTTCGACATAGTGTCCACCGGAAATCCTCAACGTTTATAAAAAAAAAAAAAAGTACCTAAACTCTCATGTAGCACTATTCACTCAAAAAAATGCTTGAAGACAACTCAAGTGCTATACTACGTTGCCAAAAAAAATCCAACGTGTCCAAAATATTCCTCAAAAAAAAAATGTCCAAAAATCCTGCAATTATTTCTTAGTTCACTAAATCCTAGACTAAGGTCGTCATTTGGTATGAAGACTAAGATAAGATACTAGGCAAGGTCGCCATTTGTTATGACACCTAAGATAAGATACTAGGCAAGGTCGCCATTTGATACGACCGGGGCTACAAATAAAACAAGGGCACTTAAACATTGGACTAGTAATAGGGCACTATGCAACAACGGTACGCTAGATCCAAACCCTCGCACTTATATGCCGGCGAACAAAACACCTATACCCTCCAGAGTTAATCTGCGATAGCGGGGTATCCTTAACTGGGCATAAGTGTACTCTACTTCAGGCTAACCCACACTGGTATAGCCTGATAACAAACAAGATGCAAGTTACTTTAAAATGCATAAAAAGGAATCTATGGAAAGATCAATTAAATCACTGCAAGATATAATACAATAAAAAGATGCTTCAATACAGTTACTCTAAACAAGAATAAACTCTTCACTCCTATCTGAAAGAGAGTGAAGTATAGTCCTACAGCATAGACCTGGAAACTTCTGAAGAAAGTCTGATGCTCATAAGATGCTCGTACTAATCTTGAACTATATAAAGGCAGGAGGCAGGACACCACACGTGTAAATCGAATACACTAAAAGATAGGACATATAATGTTAACTGACACGGGAATACTATAAATACGCACCTGTAGCAATGCTCGACACTAAAAGAAGTACTTCCTCATCAACGAAACAGTCTGCTATGGTTGTGCGACTCAACAACAACCTAGACTAATAAATGCTGTGAATAATAATACGCACATATCAAAGAGCTTATATTAAATACTAACAAGTGTCTACTCGATTAATAATGTCTAGCTGGGATACTCTAGGTAAGGAACTGCGGTTGAGCAAGACAGGCTCGTAGCCTAGCGATGTCCTTAAGACTGCATCATTTAAGTTACGTTAATTGACTAGGATGCTCTCTCGATAGATCCAGATCACAAGTATCTGGTTCTATCCTGGCGACCCTCTAAAGACAAGCAAAGAGGCAGCAAAGTGTGGAACTGGCACAGGCCAAAACCCTCAGTCAACACAATGCTGCACTCGCAAAGGACGCAACCGAAAAGACAACCCAGGCTACCACAGGACTGGTCGAAGTCGTGTAGGTATAAGCAAACCGTACACACATCGGAGACAACGACTACAGTTACCTTATCCCAGTCTAGCATTAAATAAAAGAGCAGAAACACTAAATCAATAATGGAGACACACTGAGTTCTTAACCTATACTAACTAAGAACCCTCAAACCTATTCTAAGTACATGTAAATATCTCTGAGGACGGCGCATGCAATACAATGGGCCGGCTATGGAAACCGTATGCAGAACCCAAGGGGATAAGTAATTGAATAAAGGCGAGAAGTAATGGAAAAGAAGAAGTTCAGAGAGAGAAACAGTGATAAAGGTGGTGATCGGGGGAGAGTATGCAAAGGGATGTTAGAAGCACGCGCGCCAAGCCTGTCCTGACGAGGACAGCTCCTGGGGACCCTCATGCAGGAGGTAAGTTACACAGGAGCCTGCAAAGGCGCGATGGTCGGCCAATCATGGGCCAATATGTCACAAGACAGCAGGTGTCACGTGACACAGCCAGACACGCCGGCCAATGACGAGCGAGAGGCAGGAATGCACACGTGACTCAGACACTTACTACCTTCTCGCTCTGAAAGTCTTTCTCATTCCCACGCTGGTACTATCATCACTACTGTTGATATAAAATATAACCCGTTGTCACAGACGAAAACAAAGACCACCACTGGACTGTCTGTGACAATGCGATTACAAGGAAAGAAAGAACAACATTCTCGGATAACTGTAGCCCATTTCTATGTCCCTGGCGAATGCTAGTGGCTAACGAGAGGCGATTCTGCCAACGCTGGTAGACGTCACAAGATATGAGACGCTCAACGTTAGCCGAGCACCATATCTGACAAGGCAGAATGCCGACAAGACCCGCCACTCCACCAGAAATGAAATGCAAAGCTCAATCTTAAATAAAACAACATATTAGCATAAAGAAAATCTTATAACCCCTCCCAAACACAATAGTATAATTTAGCCTGCTATGCTCCCTGAGCGAGCTTCACAGAGCCCAGCCTACTAAGTGAAAGACAGGTTCAACTTAGGACTTTAGCTACAACATTGGCAACTTACAATTAACTATAAAAAAGAAAGAGTTTTTATGTGATTTTTTGATTAAATTTTAATGTTGTTTTTGACGGCTGCTCTATAGGGGCAAGCCTGATTTTTCTCCACTCAAACCCACACACCTGTGGTGATCTACGCCGGATCCTCCACCCTCGACAAACAGTCTGCAATGACATTCTCACAACCGGCAATATGGCGAATGTCTAGATTGTATTCTTGCATCATAAGTGACCAACGTGTGAGCCTCATATTCCGGTTGTGGAATTGGTTCAGAAATTTAAGAGGGTGGTGGTCGGTGTAAATCACCACGACTGGCCCGTAGGCAGGAACATATACTTCAAAGTGCCTGAGCGCCAACACTATTGCCAGCAGTTCTTTCTCCACCACAGAGTAGTTTTTCTGAGCTGAATTAAACTTCTTGGAAAAGAAACTGACTGGATGCTCCAAACCTTCCTCGTCTGTTTGCATTAAGATGGCACCAGCCCCTACACCGCTGGCATCTGTTGCCAGCTGGAATGGTCTTTCAAAGATTGAGACCCGACCACAAACCCCAGATACTGCACAGTTGCCTGGACAAAGTCGCACTTGCCCAGATTGACCACCAAGCTGGCCTCACTGAGCTTCCGAAACAAGGCTTCTATGTGCTCACAGTGACTCTCAAAGTTGTCATCGTAGATTATAACGTCATCTAGGTAGACAGTGCAGTTAGGGATGTCAGCTACTAACTCATTCATATGACTCTGGAAGGTTGCTGGGGCATTTTTAAGGCCATACGGCATCACATTGCAACGGTAGGTGTTCCCATCAACCACAAACCCGCATGCCCCCTTCGCCCGCTCAGACAAGGGCACCTGCCAGTAGCCTTTCACTAGGTCTACCTTAGTTAGAAACTGTGCCTTACCAATCTTGTCTACACTATCGTCAACACGGGGAAGGGGATAAGCATTGATGGGAGTCAACTGGTTCAATCTACAAAAGTCAATGCAGAAGCGAACCTTCCCGTCAGGCTTGGGCTGGAGAGTGACAGGAGATGTCCACCTAACTGCCCCCTTCTCAATCAACCCCTGTTCTAACATGTACTCTAACTCCGCTCTGAGGGCTGGGAGTTTAATGGGTGGAATTCTGTAGGGTACTGGTTTAAAGGGGGGGGGGGCGGGGTGATCTCCCATGTCCACGTCATGCACCATTCGAGTTGTGAGGCCTGGATGCTCTGCAAACACAGTGGGCTATGAAGCAAACAGGCACTGCACGGCTGCACACTGTTGCTCAGGCAGGTGCACTAGAGCCTCGTCAGCCACCTGTCTGGAGTTCCCCGCCCACTGGTCAGTAGAGACATGACACTCCCAGTTATCTTCCACCTGGGATTCACTGTCCCTCACTCCTTCTCCTCCATGACCGCTGCAGGTCAACACAGGGACAGCGAGAGGCTCAGGGGGGCGCCTCACAAACTCTTTCACCAGATTCACATGGCACAGCTGATTCTTTTTACGCCTATCTGGAGTAGCCACAAGATAGTCTAGGTCAGAGATCTTTTTCACCACCTTATAAGGACCAGCGTACTTGGCAGACAACGGATGACCTGGCAGAGGTAACAGAATCAACACCTCCTGACCCCACCTTAAACTCCAGGAGTTTTGTCTTCTCCTCGTACCTGTCCTTCATAAGTGCTTGCGAACCTACCAAATTCCTACCTGCCAACTCTAGGCTTCTCAGCATTCTCTCTCTGCTCTCGAGGACATACTTTAACATGGAACATGGTTTTGCTGTGCCCTCCCATATTTCTCTAACCTGATGTCCAAAAACTAACTCATTGGGACTAAATCCTAGGCTTTCACCAGGTACCTCCCGAGCAGCGAACAACACATAGGGCAACCCAAGATCCCAATCCTTGCCATTTTCAACACAGTAACATCGCAGCATGCTTTTCAGAGTCGAGTGCCACCTCTCCAACACCCCTTGACTCTCTGGGTGATAGGCTGAAGAGACAACTGTACTGATACCGTGCTGCTGCATGGTCTGTTTGAAATGGTTAGAAGTAAAGTTGGACCCTTAGTCTGACTGCAATTCCTGCGGGTACCCGTACCTAGAACAGTACAATAGCAAGTTACGAACAACAGTCTTAGCAGTACCATTTCGTATGGGGTATGCATCCGGATAACGAGTGGCAACATCCATGATTGTGAGGAGGTACTTGTTGCCTGCACTAGTAGGGGGTAGAGGGCCAACCATATCGATTATAACCTTACTGAATGGTGGCCCGATTACAGGAATAGGTTGTAACGGAGCCTTGGGAATACACTGGTTTGGTTTACCTACTGTCTGGCAGGTACTGCACATTGCCACCCATGACGCCATATGTGCCTTCATACCTGGCAACCAAAACAATTTCGCCAATGCTGCTACCGTCTTACGTACACCCAAATGCCCTGCCAACGGTACATCATGCGCCAACCTCAGTAGGCTATCACGGCACACACTAGGCACTATCAACTGGTCAACCACTCTCGACCCACCCTCCCAACTCCGTCTGGGATCTAGAAAACGCCTGTACAAGATGCCCTCCACACGAAAGAAGTCCCCCGGCTTTGCATCCCCGTCCTCTTCAAGTTCAACTGCACCGTTACTACACTTCTGAAGCTCAGGATCATATAGCTGCAGCCGACAGATATCCGAAGGAGCCAATTTATCTAGGTGCTCCCGGAGCAACTTATGGCCTCCCCCGATACTAGGTTGTTCGATCCTATCTTGTTTAAGCGTATAACGGTGCTGTCTCGGAGTTTTCTCACGCCCTACCTCCTCACCAAATGTGACAGGTTCTGGGGCCACTCCGGACCTAAACATTGGTGCTAATACTGAGTCGCCAAGAAGAGCCGCTGGATCAAAACTCACAAAACTTCTCCCAACTCTAGCTTTCTCCTTCCGACCATTCCTCCGCTGGTCTAGAGACTGAGGAATAGGCTGTGACACCTTAGATGCACGATATCGGGTGACAACACACGCCATCTGCTGTAATTGACACCTCTCGACCAACTCCTGCCCCTCCCTACTCACGTCGGCCGCCCTCTCGGCAACGACTAAGGGTGGAACTTCAGAAGTAGGCACCGCAAAGTCGTTGCCAAGAAGAAGATCGACGCCCTCTACTGGCAGTTTCTCTACGATTCCAACATCTATCTCTCGTGTCACACCATCAACCTCCAGCTCCACTCGAACCAACGGGTATGACCGTGTAGCATTAATACCCTGCACCACAACTACCCGTGCCGCGTTTATAGGTTGGCCTGTAAAGTTTTTCATCAGAGTCTGGGATGCACCTGTATCACGCAACAACTCCAACCCATGCTTGCAACCAGCCCAACTCATGAAGCCACGCCCTCTATGGTCGCAAAAAACATCGCGGACAGGTTTCGAGCCTTCCGGACACTCCTTCACTGGCTGTGCCCCCGCATCTGACATATCACCCCGGGTAAATGCAAAAGACCTCAGAGACAACCCAATGTTGCTAGCCAAAGACACGACTGCTGCAGATTGGTTACTAGGGCAGGAACGTGCAAAATGCCCCTTTTTATGACACTTAAAACACTCTACTTCACCCTTGGACTTCCCCTGAGGTGGGGAAGGGCCCTGACCTTTCTTAAACGGGACGGTTTTTAGTTTGTGATCAAAATTAGTATCATGGCTCTTGCTTTTGTTATTAAATGTTGCATCACTGACTCGGGGGGGTGGAGTGTTGCGCCCCTTATTTACTGCATCGGTCCGTTGTGCAGACCCGCACCCACGAATCAGCGATAATCTCAGGTCAGCCAACTCAGCTGCCTCTTGTAGAGTTTTAGGACATTTCTCTTTGAGGTTCAAAGTCAGGTCGCCGCCTGTGCATTAAAAAAATTGCTCTAGAAGGACTAACTGCTCAATCTCTTCAAACGCGTCACCTTCTCTGACCTCAGCCAATTTCTCAAAGCATCAGACAGTTCCCGGGCATGTTCTAGAAAAGTGCACTCACGACCCTTCGTAACACCCCGAAACTTCAACCTATATGTCTCTGGTTGTAACTCGTACGCCCGCAGAACAGTTTCCTTCAATACCTCATAATCGATGCAAGACTCCAAGGGCAACGCATCATATGCCTTGAGTCCTTTGCCAACCAACCTAGAGGAAACAAGGGCTGCCCACTTAACCTCGGGCCATTGGTGCTCCCGGAACTTCTTCTCAAAACGCAGGAAAAACTCGGTGACATCCGACTCGTCAAATGCAGAGACTAACTTAAGAAGGTGCGATAAAGACTGATCAAGACCTCGATTCCCAGAACCGAGACGCTGCCCTGTCGACTCCACCCGAGACTTCTCAAGCTCTATGTCTGCACAGTACTTCGTAGCCTCAACCTTAAGCTCAGCCTCACGTATGGCCTTTCTCTCCTCAGCCTCAATCCTAAGCTCAGCCTCATACCTTTGTTGCTTGAGCTCAGCCTGACGTATGGCCTTTCTCTCCTCAAGTTTGGCGAGTTCGAGCTGAAACAACATCTCGGAAGACAAACCCTGAGGAGGGGGTGCTACTATTGGGGACCCACCCCGTGAATCACCTAGAGGCATACCCAACCGCCAGCGGGAATCGGCCTGCGGGAACGTACCCGGCTCCGGAGACCGAGGGGGCGCCATGGTAGGATTGGAGTGGAATGGGGGCTGGGCAGAAGGTGCCCCAGCTCCCGCTCCACCCGAAGCCCCACGCACCCCACCGAGCACACAGGTAACCAGCTCACCTCTCGACAAACCGCTAGTACCGGGAATCCCTAAGACCATGGCTACACACTGCAGTCCGTACCGGTCTAGCCCCGACACACGATCCGCTGACACAGGCTCCTCCAAAAATATCCGAGCATCCTCCTCACTGTTCACCACCCAAGCGCCCCTAGAAAACCCCACCTTCTCCACCTCCTCGCCTGCTTCCCGTACTGTGTCCTCACTGTGCACTGATCCGTCGTTCGACATAGTGTCCACCGGAAATCCTCAACGTTTATAAAAAAAAAAAAAGTACCTAAACTCTCATGTAGCACTATTCACTCAAAAAAATGCTTGAAGACAACTCAAGTGCTATACTACGTTGCCAAAAAAATTCCAACGTGTCCAAAATATTCCTCAAAAAACAAATGTCCAAAAATCCTGCAATTATTTCTTAGTTCACTAAATCCTAGACTAAGGTCGTCATTTGGTATGAAGACTAAGATAAGATACTAGGCAAGGTCGCCATTTGTTATGACGACTAAGATAAGATACTAGGCAAGGTCGCCATTTGATACGACCGGGGCTACGAATAAAACAAGGGCACTTAAAGATTGGACTAGTAATAGGGCACTATGCAACAACGGTACGCTAGATCCAAACCCTCGAACTTATATGCCGGCGAACAAAACACCTATACCCTCCAGAGTTAATCTGCGATAGCGGGGTATCCTTAACTGGGCATAAGTGTACTCTACTTCAGGCTAACCCACACTGGTATAGCCTGATAACAAACAAGATGCAAGTTACTTTAAAATGCATAAAAAGGAATCTATGGAAAGATCAATTAAATCACTGCAAGATTTAATACAATAAAAAGATGCTTCAATACAGTTACTCTAAACAACAATAAACTCTTCACTCCTATCTGAAAGAGAGTGAAGTATAGTCCTACAGCATAGACCTGGAAACTTCTGAAGAAAGTCTGATGCTCATAAGATGCTCGTACTAATCTTGAACTATATAAAGGCAGGAGGCAGGACACCACACGTGTAAATCGAATACACTAAAAGATAGGACATATAATGTTAACCCGTACAGCCCCAGCGACGCGTCTGACGCGTCGGCGATGTATGTAACGCACAGCCCCAGAGACGCGCCTGACGCGTCACCCTAATTGCGCCGACCGTAACCTCAGGTGTAGCCACTCAAGAGGGCTCAGATTTGTATGGGAACTGTGTACGTATCCCACGCAACCGTGCAGATGGTTGAAAACTCTCAAAGTCCACGTGCGTGCGCGCGAGCGCTCAATAACCTGTTTTTTTGGGATAATTGCCTTTAATTTTTTACTCTTGTAAAACCCATTTTCGGGGGCTCTGTAGGACCATTTTTTTAAGCTTTTTGAGCAGTTTTTCGTGGTTTTTCCTTCATTCCTAACCCATTCGCTATTGTTTCTGGAATAAAACCATTTTTTTGAAAACCGGCCGGGTTCTGGTGCGCAAACATTACAAAACTAGCCGGGGCTCCACGGGTTAACTGACACGAGAATACTATAAATACGCACCGGTAGCAATGCTCGACACTAAAAGAAGTACTTCCTCATCAACGAAACAGTCTGCTATGGTTGTGCGACTCAACAACAACCTAGACTAATAAATGCTGTGAATAATAATGCGCACATATCAAAGAGCTTATAATAAATACTAACAAGTGTCTACTCGATTAATAATGTCTAGCTGGGATACTCTAGGTAAGGAACTGGGGTTGAGCAAGACAGGCTCGTAGCCTAGCGATGTCCTTAAGACTGCATCAATTAAGTTACGTTAATTGACTAGGGTGCTCTCTCGATAGATCCAGATCACAAGTATCTGGTTCTATCCTGGCGACCCTCTAAAGACAAGCAAAGAGGCAGCAAAGTGTGGAACTGGCACAGGCCAAAACCCTCAGTCAACACAATGCTGCACTCGCAAAGGACGCAACCGAAAAGACAACCCAGGCTACCACAGGACTGGTCGAAGTCGTGTAGGTATAAGCAAACCGTACACACATCGGAGACAACGACTACAGTTACCTTATCCCAGTCTAGCATTAAATAAAAGAGCAGAAACACTAAATCAATAATGGAGACACACTGAGTTCTTAACCTATACTAACTAAGAACCCTCAAACCTATTCTAAGTACATGTAAATATCTCTGAGGACGGCGCATGCAATACAATGGGCCGGCTATGGAAACCGTATGCAGAACCCAAGGGGATAAGTAATTGAATAAAGGCGAGAAGTAATGGAAAAGAAGAAGTTCAGAGAGAGAAACAGTGATAAAGGTGGTGATCGGGGGAGAGTATGCAAAGGGATGTTAGAAGCACGCGCGCCAAGCCTGTCCTGACGAGGACAGCTCCTGGGGACCCTCATGCAGGAGGTAAGTTACACAGGAGCCTGCAAAGGCGCGATGGTCGGCCAATCACGGGCCGATATGTCACAAGACAGCAGGTGTCACGTGACACAGCCAGACACGCCGGCCAATGACGAGCGAGAGGCAGGAATGCACACGTGACTCAGACACTTACTACCTTCTCGCTCTGAAAGTCTTTCTCATTCCCACGCTGGTACTATCATCACTACTGTTGATATAAAATATAACCCGTTGTCACAGACGAAAACAAAGACCACCACTGGACTGTCTGTGACAATGCGATTACAAGGAAAGAAAGAACAACATTCTCGGATAACTGTAGCCCATTTCTATGTCCTTGGCGAACGCTAGTGGCTAACGAGAGGCGATTCTGCCAACGCTGGTAGACGTCACACCCCGCCCAAGATATGGGATGCTCAACGTTAGGCGAGCACCATATCTGACAAGGCAGAATGCCGACAAGACCCGCCACTCCACCAGAAATGAAATGCAAAGCTCAATCTTAAATAAAACAACATATTAGCATAAAGAAAATCTTATAACCCCTCCCAAACACAATAGTATAATTTAGCCTGCTATGCTCCCTGAGCGAGCTTCACAGAGCCCAGCCTACTAAGTGAAAGACAGGTTCAACTTAGGACTTTAGCTACAACATTGGCAACTTACAATTAACTATAAAAAAGAAAGAGTTTTTATGTGATTTTTTGATTAAATTTTAATGTTGTTTTTGACGGCTGCTCTATAGGGGCAAGCCTGATTTTTCTCCACTCAAACCCACACACCTGTGGTGATCTACGCCGGATCCTCCACCCTCGACAAACAATCTGCAATGACATTCTCACAACCGGCAATATGGCGAATGTCTAGATTGTATTCTTGCAACATAAGTGACCAACGTGTGAGCCTCATATTCCGGTTGTGGAATTGGTTCAGAAATTTAAGAGGGTGGTGGTCGGTGTAAATCACCACGACTGGCCCGTAGGCAGGAACATATACTTCAAAGTGCCTGAGCGCCAACACTATTGCCAGCAGTTCTTTCTCCACCACAGAGTAGTTTTTCTGAGCTGAATTAAACTTCTTGGAAAAGAAACTGACTGGATGCTCCAAACCTTCCTCGTCTGTTTGCATTAAGACGGCACCAGCTCCTACACCGCTGGCATCTGTTGCCAGCTGGAATGGTCTTTCAAATCAGGGGCCCTGAGGATTGGGTGAGTGCATAGTAGGTGCTTGACCAGCGAAAAAGCCCTTTCACACTCAGGTGCCCACTTGAACTTTTTCTCTTTTGCTAGTAAATCTGTCAGAGGAGCTAACACAGTAGAATAACCCCGAATGAAACGGCGATAGTAACCGATCATGCCCAAAAATCTCATGATCTACCGCTTGGTGGACGGCCTGGGGAACTGGTTAATAGCCTGTATCTTGTTTTTGGGGGGGCACACCTAGCCTAACCCGACCACAAACCCAAGATACTGCACAGTTGCCCGGACAAAGTTGCACTTGCCCAGATTGACCACCAAGCTGGCCTCACTGAGCTTCCGAAACAAGGCTTCTATGTGCTCACAGTGACTCTCAAAGTTGTCATCGTAGATTATAACGTCATCTAGGTAGACAGTGCAGTTAGGGATGTCAGCTACTAACTCAGTCATAAGACTCTGGAAGGTTGCTGGGGCATTTTTAAGGCCATACGGCATCACATTGCAACGGTAGGTGTTCCCATCAACCACAAACCCGCATACCCCCTTCGCCCGCTCAGACAAGGGCACCTGCCAGTAGCCTTTCACTAGGTCTACCTTAGTTAGAAACTGTGCCTTACCAATCTTGTCTACACTATCGTCAACACGGGGAAGGGGATAAGCATTGGTGGGAGTCAACTGGTTCAATCTACGAAAGTCAATGCAGAAGCGAACCTTCCCGTCAGGCTTGGGCTGCAGAGTGGCAGGAGATGTCCACCTAACTGCCCCCTTCTCAATCAACCCCCGTTCTAACATATACTCTAACTCCGCTCTGAGGGCTGGGAGTTTAATGGGTGGAATTCTGTAGGGTACAGATTTAAAGGGGGGGGGGGGGTGACATCACCGTCCACGTCATGCACCACTCGAGTTGTGAGGCCTGGATGCTCTGCAAACACAGTGGGGTATGAAGCAAACAGGCGCTGCACGGCTGCACGCTGTTGCTCAGGCAGGTGCACTAGAGCATCGTCAGCCACCTGTCTGGAGTTCCCCGCCCACTGGTCGGCATAGACATGACACTCCCAGTTATCTTCCACCTGGGCTTCACTGTCCCTCACTCCTTCTCCTCCATGACCGCTGCAGGTCAACACAGGGACAGCGAGAGGCTCAGGGGGGCGCCTCGCAAACTCTTTCACCAGATTCACATGGCACAGCTGATTCTGTTTACGCCTATCTGGAGTAGCCACAAGATAGTCTAGGTCAGAGATATTTGTCACCAACTTATAAGGACCAGCGTACTTGGCAGACAACGGATGACCTGGCAGAGGTAACAGAATCAACACATCCAGCCCCACCTTAAACTCCAGGAGTTTTGTCTTCTCATCATACCTGTCCTTCATAAGTGCTTGCGACCCTACCAAATTCCTACCTGCCAACTCTAGACTTCTCAGCATTCTCTCTCTGCTCTCGAGGACATACTTTAACGTGGAACATGGTTTTGCTGTGCCCTCCCAGATTTCTCTAACCATGTTGACCTGATGTCCAAAAACTAACTCATTGGGACTAAACCCTAGGCTTTCACCAGGTACCTCCCGAGCAGCGAACAACACATAGGACAACCCAAGATCCCAATCCTTGCCATTTTCAACACAGTAACAACGCAGCATGCTTTTCAGAGTCGAGTGCCACCTCTCCAACACCCCTTGACTCTCTGGGTGATAGGCTGAAGAGACAACTGTACTGACACCGTGCTGCTGCATGGTCTGTTTGAAAAGGTTAGAAGTAAAGTTGGACCCTTGGTCTGACTGCAATTCCTGCGGGTACCCGTACCTAGAACAGTACAGTAGCAAGTTACGAACAACAGTCTTAGCAGTACCATTTCGCATGGGGTATGCATCCGGATAACGAGTGGCAACATCCATGATTGTGAGGAAGTACTTGTTGCCTGCACTAGTAGGGGGTAGAGGGTCAACCATATCGATTATAACCTTACTGAATGGTGGCCCGATTACAGGAATAGGGTGTAACGGAGCCTTGGGAATACACTGGTTTGGTTTACCTACTGTCTGGCAGGTACTGCACATTGCCACCCATGACGCCATATGTGCCGTCATACCTGGCCACCAAAACAATTTCGCCAATGCTGCTACCGTCTTATGTACACCCAAATGCCCTGCCAACGGTACATCATGCGCCAACCTCAGTAGGCTATCACGGCACACACTAGGCACTACCAACTGGTCAACCAGTCTCGACCCACCCTCCCAACTCCGTCTGGGATCTAGAAAACGCCTGTACAAGATGCCCTCCACACGAAAGAAGTCCCCCGGCTTTGCATCCCCGTCCTCTTCAAGTTCAACTGCACCGTTACTACACTTCTGAAGCTCAGGATCACCTAGCTGCAGCCGACAGATATCCGAAGGAGCCAATTTATCTAGGTGCTCCCGGAGCAACTTATGGCCTCCCCCAATACTGGGCTGTTCGATCCTATCTTGTTTAAGCGTATAATGGTGCTGTCTCGGAGTTTTTTCATGCCCTAGCTCCTCACCCAGTGTGACAGGTTCTGGGGCCACTCCGGACCTAAACATTAGTGCTAATACTGAGTCGCTAAGAAGAGCCGCTGGATCAAAACTCACAAAACTTCTCCCAACTTTAGCTTTCTCCTTCCGACCGTTCCTCCACTGGTCTGGAGACTGAGGAATAGGCTGTGACACCTTAGATGCACGAGATCAGGTGACAACACACGCCATCTGGTGTAATTGACACCTCTCGACCAACTCCTGCCCCTCCCTACTCACGTCGGCCGCCCTCTCGGCAACGACTAAGGGTGGAACCTCAGAAGTAGGCACCGCAAAGTCGTTGCCAAGAAGAAGATCGACGCCCTCTACTGGCAGTTTCTCTTCGATTCCAACATCTATTGCTCGTGTCACACCATCAATCTCCAGCTCCACTCGAACCAACGGGTATGACCGTGTAGCATTAATACCCTGCACCACAACTACCCGTGCCGCGTTTATAGGTTGGCCTGTAAAGTTTTTCATCAGAGTCTGGGATGCACCTGTATCATGCAACAACTCCAACCCATGCTTGCAACCAGCCCAACTCACGCAGCCACGCCCTCTATGGTCGCAAAAAGCATCGCGGACAGATTTCGAACCTTCCGGACACTCCTTCACTGGCTGTGCCCCCGCATCTGACATATCACCCCGGGTAAATGCAGAAGACCTCAGAGACACCCCAATGTTGCTAGCCAAAGACACGACTGCTGCAGATTGGTTACTAGGGCAGGAACGTGCAAAATACCCCTTTTTATGAAACTTAAAACACTCTACTTCACCCTTGGACTTCCCCTGAGGTGGGGAAGGGCCCTGACCTTTCTTAAACGGGACAGTTTTTAGTTTGTGATCAAAATTAGTATCATGGCTCTTGCTTTTGTTATTAAATGTTGCAACACTGACTCGGGTGGGGGGGGGGGGGTGGAGTGTTGCGCCCCTTGTTAACTGCATCGGTCCGTTGTGCAGACCCGCACCCACGAATCAGCGATAATCTCAGGTCAGCCAACTCAGCTGCCTCTTGTAGAGTTTTAGGACGTTTCTCTTTGAGGTTCAAAGTCAGGTCGCCGCCTGTGCATTTAAAATATTGCTCTAGAAGGACTAACTGCTCAATCTCTTCGAACGTCGTCACCTTCTCTGACCTCAGCCAATTTCTCAAAGCATCAGACAGTTCCCGGGCATGTTCTAGAAAAGTGTACTCACGACCCTTTGTAACACCCCGAAACACTTCAACCTATATGTCTCTGGTTGTAACTCGTACGCCCACAGAACAGCTTCCTTCAATACCTCATAATCGATGCAAGACTCCAAGGGCAACGCATCGTATTCCTCGAGTCCTTTGCCAACCAACCTAGAGGAAACAAGGGCTGCCCACTTAACCTCGGGCCATTGGTGCTCCCGGCACTTTTTCTCAAAACGCAGGAAAAACTCGGTGACATCCGACTCGTCAAATGCAGGGACTAACTTAAGAAGGTGCGATAAAGACTGATCAAGACCTCGATTCCCAGAACCGAGACGCTGCCCTGTCGACTCCACCTGAGACTTCTCAAGCTCTATGTCTGCACAGTACTTCGTAGCCTCAACCTGAAGCTCAGCCTCACGTATGGCCTTTCTCTCCTGATCCTGAATCCTTAGCTCAGCCTCATACCTTTGTTGCTCGAGCTCAGCCTGACGTATGGCCTTTCTCTCCTCAAGTTTGGCGGGTTCGAGCTGAAACAACATCTCTTAAGACAAACCCTGAGGAGGGGGTGCTACTATTGGGGACCCACCCTGTGAATCACCTAGAGGCATGCCCAACCGCCAGCGGGCATCGGCCTGCGGGAACGTACCCGGCTCCGGAGCCCGAGGGGGCGCCATGGTAGAAGTCGAGTGGAATGGGGGCTGGGCAGAAGGTGCCCCAGCTCCCGCTCCACCCGAAGCCCCACGCACCCCACCGAGCACACAAGTAACCAGCTCACCTCTCGACAAACCGCTAGTACCGGGAAACCCTAAGACCGTGGCTACACACTGCAGTCCGTACCGGTCTAGCCCCGACACACGATCCGCTGACACAGGCTCCTCCAAAAATATCCGAGCATCCTCCTCACTGTTCACCACCCAAGCGCCCCTAGACAACTCAACCTTCTCCACCTCCTCGCCTGCTTCCCGTACGTGTCCTCACTGTGCACTGATCCGGCGTTCGACATAGTGTCCACCGGAAATCCTCAACGTTTATATAAACAAAAAAAGTACCTAAACTCTCATGTAGCACTATTCACTCAAAACAATGCTTGAAGACAACTCAAGTGCTATACTACGTTGCCAAAAAAATGCCAACGTGTCCAAAATATTCCTCAAAAAACAAATGTCCAAAAATCCTGCAATTATTTCTTAGTTCACTAAATCCTAGACTAAGGTCGCCATTTGGTATGACGACTAAGATAAGATACTAGGCAAGGTCGCCATTTGTTATGACGACTAAGATAAGATACTAGGCAAGGTCGCCATTTGTTACGACCGGGGCTACGAATAAAACAAGGGCACTTAAAGATTGGACTAGTAATAGGGCACTATGCAACAACGGTACGCTAGATCCAAACCCTCGAACTTATATGCCGGCGAACAAAACACCTATACCCTCCAGAGTTAATCTGCGATAGCGGGGTATCCTTAACTGGGCATAAGTGTACTCTACTTCAGGCTAAACCACACTGGTATAGCCTGATAACAAACAAGATGCAAGTTACGTTAAAATGCAAAAAAAGGAATCTATGGAAAGACCAATTAAATCACTGCAAGATTTAATACAATAAAAAGATGCTTCAATACAGTTACTCTAAACAACAATAAACTCTTCACTCCTATCTGAAAGAGAGTGAAGTATAGTCCTACAGCATAGACCTGGAAACTTCTGAAGAAAGTCAAATGCTCATAAGATGCTCGTACTAATCTTGAACTATATAAATGCAGTAGGCAGGACACCACACGTGTAAATCAAATACACTAAAAGATAGGACATATAATGTTAACAGACATGAGAATACTATAAATGAGCAACGGTAGCAATGCTCGACACTAAAAGAAGTACTTCCTCATCAACGAAACAGTCTCCTATGGTTGTGCGACTCAACAACAACCTAGACTAATTAATGCTGTGAATAATAATGCGCACATATCAAAGAGCTTATATTAAATACTAACAAGTGTCTACTCGATTAATAATGTCTAGCTGGGATACTCTAGGTAAGGAACGGGGGTTGAACAAGACAGGCTCGTAGCCTAGCGATGTCCTTAAGACTGCATCCTTTAAGTTACGTTAATTGACTATGGTGCTCTCTCGATAGATCCAGATCACAAGTATCTGGTTCTATCCTGGCGACCCTCTAAAGTTAAGCAGAGAGGCAGCAAAGTGTGGAACTGGCACAGGCCAAAACCCTCAGTCAACACAATGCTGCACTCGCAAAGGACGCAACCGAAAAGACAACCCCGGCTACCACAGGACCGGTCGAAGTCGTGTAGGTATAAGCAAACCGTACACACATCGGAGACTACAACTACAGTTACCTTATCCCAGTCTAGCATTAAATAAAAGAGCAGAAACACTAAATCAATAATGGAGACACACTGAGTTCTTAACCTATACTAACTAAGAACCCTCAAACCTATTCTAAGTACATGTAAATATCTCTGAGGACGGCGCATGCAATACAATGGGCCGGCTATGGAAACCGTATGCAGAACCCAAGGGGATAAGTAATTGAATAAAGGCGAGAAGTAATGGAAAAGAAGAAGTTCAGAGAGAGAAACAGTGATAAAGGTGGTGATCGGGGTAGAGTATGCAAAGGGATGTTAGAAGTACGCGCGCCAAGCCTGTCCTGACGAGGACTGCTCCTGGAGACCCTCATGCAGGAGGTAAGTTACACAGGAGCCTGCAAAGGCGCGATGGTCGGCCAATCACGGGCCGATACGTCACAAGACAGCAGGTGTCATGTGACACAGCCAGACACGCCGGCCAATGGCGAGCGACAGGCAGGAATGCACACGTGACTCAGACACTTACTACCTTCTCGCTCTGAAAGTCTTTCTCATTCCCACGCTGGTACTATCATCACTACTGTTGATATAAAATATAACCCATTGTCACAGACGAAAACAAAGACCACCACTGGACTGTCTGTGACAATGCGATTACAAGGAAAGAAAGAACAACATTCTCGGATAACTGTAGCCCATTTCGATGTCCCTGGCGAACGCTAGTGGCTAACGAGAGGCGATTCTGCCAACGCTGTAGATGTCACAGCATTCACTAAGTATCACGTGTAGCATCGACTATGTGACGTAGGTAAAAAATAGTTGATCAAATGATTGAACACGAATTATATAGATAACAAACAGTACTTATATAAAATCACTGTACGGATCTAAGTTCGATTAATCTCACACGTGTACTAAATTGACAAGGGGAGTCCTAGAAGCTGATCTCTACGAAAAGTTAAATTGAACACTCGCATATTTTATATTACCTTCACAATAATTCCCAAAACTTATAACACACAGAGACACATAGGGTATGGGTCTAGAGGAGAAGTTATTTCCATGAGGGAGAATCTGGACGTCGTAGGACTCGTAGTTCTTCCTCCAGCTGGACATCAGAGGGAGCTGCCTCTCCCACAGACATGAGAGAAGGTCACTCCTGGCTCCTCTAACACATTCTCGTTTGCCACCCCCGTTGGACTTTACTATAGGGACAGGTTTGTCCTATAGAAAAGTATAGCCAACACTGTTCTCTACCTACTAAAAGCTGAGCTAGTGGAAGGTATTACCCGTGTTTGCACACATTCCCTCAATTTCAATCAGCCTATATTTGGATGATAATTTGAACTCAATTTGACCTATCTCAGAATAGTAGGGACATGGGGATTTTATTCTTTCTCTTATTGTGAAGGTAATCATTATTCTAAAAATATACTTACCCTAATAATACATGTACAAGGTTATTCTCTATCTCATAAGATTATACTCTTTATATAAAAGGCTTGTATGGCTGCATGATAAATGTTTTTCTTTGATTCACTCCTTCTGACTTTGTCTATATTGCAGGCCATGCTTTTGTTCCTCCTAATTCTTGTTCTACTATTTCCACTCCTAGGGTGAGGTACTGTAAAGGTCATTCTCTTGGTCCCATCTGTAGAGGTATTGCACTGGATCTTTATGCAGCATTTGCATAAACTCTTGTTTGTCGTATAACAAATCCGGCTGTTGTTGAGAATTTGCCTTTGATGTTTGTCCCAGGCTCTATAATTGGCTGGACAGGTATCTCCGTGATTGGTCCGAGTTCGAACTTCTGGTAGATCCCGGATGTGGTGACCTTTGGCGGGCAGACTGTCCTATATCTGCAGGGATTAGAACATGGGTATGTCTTCCTTGCTGGGTAGACTGTGTTATCACTGCAGGTATTAGAGCACGGGAAACTCGGGGAAACTACGTGGTTTCTCCTTCCACCCTCTGCTGTGTCCATTTCCCCCCCATCATCTTATATATATATATATATATACAGTATATATATATATATATATATATATATATATATATATACAGTATATATATAATATATATATATTATATATATATATATATTTATATATATATATATATATTATATATATATATATATATATATAATATATATATATATTATATATATATATATATATATATATATAACATCTATTTATATATATATATATATGTATATATATATATATATATATATATTATATAGATATATATATAATTATATATTTATAATATATATATATTATATATATATATATATATATATATATATATAATATATATATATATATATATAGATATATATACAGTATATATATATATTGTCACATACAACTTAACTTATACCCCAGTTCAATTGCATGTGTGTTATAATAATTCACATAGCCTGGGGAGAGGTTAGCTGCTTTTCTACATTTCTTTCTTTCTTGTTCCCACATGAGAGCTGTGGTCGTCAGTAGGGCGCTAATCTGTGCAAAACATTGTCTTTGTCGCCACACGTGTAATTACCTCTTTTGTTTAGCCATTGTGGGATTGTGTTAGTTTATCATAAGTTTGCACAATGATGTCTTATATTTATTTGATTACTTTTGTGCTGTTAATGAGAGCCAATGTTTCTGATATAATTATGTAGTCTATCGGCGCCTGGAGCCCTTCCTTCCCACGCGGGCCCCTGGCTGACTCCCTCGGCCGCTCGCTGGTAAGTCACTCCACTCAGAGACCCTGAACCTACAACATGAGCTGGTCTGTGTTGTTGGGCTTATTCATGTAGCTCCCTTAATACCGCATATATATATTTTGTTCCTTATTGGATAATAGCAGGGAAAGGCTGGAGTCAGTTTGAGCTTTAAAGTTTTGTCCTAACATTAATAGTTTAGATATATATAAGATTTAGTTGCATTTTGTTAGATAGAATTACTGCAGCCATTTGGCAATCTAGATTTGAGCTTCACACCTGTTTTCTTCCATTTCTTTTCCTTTATTCTAGTGCATTGTTATTTCTTATTGTATGTGTATCGTATGTATTATTGAGGTTGGCATCTACAGTGGTTTATTCAGTGGCTCTTAGAAGCCAGCCACAACCTACTGAGATGCCAACCCTTGTGTATTGTTGGGCTGCTGCATGAGACTCTTTCCATGGTTTTGTATTCATATTATTCTCAATTCCTGAGCGATTGGGCATGATATGGTTTGTTCTGTGAGTCTAGCAGCATTTTAGTTTACCGATTTTGTGCAGTTTAGAATAACCTGTGAAGTACTCTAACATACTAACAGCACTATCATCCCCGAATCGGATAGGCCCCGACTCTGAGACAGTAGATATTTTTTGTGTCTCCTTTTATTACTGCTTTGATAGAGCAAAGAGGAAGATAACCCGTGTTCCTAGAGAACCTGCGTGTCTTGGTGTTTGAGTCAGATATTAAGAGCGTATCTGTTGCAGGGTTTGTGCAGTACGGTGACCATTGTTGGATGCAGGACTACAGCATTGTTGTCTTTTTGCTACGGCATTTCTCTTTGGACAGTGCTGTGGGCTGGGCTATATGAGCATCTGCGTTACCCGAACCTCCCCTCGTAACAGTGGTGACCTCAGACCAGGATATTGTGATAGTATAGAGTTCTTGGTGGTGTGAAGTAATTATAATTAGATTGACCTTTTTGCTTGATTGTGTAGTAATTTGCTTGCAGTTGAAGGTCTACAGACATAGTACTCTCATTTTATTAATCTGTGTGCCCAACTATTGCTAAGATGTCGTTTGCTGATTACATTCCTGTTCATATCATGGGGAAGGAGGATGTTTGTCAGTTTATTAGGACTCAACCCAGTCAAGAAGAGGTTGCTAGCAGGAGTTGTGATGAATTAAGACGTGTGTTGGAGGTGTACGGTTGGAGGCATAGTGGTCTGTCGAAGGGAGAGATTTATTAGTGGCCCCTCCATCATTGACGATATGCCTATTAAATAATAGCTCTCTTTCAAACACCCGCGGTCAGCCTGTTTGAAACAACCGCCGCAGGGGAAAGAGTACTAACATCATAAGTGCAACGCTAATTCTCTTATAGAATCGTCTTTATGATTGGGTACTCACTACGAAAAAACTCTGTAAAAAATAGAAAAGAAAAATTAACTTAATAATTGTTATATTAAGGCTTTCCAACTCGTGGATGTCTTTTGTGGATTCTACCCGAGACGAGACGCTGAACCAAGCGATGCCATTCCTCCTTCCTTCCCCTGCGGCCGTCCTGTGTAGAGGTACCTAACCAGTCCTCCGCTTTATTCGACATTCGTTCAACTCGAGTGAGTCTTTTGCTCATTTGTATTTATCTGAGATGTTCTAGAATAGGCTTAGACTAGCTAGGACTGACGGCCCCATTGATACGTCCGCAGGGAAGTGTTAAAATAGGGTACTTGTGTGTAGGCGCCCAGTCGGTCCGCATCGGACGCGCGCGCCATGTGTATTTGTTTTTGTTTCTGCACCTTAGCTTTGCTATATCCTAGTTATTTAGAAGGCTATTTACATCCGCGGAACTATGCTTCTAGCCATCACTATGAGGTAGTTGCATTTTATTTATTTTATAGCAGTCGTTCGGGTTTAAGAGTTAACATAAGAACATAAGAAAATGGGAGTCTGCAGAAAGCCGATTGGCCTACACAAGGCAGATCCCTGTTACACCCAACCCTAATTATAAGCCCAGCTTAAAAACACCATTAGGACTTACCTCACCGAAACGGTCAGAGGTCAGAAAAACGGGGATCTGCAGATCCCCACACCTGTGCCACACCTGACAGATCACCCTCACACCCAACCCATCTCGTCCATATGCCTATCTAATTGTATCTTAAAGCTCCCTATCGTTCTTGATTCCACTATAGCACTTGGTAGCCTATTCCACCTATCTACAACTCTGTTACCAAACCAATATTTGCCTATATCTTTCTTGAAACGAAATTTATCTAATTTGAAACCATTTGTACGAGTTCTTTCGCTATCACTAAGCTTTAGTACATTTTTCATGTCCCCTTTATTAATCCCACTAACCCACTTGAATACCTCTATCATGTCCCCTCTAACTCTGCGTCTCTCTAACGAATGTAAGCCTAATTTCTTCAACCTTTCTTTATACGGAAGATTTCTAATATTATGGATAATTTTTGTCATTCTACGTTGTACTCTCTCCAATGAATCTATGTCCATTCTGTAATAAGGACACCAAAATTGAACAGCATTATCCACATGGGGTATCACTAGTTGCCACACGTGGTGTGGAGCTTTCCAGAATCGTAGTTTGCTCTTTTTCCCCTCGGGTGTGGAGTTTTCTGCGTTCGCTGCTGCTGTGTCATCATTGGATGTAAGGGTAACATATTCAATGTAATAATTACCATGAGCCTCGTGGCCAGCCTCAGTAGGGGTATTCTTAGTAGGCTAGGGGTATTTTTTATTGCTCAATTAATACTGTGTATTAGCCCTAAGATGTGACCTTCGCTTTCATGTGGTGATATTATACATGTAAAGCAGGGTGTCAGGAGACGTTCTGACTGATTTCTTGTTTTTTTGTTGTTGGTGGCTGACTTACTCAGACAAGTAGGTACCTTCAAAATTTGTTTTTTTCTTCCGGCGATCTATACCGAGTATTGATGCCCGGCGTGGTGTGGTGTACCACTAGACTCCCGGCGGAAGTGCAGATTCCTAAAAGAGTGATGTCAGCCCGGCCGAGCGAACTCGCCCAAACCGATAGCCTCGCGCTGCATGATTTGACTAATAAAGCCCGACGGAAAAGTCCAGTGAGGTAATTAACTATCACTCAGGTCCTGGTAGATGATCTATCTATATATCTATTGCCTGACGCCGTGATCCCCGAAGGATTGGCCACGAATGAACCGCCCCCATGCACCTCTGTGCCCAGTCAGTCGACGCCCCTCCCCTCAACCAGCACCGCCTTCGTTCATGTACTTCCTCACTCCATCCTTCCACCTCTCATTCGGTCTACCTCTCCCTCTCTGTCCCTCCACCTCGCTCTCGTACACCCTCTTAGTCATTCTCTCGCTTTCCATACGTTCCATATGGCCGAACCATCTCAAGTTGTTCCTTTTCACACTTTCCAGCACATCTACCTCCACACCACACCTCCTTCTTACTTCCTCATTAGTCTGTCTATCCCTCCATGTAACTCCGCACGCACTCCTTAAGTAATTCATTTCCACTGCTCTCACTCTTGGTCTGAGTCTCTCAACCAACGTCCATGCTTCGCTTCCGTAAGTCAGTGTCGGGATTACCACACTGTCATGCAAGGACTTCTTCACTTCCATACTGACCACCCTATTTCTTGTTACTGCTTTTAGCGTTCCTACAACCCTCTTCCCCTGTTGTACCCTCTCCCGAACTTCTTCATCCATAGTCCCATCTTTACTCAACACACTGCCCAGATACTTAAAAGAGTTGACGATCTCCATAGCCTGACCGTTCAGCTTCACCTCACACTCTGTGACTTCACCCCTTTCGAAGACCATAACTAGCTTGCTCTTCCCCGCATTTACCTTCAAATTCCGTTTTTCGCACACTGTTCCAAACTCATTTACCAGACCCTGCAACTCCCATTCATTATCACTCGTCAGAACTGTATCATCTGCAAACAGCAGTATAGGTAGCTTCCACTCAATTCCCTCCCTTTTCAGTGATACACCAATATCCACTGCTCTTGATAGTATTTCTTTCATGACTCCATCCATATATTCAGTAAATAACCACGGGAACATCACACACCCCTGTTTCAAACCAACATGCAGGTCAAAGAACTCGCTCTGCTCACTCTCCACACGTACTGCCGCCTTTGCACCCTCATACATGCTCTTCACTGCTTTCAGCAACTTACTCCGTATATTCTAAGTACTTTCCACAAACCTTCTCTATCTACTCTGTCATAGGCCTTCTCCAAGTCCATAAAGGCAACACACACCTTTTTTTTCTTCTCCAGATATTTCTCCACAACACAATTCAGGGTAAAAATCTGATCTACACATCCTCTAACCTTCCTAAAACCTCCCTGCTCGTCGCCTATCCATTTCTCTGTTCTCACTCTCACTCTCTCAATCACTACCCTACTGTATACCTTCCCTACTACGCTTAGAAGACATATTCCTCGGTGGTTACCACACACTCCTCTTTCCCCTTTGCCCTTATATAGGGGGACTATTATGCCAGTCTTCCAGTCATCGGGTGCACTCCCCTTCTCCCATTTCCCCACACACTCCATCTGTTCCTGGTGCTTTCCCCAACTTCACTCTTTTCATGGCTTCCCACACTTCTGACCTCCTGATCCCCACCTCCTCCTCCACTACTTCTCTTCTTCTCCCTCCCATACCATATCCAGCTATGTTTGCTGGCTCTTCATTCCTTACATTTAGCAACTCACTGAAGTACTCCCTCCATCTTTCGACTCTCTCTTGCTTCTCGGCTAGCATTCTCCCATTCTTATCTTTCACACCCTTACTGCTTCCCCTGCTACCTTCCCTAACTTTCTTGACTTCTTTCCAGAACAGTTTCTTACTCTCCCTCCATTTTACACTCAGATTCCTTCCAAATTTTTCATCTACTATTCTCTTACTTTCCTTCACTACTCTCTTCACCACCCTCTTATTCTCCACGTACCTCGCTCGGTTCTGTCTCTCGAAATCTTCATTCCCTCTACTACCCAACCACTCTCTATATGCTTTCTTCTTTTCTTCCACAGCTATTCTTACCTCTTCTGTCCACCATGCTGTACCTTTCACTCCCCTCCCTCTTCTCCTCACTCCACACACCTCCTCACATGCTGCACAGATCTCATCCTTAAACACCTTGCTCATCTCCACCACTTCCTCCATAACTTCCAGGTCGAACCCACCTAGTTGTCTTTCCACTGCTCTCCTGTACTCCTCCCCGACTTCCTCCTCCTGCAACCTCTCCACCTTCCTCACCATTCCACCCTCCTCTCGCCTCCCTCCAGCTCTCCTCACCCACTTCTTTTGTATCCTAACCTCAGCTACCACTACATAATGATCAGACAAACCCCCCCCCAATACCCCTATACATCCTAGCATCCATCACAGATTTCTTCATTCGTTCATCCACACATACATAATCAATCAATGACTTTCGTTCCACCACTGTCTTATCCTTCATCGTCAACATCCGTTTCCACGTGTACCTGTGGATCATTCTGTGTCGGAAGAAGGTGTTGGCTATCCACAGCCTCCTCCCCACACATACGTCCACAAGTGCACTACCATTCCCATTCACCTCTGATGGTACCCCCCACCCTCCCACCACTCCCTCAACTTTCCTATCACCCACCTTACCATTCATATCCCCAATCAGAAATATTCTTTCGTTCTTGTCAAACTTCTCCAGGCACGCCTCCACATTCATCCAGAACTCCTCTTTCTTTCTTTCAAGTATATCCTCTGTCGGGGCATACATGCATACAATCACCCACGTTTGTATTCCTACTTTCATTCTCACCCACACAATCCTTGGACCCACAGACCCATACTCTCTTACACATTCCTTCCATTTGCTACTTACAAACAAACATGCACCTTCTCTCGCTGTTCCTTCACTCACTCCAGCACACACACCCATTCCACACTCCCACTCTCTCACATCTGAACCTTTCCATTTGGTCTCTGTCATTCCACAGTTAATTAAATGGTTAATATGTGCCAGTGATATTTAGTCACAGGTACGCAGTTCACAATACGAAAGGGTCATCAAGGCCTTTTCACAAACAAGTACATCGGAAGATTAGAGTAGCGGTGTATTTGGGGTGTTTATGATGTGTGAACCCCTCGCTTTATCCTTATGAGCATTCTGACATACGGGGCCCTGTATGTGTTTATTTTAAGAGTTAGAATTAAGAGTTGAAGGAGTGCCGAATTACCCAGGCGGCGAAGCAGACCAGCGAGGGAACCAGCGAGTGGGAAACTAGCTCGCCTGCATACCAGCAAACAAGCCTTCACACCTGTGTGAGTCATATGGGACCCTGCAAACTACTTCGATGACCCGACGCTATGACGATGATCGTCGCAATTGGACCACGCATCTGCTACGCAACTAGAGGAGCTGTGATTGGGGCGCCCACCATCCCCCGCCTTCTGATTCGTTCCTACACCATCATTGCATAGTATATAAGACCCGAGTAGTGGGCATTCAAATCAGTCACATTTGGAGTTGGGAAGGTGAACTTGCAGCTGGAGGAAGACGGGGTGAAGTATTATAATGGGATTGTGACTGTCAGTCAGATTATATAAGTGTGTGTTAAGTGTGTTCGGTGTAAACACTTACAGTATGTTGGTTAGTGAGATATGTGATTGTGAATTAACGTTAACGCTACTATTTTGTACTTAACTATTTTAGTTGACTGACTTGTGGACTAAAGCAACTTCAAGTAATTGGGTTATGATAAAAGTAATACTATTGTTTTATATTAATACTTAGAAGTTCTTTAATTTTCTTTCAATTAAGCTTACATTGCTGGTAAGAACAAGAACGGTGATACTATTGTCTCATATTAGTAATATCGCCTTAGACTAACATGGCTGTTTTAATGTTACTTCTAGTGATTTCCTAAGCTGAAGAAAATTAATTTAGCTTCAAAATATTATTTTTGCTTTTCATATTATTTGAGTGAGACCTGAATCGAATCTATGAAGCGATCCTGTAACTTAATTTACTCATAATCAAACCTCAATGTTACGTGGTTAAGAAAATACATTTATCTAATTATTAAATATATCTAACTTTTTATGTAACTTTGATATTAATCCTGATAATAATAATATAATACTATTAACGTAAGACAAGAACCACGAATAATAACTACATTAAATATAAATAAAAGGACATGATATAAGAAAACTATCTTCATTTCAAAAAGGGTAAGAGACAGAAATATTCTTACCTTAATATTTATCTTTCAAGACTTGATATATAATTAATAGTCCTTCTTTAGATATAACTTATTCGGTTCATAACCATAGCCTACTAAGCTTCGGTTAAATAATAATTCTTTATAAATACTACATGACTTTAATTAGTTTCAGTATTTTTTCATAATTAAAGAGTATCAGTCAATAAAGGATACCAAGTCCTAAGATCCAAAAGGAAAGGAAGCAACAACAGGAAATAATGTTATTAGATTTTACTTTAGTTTTGCCTTCAGCTGACTGATACCTTAATATATATCTCTGTGCTATCTAGTTTCATCAAGTAAACCACTTGAGGATCAAGATACTTAACAGAAGAGTGGCGACCTCACCAGGATTCGTTTCATACAGTTTCACTCAGTTTCATTACCGTTTCACTACTTACAAATCAAATATTAATCATGTCTGATCTAATTACCCTCTGAAGTGCGCATGGGGGTAATTGGAAACGTCCCCCTGTGCTGACGTATTTGAGGTGTTTCCGTCACTAAAATATTCATTGTGCCATTAATAGCATTAATACTTATCCATATGCGCCTATTATGAGTTGATTATAAAGGTATTAACCTGAAACAACAATAAAACGAGTGAAAACAGCGTTTGGATGGTCAAAATCGGAGATATAGCCCGCGAGTTGTATAATGTATGGGTGAGGCAAGCTGCTTTCCCGCCAATTTCCCCCAAGGCCACTGAGACACAGTCGATCGATACTCTCTCTCTCTCTCTTGCACTCGCTTGCCATCAGTGATAACAACACCCTGCTTGCAACTCGCTAATGTTAGCACGAAAATATACCTCAGAATAAGGGAATAACAGGGAAAATAGGTGATAACTGAAGGAGAGGAGGAAAGTGGGGAAGGAGGGGAGGTAGAGGACTGAGATTTTGCATGGCCCAGGGGCCAACACAAAATAAAAAAATGTATATATATATATTTTTTTTTTTTTAGATGTCAAAAGTTGATTTTTTTTTCACTCACTCTTAAGAGTCTCCCCGCAGTCTGCCGGGGGAACTCTTAAGAGTCTCCCTGCAGTTCCCGGGTTAATGACGAAGATGCTCGAGTTTTCATAGAATCAGAACCCACAGCCCCTGATATTGACCGTCTGTCAAATTCCGAACTGAAAGTGCTTGCCTCACATCTCCAGTTAACGGTTTCAAACATGTCCAAAGTAGAGGTGGCTCAGACCATAAAAACCCACCTGTTCCCTGTAGAAGGCGGGGAGGGAGACGGAGCAGTTGGTGGGATCCCGAGTAAACCTAGCCAACTTGATGAACAATTGCCACCTGGTTTTACCGTTGATCAATTATTCGAACTTGAACTAGCCAGAATAAAGACCTAACATTATCAATATCAATATCGTACGGCTCAACTAAATGTCAAAACAAATGCTCCCTTAATTGCTCCCCCTCTGGGATTGACAATGACCAGTGTCATTCCACCTTTCACTGAGGATAATGTGCAGGATTTCTTTGTTTTGTTTGAGGAAGTTGCTGGAGGTATGAGGTGGACAAGAGATCAATGGCCTTTTATGTTACAAACCGTTTTGACAGGGCAGGCTCGAGCCACGTATTTGTCAGAAGTAGCAGAGGTTAGGCAGGATTATGACAATCTCAAAGAAGCTATCCTAAAAACCTATCAATTACAGCCTGAGGCTTACAGGCAATCGTTCCGTAAAAACCAGAAGAAAGTAGAAGAAACCCGTAAGGTATTTGCCAGGACAATGACTAAAACTTTCAATCATTGGGTCAAGAGTAAGAAAGTCACAAGCTACAACGATCTGAAGGAGTTGGTCCTGTTAGAAAATTTCCTATGGAAAATTGATTCTTCTGTAGCTTATCATTTGAGGGGGAAAAAGGTAGATTGTCTTGCCGACGCCGCTGACATGGCTGACACATACGTGCTCAACAACAAATTTCGTGGAAAGAAGCCCTACGATAATTCTAGTTCTAATTCTAAGTATCCCGATCACAAATCTGACAGACCCAGTCACAAGCCTGTAACGTCTTCCCCAGCTAGCCAAAATAGAATTGTTCCCCCAACTAAAAATGCGACTCAGGGCAATGGTAACAGAGGTGGGGCCCAAAGTAATAGTAATGCTCAAAGAGGGAACGTTCCTGTATCCCCTAAAGTATGTACTTTTTGTGGCAAGAGAGGCCACCTAGCTTATCAGTGCTGGGCCAAGGAGAGAACCGAGAGATCGGGGCAGACAGTTTCCGCCGTATCTCAAACTCCATATGTGCCTTTAATGCAGGACTCCCGACAGAAGGAGTACCTAGCACCAAAAGTTCCTTTAATACAGGACTCCCGACAGAAGGAGTACCTAGCAGCTAACATAAACCATCGAGACAGGGGTGTAGTAGCATGCATGGTGCAACCCACTAGGGTTAAGCCAATACTAATTTCACCATCAGTGCAGGACAGTTACCATCCCTTTATTTCATCTGGCAACGTGATATTAAATGGTTGTATGCATGAGGTAAACATTCTGAGAGACACAGGTTCTACTAGCACCCTCATGGTGAATCCTTACACTGAGTGCCCACCTGGCGAACCAGTTATAATGAGAGGTGCTGGAGGCCAATTTTATGCATACTTGGTAAAAGGCGAAATTGAATGTGAGTTACTACAGGGTGAGGCCACCATAGCTTTGTGTAGGTCTCAAGATATCCCTGTGCCCGGGGTAACACTCCTTTTGGGGAATGATGTAGCAGGTGAGAAGGTCCGACCAGACCCCATTTTGTCACTTTCCCCTGTTAACGAGCCACTAACCGGTGAGCTCGAAAAGGAGATGCCAACAGTTTTCCCTGTGTGTGCTGTCACACGTTCAATGTCTCAAGTAGCAGTTCTCTCAGACAGAAATGTACCGAATGTAAGAGTTGATGAAAGGGATGATGAGAGTGTGAATGACGCTCCAACTGTGCCTGATGATGTGACTGAGGTGGATTTATCTGACACCTTTATGGCTCATCTTGACCCTAACGATGACCATGAAACCCCTCCAAATTGTCCTAGTGGCCTGGTAGAGCTACAGAAAGATGATAGAGAATGCAAAGAGTTAGCTGCCAGGGCCGTGAGTGAAGAGGAATGTGAGAAGGAGGGTGGTGAATGTTTCTACCTCAAAGGAGGAGTATTGTGGCGTAGATGGAGACAGCCACACAGACCAACCGATGACGGGGCCTGGGACGTCCATCAAGTAGTAGTCCCCAAACCTTGTCGTAGAGATATCTTGGAAATGGCACATTGTATACCATTGGCAGGACACCTAGGTGTGAGAAAAACTCTAGACAGAATCAGAGCCCACTTTCACTGGCCAGGAATGCATGCAGAAGTAGTGGAGTTTTGTAGAGTGTGTCACACTTGCCAGATGACAGGAAAACCCAATCAGAAGGTGCCTGTACATCCTCTGGTGCCCTTGCCCGTCTTCGAGAATCCTTTTACTCGGGTGGTAGTGGACATTGTAGGCCCATTGCCTAAGACTTCCCAAGGTAACATTTATTTATTAACTATTATGGACATGGCAACTCACTACCCAGAGGCTATACCCTTAAGGACTACCTCTGCTCCAACTGTCATCAAGGAACTGCTCAAATTCTTCACCAGAATGGGTTTCCCCCATGAGGTGCAAAGTGATCAAGGAACTAATTTTACCTCTAACATTTTTCAGCAGTCCCTGAAGGAGTTGGGTATCGAGCATGTTAAGTCGAGCACCTACCAGCCAGAGAGTCAAGGGGTTCTCGAACGGTTTCATCAAACTTTGAAAGCCATTTTGCGTAAATATTGTACAGAGACCGGAGTTGAGTGGGATAAGGGGGTACCTTTTCTTTTATTTGCTACTCGTGAGGTTCCAACTGAATCCCTGGGGTTTTCCCCTAATGAGCTAGTTTTCGGTCACCAGGTAAGAGGTCCTTTGCAACTATTTTAGGATAGCCTAGTTGGCCAGGAGGGGAACCAAAACCTCCTCAAGTATGTTTCAGATTTCAAAACCCGGCTGAGATCCTCATGTGAGTTTGCAGCTCAAAACTTGACAGTGGCTAAAAGCTCCATGAAGAACTGGTATGACAGAAAAGCCCGTGAGAGGGAGTTTCAGCCCGGTGATGAGGTTTTGGTCCTGCTCCCCCTTTTTGGCCAACCTTTATCTGCCAAGTTCAGGGGCCCATATAAGATCATTCAGAGAGTGAGCATTACCGATTATGTAGTAACTACCCCAGACAGGAGAAATCCCACGCAAGTATTCCATATAAATATGTTGAAAATCTAGCATAGGTCCCCTGATTCCTCTCGTCCAGATTCTCCCACTGTGGCAGTGAATGTCAGGACTTGTGGACAGCCTGGTGCGGACGAAGTCTTCAGTTCTCTTACTGACCCGCAACAGACTGTTCCAGAGCCTGAAGGTATCCATGCAGACTTTGACTTGTCATGTAGCGTATCCAACTTTAAGTATAACTCAGTAGCTTGGGGGGAATTACCATCTAAACTATGTCATCTTCCCTCTGATCAAGCGAACCAACTAATCTCTATTTTATCTCAGCCTCCCAGTGTGTTCCGTGATACTCCAGGGCTCACTTCTTTGGCCGTGCACGACATCGACGTAGGGGATGCAACACCCATTCAACTATCCCCCTACCGTGTCTCACCACAACGCAGGAGTATACTGCAGGTCGAGCTTGACTTCATGTTGTCAAACGAGCTCATTACTAGGGCCTTAAGCCAGTGGAGTAGTCCGGTCATACTTGTGCCAAAGCCAGACGGGAGCCATAGGTTATGTATGGACTATAGGCAAGTTAATGCCGTCACAAAGAACGATACCTACCCACTGCCACGGATCGACGACTACATTGCCCAGATTGGTACAGCCACCTATATCAGCAAGATTGACTTAATGAAGGGATATTGGCAAGTAGCTCTCACCCCTAGAGCGAGGGAAATATCATGCTTTGTAGTCAATAATCAAGCCTTCTGCTGTAACATAATGCCCTACGGCTTGAAAAACGCTCCAGCTACACTCCAGCGCCTCATGAATTTGGTGACTGAAGGGGTACCTGGATGCGTTGTCTACATCGATGATATTCTTATCTTTTCACAGTCATGGGAGGAGCATCTTTACCAACTTAGATTGCTGTTTTTAAATCTTGCTGATGCCAATCTGGTGGTTAATCTTAAGAAATGCACCTTTGTAAAGAGTACGGTCCAGTATCTAGGATATACGGTAGGTCAGGGGCAGGTTGCACCTCCTCAAGCAAAGGTAGAGTCTATTCTAGAATTCCCAAGTCCTAGCACTAAGAAACATATCCAAAGGTACCTAGGAATGATTGGTTATTATAGGTGTCTCATCTTAAACTTTTCTAGGTTAACAGCTCCCCTGACAGATCTTCTCCGTAAGGATGTGAAGTTTGAGTGGTCCTCCGAATGTGAGGAGGCCTTTAATGCTACCAAATATATTTTATCAAATTATTCTGTACTCCGAGCTCCTGATTTTAACAGATCTTTTTCCCTAGCAGTGGATGCGAGCAATACCGGGGTTGGTGCAGTATTGCTACAGGAAGACAACTGTGAAGTATTGCATCCTGTGTGCTATTTTAGTAAAAAAATAAATTCTGCTCAACGTAACTATTCAGTCATTGAGAAGGAGCTGTTAGCATTAATTTTATCCCTTCAATACTTTACTGCCTACAGTATGTGCAATCTGCCTCTGGTGCCAACACTGTGTATACTGACCATCACCCCTTAAATATTTTGCATAAGTTCCAAAATAAAAACCAACGACTGACCAGGTGGAGTTTGTTGCTGCAGGAATACTCCCTGGATGTTAAACATATTAAAGGGGTCCAGAACGTGCTAGCCGATTGCCTATCATGTATCTATTAAAGATTGCATTTACCAGGTTGGCCTCATACAGCAGTAAGATTAACTTAATGAGAGGATTTTGGCAATTAGCTCTCCCTTGTAGCGAGGTAAATATCATGCTTTACTAGTGCACTTTCAAGCCTTCAGCTGTGAGATAATGCCTTGCAGTTCGAATACCGCTCCAGCTACGTTCCAGCTATGTTCTGATGTGGTACCTGGATATGTTGCCTACTTTGGGTGATATCCTTATTATATCCTCATTATAATCTTGCTGTTGCCAATCTGGTGGTGAATCTCATTATGTATTATGTATATTATGTACTATACTCCTTAAACTCTTTTCTAGGGGGGAGGTTTGACATACGGAGCCCTGTATGTGTTTATTTTAAGAGTTAGAATTAAGAGTTGAAGGAGTGCCGAATTACCCAGGCGGCGAAGCAGACCAGCGAGCGAACCAGCGAGTGGGAAACTAGCTCGCCTGCATACCAGCAAACAAGCCTTCACACCTGTGTGAGTCATATGGGACCCTGCAAACTACTTCGATGACCCGACGCTATGACGATGATTGTCGCAATTGGACCACGCATCTGCTACGCAACTAGAGGAGCTGTGATTGGGGCGCGCACCATCCCCCGCCTCCTGATTCGTTCCTACACCATCATTGCATAGTATATAAGACCCGAGTAGTAGGCACTCAAATCAGTCACATTTGGAGTTGGGAAGGTGAACTTGCAGCTGGAGGAAGACGGGGTGAAGTATTATAATGGGATTGTGACTGTCAGTCAGATTATATAAGTGTGTGTTAAATGTGTTCGGTGTAAACACTTACAGTATGTTGGTTAGTGAGATATGTGATTGGGAATTAACGTTAACGCTACTATTATGTACTTAACTATTTTAGTTGACTGACTTGTGGACTAAAGCAACTCTTCAAGTAATTGGGTTATGATAAAAGTAATACTATTGTTTTATATTAATACTTACGAGTTCTTTCATTTTCTTTCAATTAAGCTTACATTGCTGGTAAGAACAAGAACGGTGATACTATTGTCTCATATTAGTAATATCGCCTTAGACTAACATGGCTGTTTTAATGTTACTTCTAGTGATTTCCTAAGCTGAAGAAAATTAATTTAGCTTCAAAATATTATTTTTGCTTTTCATATTATTTGAGTGAGACCTGAATCGAATCTATGAAGCGATCCTGTAACTTAATTTACTCATAATCAAACCTCAATGTTACGTGGTTAAGAAAATACATTTATCTAATTATTAAATATATATCTAACTTTTTATGTAACTTTGATATTAATCCTGATAATAATAATATAATACTATTAACGTAAGACAAGAACCAAGAATAATAACTACATTAAATATAAATAAAAGGACATGATATAAGAAAACTATCTTCATTTCAAAAAAGGTAAGAGACAGAAATATTCTTACCTTAATATTTATCTTTCAAGACTTGATATATAATTAATAGTCCTTCTTTAGATATAACTTATTCGGTTCATAACCATAGCCTACTAAGCTTCGGTTAAATAATAATTCTTTATAAATACTACATGACTTTAATTAGTTTCAGTATTTTTTCATAATCAAAGACTATCAGTCAATAAAGGATACCAAGTCCTAATATCCAAAAGGAAAGGAAGCAACAACAGGAAATAATGTTATTAGATTTTACTTTCGTTTTGCCTTCAGCTGACTGATACCTTAATATATATCTCTGTGCTATATAGTTTCATCAAGTTAACCACTTGAGGATCAAGATACGTAACAGCATTGATTCCAGGACATTTTTATTTCCATATCACAGCACATCTGTAGCGGCACAGGACTACAGGGGAAAGGGCCGATCCCAGCGGGGGGGGGGTCGTTTTTAGCTCCATCATGTCTCTAGTTACTCTTTGTGCTACACCCACTTGCTCTCTTATTCCGGTCATTGCACATAAGTTGTGCGTTAAGTGTACTAAATGCCTTGATAGGTCTCGGGGCCTTTTGGTATCTAAGAGATGTCCTATTTGCTCGGACCTCCGTAATGAATTGCTTAACATGAAAGACCAGTCATGCCTAGTGGCACTAAAAGAGATTAAAAACATTTGTAATGCCTATTCCAAAGACATTGCCCATAAGGCATTACATTGTGATGATGAGGCTCTGTGGTACCATCTTATTATGAAGTCACCAGTGCTGAAATCTCCCCCTTCTAAGTCAAGTTCCAAAACTAAAGCTAAGCTCAAAATTCTTTCGAAAGAGTTATTGAGTAGCAGTGACAGTGACACTAGTAAGGCAAACCCCCCCCCCCCCCCCCCACACACACACACACACACACACACACACACACACACACACACACACACACACACACACACACCACCACCACCACCCACCCAGCCACCATAATAGTCCGTGAGCTGGACGAACCAAAAAGCTGAATAAATTTCATGTGTATTTTCAGTTAGGGGGATGTCTGAAGTGTTCGGAAATGGGTGATGGCCATCCCAAATGTGTAGCTAAATACCTTTTCGTCAGCCATCTTTGATATTAATCGTAGAGTTTTCACCAAATATTTCTATTTTAGAAAACAAATTCTAGGTTCTCAACAAAAGGTCATAGACACTTCTAGTTGTTTCACTTTATTCATATTAACATTCTGCATCTTTTGGTGTATAATACATAGGATTTTATTCATATTGTCGGTTCACAATTTGATATTTACATCCGTAAAATGATACCCTGGTGTTTTGCAATGGACAAGACAAACTACTCCAGATACCTTCCAGTGTACTATAATCAAATGTCACATTTGGAGCAAAATAGCCCTGATTTATGTTCACATTTTGAGAAAGGTGGCTTTTCAGTACAACTTCGACCAACAAACCCTTTTGGACGAATACCTATAGATCAAACACTAGAGGAGACGGTCAATAAAGACACCCAGACATCTGGTGGGATGAAAGGCTTTAGTCTGAACAAGGGTGCCGTAGCTCGTTACTACCTCAATGCAGAGTACAGAACAGAAGCTCTAAGACAACTACGGGAACTTGTGTCATTGCAGAGTGAAAACACTGGACATAATGACTTACAACCCTCACGAATCATAAGAGATGAATCCCTAATTGATATGCTAGAAAACAATTGGATCAATCCCCTGTCTAAGGAACCAATTGACCTTGTAAGCATATACACAGGTGTTGCAGTTCCACCTGACATTTGTGAGGACTTGTTGACAGCTAAACAAAAGGGAGAGGAGGCATATGTGGCACAGACAAAGAAATTGGAAAAGGGAACTTGTTTCCATGAACCAACAAGAAGTTGAAGATTAAAACATTCAGTGACATTTGCAAGCAAACAGTGGCAAAGGGAACAAATAAAGAAGTCATATTAAAGGCGGACAATCGTTTATTCGGTCATATGCTACTGATAGCACAGAATCGAAAGTTAGACATGATGGAGGTTTTGAGCTATCCTCTTGGTCCCAAACCATGGGCTCTGGCTAATGGTAATGGTTCCATGAAAAAGACAGACAAATCTACTCTTGGTCGACATATTGAAAAGGAAGCTGCATACACTGACTCAATCACTGGTTCAAGAGCTACAATTATTGATGCAATGGGAATTGTGCAGAAAATCAATGCTGATAACATAACGTTTAAAGAAGTGTCTCAACAGGTCTTGAGACAAGTTATACACAATGGAGAGAGAAGTGACAGAATAGATGTAGTGTTTGACTTGTATGGGCAACAATTAATAAAGGGTGCTGAACATGTAAATCGTGGTTCTAGAGAAGGAGTGATATTCAACCAAATAAAATCAGGTCACAGAATAAAAAACTGGAGGAGATTGTTGGCAAGTAGTGAAAGCAAAACCAGATTAATTGAATATCTAGTGGAAAGTTGGAAAGAAAAAGACAGTAGAGAAACACTTGGAGACATATCATTGGTGGCCAATTCTGGTGCACAGTGTTATCTTATAACAAAGGAAAGGGTGACAGAGATAGTTGAACTAAAATCTACACAAGAGGAGGCCGATACCAGAATGATGATTCATGTGATGCATGCCACTTCCAAATACAGTAAGCTTGTAGTAGTATCAGAGGATACAGATGTTTTTGTAATCCTTCTTGGAATTCATTCAGATGTCATTCGCACTAAACAAACCAGAATTTTCTTGAGGCGTGGAAAGAAAAACAAAATCCAGCTCATCGACATCTCTAGACTCGCAACAATACTTGGCTCAGATCTGTGAAAAAGCTTTGATTGGAATTCATGCATTTACTGGCTGTGATTCTGTCAGTGCTATTGCTGGACAGGGTAAAGTTAAAGCAATAAACCTTGTGCGAAAGAACAAACAATTTATGGAGACATTTATGGCATTTGGAATGGAGTGGTCAGTATCGGAATCAATGTTTGATGCTGTACAGAGCTTTACCTGCTGTCTGTATTCACTAAATACAAATATCACTTCTGTCAATAGGATGAGATATGAAATGTTCCGAGCAAAGCAGGGAGGTGTTTCGTCAGTGCAGTTGCCCCCATGCAAAGATGCTCTCATGCAACACACAAAACGTGCCAATTTTCAGGTAGGCATTTGGAGGAGAAGCCTACAAAGATTTCCAGAGATTCCTAATCCAACAGATGGCCATGGATGGGATCTAATTGATGGAATACTCACTATCCTGTGGCTTACTCTACCCCCTGCACCAGAGGTTATTCTTGCCCTCTTGCATTGTCAGTGTACACGTTCATGCATTGCTGAAACATGCCCATGTATTCAAAACAATCTTTTTTGCACTCCAGCATGCAGATATCAAAACTGTAACAATGTCCAAGAGGAAGAGGAAGACTTTGTTCAAGATCTTGAAGACAGCGAATTTGACGAAGACTAAATATTTCTTAAGTAATCTTTTTGAAAATGAAGAAATATGATATTTGCATAGTGGAAGAGTTACTTGTGTCCACATATTTATAGAATATTTGGAGAGAAAATTATTTGCAACAAAGCAGCATACACTCTATAATTATATATCTATCTATTGCCACTTGCCAGACGCCATTCTCCCCTTTATGAGGGTGGCCATACACAAAATGCCTGCAAGCGGACCTACCCCTGTAAGAAGGACAACCCGACTCAAATTATTATGGACTTAAGATTTGACTGCTCAACTTGGGGTCCATCTGGCTTAGAGGCCCACTTTGTATCTTTGTTAGCACATTTCTTTTATAGTGGTGGGCAGGTACTCTATCCACGAACCTGCTTCATCCTGAGGAGAGCAGTAAGGTGTACTGCTCTCCTCGGGATAAAGCAGGTTGCCAACCAAGGCTGACGAGTCCCATCCACCCAGGCAAAACCTATATATTAATCACTTTGCACTATGTAAACAAAGTACAGGTTTTCTCTGTTTAAATATCTTGAAAAGCAGACATATTATATTATCATAGGGATAGTTTTTGTACAGTATTAATATAGGCCTATGTATACAATAATAAGAAAACATAGCAGTTATTGAATATGTACTAAACAAACTTGAATATTAATACATTTATTTTTTATTTTAAACAATGATATTATAATTTTAAGAGGTTTATCATGTACACATTTATATTCAATTCAAGAAGAAAAAGGTATTTGCTTTTGAATCACAGGAGGAAAAAAATGTATATATTATTACTCAACTTAACTTCTTTATCGCTAAATCTTAAGCAATTGTAAAAACTGTAAAATTCACACTCAATAATCACCATCATCAGCAACCTGGGTTAGTCCATTGTAGGACAAATTGAACGCCTCTCTAAACGTTTCCACTGTCCAGTAATACTATAATCATTAAATATTAAAATAGTTAATGGTACTACTACTACTACTAATATTATTATTATTATTATTATTATTATTATTATTATTATTATGAAATACAAAAATATTTTACCATAATATATGTAGTCTACATTGTATAAATTGTTCTAACTGAAGTGTAATATAGGCTCAATGAAGTTGTCACTAGACCGTTTGGCCACTTACCGCACCAACCAGGAAAATTACTTTTTCATATATATATTTTTTCTAACCAATAGTGTGTGTTTCCGGTTTATATAACAAGTTCTATGGATAGCTAATATATGTATCTAGATGGCACAAAACAAATTTTTTGACCAGAAAATGTATCATTCGGTTATGAGAGGAAACTTTAGATGACCGATTTTGAAAAATGCTAAAAATCTGATTTTTGTTTTTACATTTCTCAAATTGTGAACCGACAATATGAATAAAATCCTATGTATTATACATCAAAAGATGCAGAATGTTAATATGAATAAAATGAGACCAACTAGAAGTGTCTATGACCTTTTGTTGAGAACCTAGAATTTGTTTTCTAAAATAGAAATATTTGGTGAAAACTCTACGATTAATATCAAAGATGGCTGCCGAAAAGGTATTTAGCTACAAATTTGGGATGGCTATCACCCATTTCCGAACACTTCAGACATCCCCCTAACTGAAAATACACATGAAATTTATTCAGCTTTTTGGTACTCAAACTCCTAAATTCCAGGTCCAGCTCACGGACCTGTCTTCGCCACATACGCCAATACTTCGCCACAGGACCAGTCCAGGTCCAGGTCGAGGTCGCCCCTCAAGCGGTCTTCTCAGTCTTCAGCAGAGACTTCAAGGTCTAGCAAGAGACACAATGATGATGCGGCGACGTCAAGCCATAGAAAATCTGATAAGGGTCATAAACGGTCCCGTAAGGAGGAGACGCAGTCGCGGCACCGGCAACTGCCGGAGTCGCGGCCACCGCCCTCCGCCTCTACCTCTACAAGGCCTAACGTCCAATATGGTAGTTCCGAGGTAGGGACGAAGGGAGCTGAGTCAACTTCCAGGGATGGGTCTGGTGAGGGTTACTTTGCACCAAAGGACATCAATTTTGCAATCTCAAAATTAAACTTAAACTTACCACTGAGCAGGCCTCCCATAGTACACGGCAAGCGAGCCACAAGACTATGAAGGTTCCCAGTTAAGTCAGGTTATCCCAAATTCCCAAACTAATGTTGAACAAGGGCGTAGTGTGTGGAGGCACCCTGAACCCTTGAGTGTAGAACCCGGTAATCAGTATCAGGAGGATGACAGGGAAAGTGCTAATGTGGACAATCTCCCTTCATCTGTCCCTGATTTAGTGTGGCCAGACAATGATCAGTTGTCTCAGCGCCGGCAACAACCGGAAGTGATGGAGGTGACGGAAGAGCCGGAAGACTTAGAACTGTCTTCAGCTCAGCCGGAACCCATTGAGGAACGGTCGGAAGTACGGTCTGAGTCATTAAAAGGTTCACATAGCAAATGTATTACAACAGATGATTTAGATTACATTTTACAGTTTCTTACAGTAGATCCTCTGGAAAAAGGCAAACTAGGTCTGTGTATCCAGCTCAGTGCCAGTACTTGCACTACTGCGGTTGTTGACGGTGTTGGCGGCGGCGGCAGCAGACGCAACATTTTTACAATTCTGTATTTTTGCTTTATAATCAAACTTCAAATCTTGTCTTCCCCATACTTTATCAAGATTACTTTCAAACTTCCTTATTGATTCGGAATCGACTACATACTGGGGCAGTGCGTTCCACTCATTTACCACTCTGTCACAAAATGAGTTCTTTGCCTTTTCAAGCCTATTTCTTTCTTTGTAAATTTTCTTAGAGTGTCCTCTCGTTCTTGTTCCCTCCCGCATCAAGAAGATACCTTCACACACATCCTCATCATACTTTCCTGACACTATCTTAATAGTTTCTATCATATCCCCTCTCTTTCTCCTATATGCTAGTGTCGGAAGTCCCAGTATCCTCAACCTCTGCTCATAGCCCGCGTTCTTCAACGTTGGTACTAGCTTGCTAGCTCTCCTCTGCACTTTCTCCACTGCTTCTATATCCTTTACCATATATGGAGCCCACACTTGGTTCGCATATTCCAGGTGCGGCCTAACCAGCGCTGTATAGAGATTCCTAAAGATTTCTTCGTCAAGTGACACAAATGTCCTCCTTATCAGCCCTACAATTCTATTGGCTTTGTTTATCTTTTCCGCTAAATGTTCTGAGGAATTTAACATATTGTCTATCACTACTCCTATATCCTTTTCTGCATTCACTTCCTCCATCTCTTCATACATACTGTATCCTACCTTGTCTATCTTGCTTGTCCCAATCCGCATGTACTTGCATTTTTTTGGATGAAAAGGCATTAACCAATGTTCAGACCATCCCTTCATGCCCTCCACATCTCCTTGAAGCAAACCCACATCTTCCTTACTCCTCACTCTTCTATACAGCTTAGTGTCATCCGCATACAGGTATATCTCACTTCCATTAGTTATAACTTCAGGTAAGTCGTTGATAAATATAACGAACAGTAGTGGTCCCAACACAGATCCCTGAGGTACCCCACTTGTAATTTCCCTCCACCCCGAGCCTATTCCATTCACCAGTACCCTCTGTCTCCGATCTTTCAGGAAGGCTTCTATTCATTTCACACATTTCTCCCCTATATTATAGCTTCTAACTTTCTCTATTAACCTTTTATGTGGGACCTTATCGAAGGCCTTCATAAAACCGCAATATGCCACGTCTATAACATCACCATCCTCCAGAATTTGCATCCAATCATCTACCACCTTAATTAGCTGTAGTACCGTCGACCTCCACGGCAAGAATCCGAACTGTCTCCCACTGAAAAGATGGTTTGATTTCATATGTTCCATTATTCCTTCTCTAATTACCGTTTCCATTAGTTTACACACAACACTTGTCAAACTGACTGGTCTATAATTTCCTGGGTCATTTCTCTTTCCCTTCTTAAATATGGCTGTTATGTTCGCCTCTCTCCAGTCCGTCGGGATTTGTCCTGTATTAAAAGATACCTCAAATAAACATCTAATAAACAGCTCTACTAACATCTCACCTCCTTCCTTTATGATTCTTGGATGTATCCCATCCGGTCCCGGGGACTTACTTCTGTTCATTTTTTCTATAGCCCTTCTTATTATAGCATGGGAAAACTCTATTAGTTCTAGTGCTGGTGCCTGTTTGATGGGAATAGTAGGCACACAGGGTAATGAAGCAATATAATGTACCAAAGAAATCACAGGATACTCCCACAGCTACGCCGGGAGCTCCTCCGATTGGTTCAGTTGTGTGGCCGTTAGAGCTGGCCAGAATTGTTGTTCCACCCAATGTGTCACTTCCCCCAATTAACGTAACTCATGTGACTGCCTCGGCGAGTGGCACTACAGTGCCCGCCGCTTTAACTACTACCAATGTACGTGTCATCACGGATATTACTCCTCCTCCTTTAGACAAAATTCCCCACAAGAAAGGCCCTATGCCTCTCTTGTATGGGCCCGATTGCTCTTGGGTTATGGTCACGGCACAAAACCCGGACATGGCACAAACAACCATATCGGGGGAGGCCCCAGTCCCTAGTGAGTAGGTAATTGAAATGAATAAGAGTAAGAAGTTAAGGGCAAAAGATAAGCAAGGTCAGCTTTTAGACGTAACGGTCAAGGCCATCCCCAATGTTTATTACTATGAGTTTTTCATGTACTCCCCTACCCTGGCATTACCTCCTTCCTCATCTGCACGACTTTATGCGGATTGGACTAAGACTGATGGCGTGAATGATATAAAATTCCTTAAAACGCTAACGCCGGAGTTGGATACAACTTCAGTGCTGGATCAGTCCGGTAAGCCAATCCTGTAGGTGGGGCAGGTAGGTCTGGGTCCGTGTGTGGACTGGGAGATTGAGGCGCAGCAGTTCGCAGCAACAATAACATCTAAATCCTCCCATCAAATTCCTCAAGACAACCATATTTGGTTTTCATTGCCAATTAATCAAGCCGAAGGGGTTCCGCCTGCAATATTTGAGTTCCTTTCCGCCCCTAAGTTGTCACTGTGGGACCTGCATGAGCCCTTTTCCACCCCTCCTCCGGCACATCTGGATAGAGACTTTAAGTTGAGAAACAAAGCATACAGACTCTATTCCCAATTTCTACTCAGTCGCCAAATAGCCCAGTCCCTCACTAGAACTATTGCTGCTATTACTGATCATGATGTTAAGAAGGCCACGGACTTATCCCGGCGGCTTCTTTTGCAAAATTCTATCCAATCTTTGGGGGACGTAAGGATAGCCTTGTTGGAGGCTGTCCGTGCACGTCAGGACCTGAGAGTCTAGATGGTGAAAAAGTTACCGGACGACATTGGCCGCCGGGTAACTCTTTCCCCTGTGTTAACATCATTTTTACTTAGCCCTGAGACTTGGAAGGCTGTATACAATATGGTAGACAGCATGAAGCCGAGTACTTCCCAGGCTAGGGAGGAGCATTTCAAGTTTCCAAAACCGTACTCCAAGCCTAAGAGCAGTGGTAAATCCAAGCCCAGTGGGTCTAAGCCCTTTCAGGGCCCTATGTCTCCCCCGGCACAAGGAAGTACTCAGCTGAAGCCTAAACAGGGAAAACAGTCAGGGAAATGGTATAAGAACAAGTCACAACACAGATCAGGTCAGGGATCGACGTCTACCAAAACCAGTCGGCCGTCTAATCCTACCCCACCACCATAAAAAAAATAGTCACAGTACAAACTCTCTCACTCCCGGGGCCTATCGAGGGCGAGTTGGATCCGAGGGTAGTTCCAACGGACAAGCCCAGTCAAGTAACGGGGTCATTACGGGCGTGTCACCTGGCCTGGCCCCGGCGAACTTGGGCAAGGACAGTGGTATGCAAGGGCATCACCTGGCGGTGGCTCCGGCGACCTCGTTTACGTCAAACTCTAGAAGTCAATCATGTTTCTTTAGAGGTGGAGTCACTAGTCCAGGAAATGATCACCAAGCGTATCATTGTCCCGGTCAATCCAACTTGCCCAGTCCAGACTTTTTCTCGTACCAAAGAGGGACAGTATTCAGATGAGACCAGTCGTAGACCTGTCTTGTTCGAATCGACACATTCACAACACATTGTTCAGGATGCTCACTGTGAATCACATCAGGCTAACACTTCTGCCTATTGGCATGTCCTGGTAAACAAAAGGTTCCAGAAATACCTCGCATTGAGGATCAGGCAAGAGACTTATATCTTTCAGAGAATGCCATTCGGGTTGAACCTTGCACCGAGAATATTCACAAAATTAGTCCGGCAGGCCCTCATGCCGATATTAAATCAGGGAATCAAGGTGTTGTGGTACCTAGATGACTGGCTGGTAGTGGCGGAGTCAGAGAGTCTATGCAACATCCATGTCAATCACATTATAAACCATGTACAATCCCTAGGCTTTCAAGGTCAACTTGGCAAAGTCGCATCTTGTTCCCACTGTTATGACCGGCACTACGAAATAAACAAGGGCACTTAATAATGGACTAGATGATAGGCTATATCTGCAACAACGGTACGCTAATTCCAAACCCTCGAACTATTACGCCGGTGAACAAAACACTTAAACCCTCCAGAGTTAATCTACTGGATAACGGGGTATCAATTAACTGGGTTTTAGTGCACTTCTACAAAGGCTTTCCGGTGACGGCAAAGCCTACTCACAACAGGAGTACTTTACGTTAATAAAATGCTCTCAAGTAATAACAATGCTTAAATAAACTATAACAAGATTTAATAAAGGAGTATATGCTTACGTTAACTTTAGTGTGAGTTGTACTCAACACTAAACTCTTCAATGCTCTATGAAAACACTGGAAGTCTAGTCCTACAGCAAACAGATATGGAATCTTCTGAAAACGTCTGATGCTCTAAGATGCTCGTCGAATATAGAACAGAAATCATGCAGGGGCAGGACACCAAAGCATGTATCTTAAATACACCAATAAGTAGGATACATATATATAAAACAAGGGAGTGCAACAACTCTGTGACAGCACTAATAATAGCCACTCAAAACAGTACTTCCTTAGCCAAAGAAACAGCCATACTGGGTTGTGCACCATGCATCAACCTAGGCTAAAATAATACGTGAATAATTCCTAAAGCATACACAGTTAAAGTTAATAAACACAATGCTGTCTTTCTAACTAATAAAGTCTAGCAGCGGTATAAAAGGTACCAGGAGGCTAGTTAGAGCGCAAGCACGCTCGTAGCCTACTGTCTCCCCTTGAACAGATTTCCCTTATGTTACGTTAAGTGACTAGGAGGCTCTCTTGGTAAGTCCAGATCTCAAGTATCTGGTTTTGCCCTGGCGCTCCACAAATGTCAACAAAAATGAGGTAGCAAACCTACAAGCAAGAGTAGGCAAAAACCCTTCGCTTGTATGCTGCTACACTCGCAAAGGAAAAATATGCACAAGGGTTACAGAGCTACCTAGCTCCGTCGAAGTCATACAGGCTCTGACTTGCCACATAAATAACTCAGACAACGACCAAGGATACCCTCCACTGTCTAGCATTAAATAGTAGGAAAGAACAATTAGAAGCACCCAATGATAATATGACTCCATGTGACTATGACTAATAATCCCTAAAGCTAGTGCAAAACATATATGTGAGAACTGGTGGTGCTGGTAATACGACTGGCCGACTATGGAAGTCGTATGCAGAACCAGAAGGGATAAGTAATTGAATAAAGATGAGAAGTATTGGAAAAGAAGAAGTTCAGAGAGAAACAGTAGTACAGGGGGTTAGATTGGGGACAGATTGCAAGGGACGTCTAGGACCAAGCACACCATGCCAAGCTCTAAGGAGACACGCGGGCAGGAGCCCCCCAGCACCAACACTAGGACAGCGGCACCCAATCACAGACCACTACGTCATGAAGAGCAAGCGTCCTATGATGTAGCCAGGCCCGCCGGCCAATCAAGGGCGTGGGAAACCCCGCCCGAGCGAGGGAGGCACACGTACATACACACGCACATATTACCACCTCGCTGCCTCCTTCGTTCTCTCTCTCCTTAACTTCACACTTCACATCTTATACTCTATCACTAATATAAAATACTTCCAAGTGTCACAGACAAGAATAAAGACCACCACTGATCTGTCTGTGACATCTGAATACTAAGAAAGAAAGAACATCATTCTACGATTATTATAGCCCATTTCACTGCCCTGGCGAGCGCTAGCGAGTACGAGCACATTCTGGCAAGCTGGCCAGCGTAACACCCCGCCCAAGATGTGGGATGTTTGAACCTCAGGTAAACGCCACATCTGACCAGACAGAATGCTCATCAACCCCGCCTCACCCAGCTACTCCCCCAAGTTGTAAAAACAAGGCACAATCACTAACAGAAAACACTTCATTATATAAAACAAAATCTACGCAACACTTCCCCAAAATAATAGTATAGCTTATCAATATTACACTCAACGAGCAAGCTTCACCCAGCCTAGCCTACTAAGACAAAAACACAGGATGTCTTAGATTCTTGCTGTAACATACTGCACTTATATACTATCAAAAAGAAAGAGTTTTTATGTGAGGTTTTTTATATTTTTAATAGTGTTTTTGGTGGCTTTGCTCTACAGGGGCAAGCCTAATTTTTCTCCACTCTCAAACAAACACTGACTGAACGGCGAGGGTGCTCCTTAACCCATGGAGCCCCGGCTAGTTTTGTAATGTTTGTTCACCAGAACCCGGCCGGTTTTCAAAAAATTGTTTTATTCCAGAAACAATAGCGAATGGGTTAGGAATGAAGGAAAAACCACGAAAAAATGCTCAAAAAGCTTAAAGAATGGTCCTACAGAGCCCCCGAAAACGTATTTTACAAGAGTAAAAAATTGAAGGCAATTACCCCCAAAAAACAGGTTATTGCATGCTCACGCGCACGCACGTGGACTTTGAGAGTTTTCAACCATCGGCACGGTTGCGTGAGATACGTACACAGTTCCCATACAAATCTGAGCCCTCTTGAGTGGCTACACCTGAGGTTACGGTCGGCGCAATTAGGGTGACGCGCCAGGCGCGTCTCTGGGGCTGTGCGTTACATACATCGCCGACGCGTCAGACGCATTGCTGGGGCTGTACGGGTTAAGACATACCCTCCCGTGACAAACAATCAGCCAGAACATTATCAGAGCCCTTAACATGCCACACATCCAACTTGTGTTCCGGCAGCAAATCAACACCTGACACTGATAAACTGCCCAGTTCATCACAAGACTGGCACTTCTCTTCGCTCTTTCAGGCAACGGGACCTGTCAATAACCTTTCACTATTTCTACCTTAGTGATAAACGAGGCAGCCCCGATGCGGTCTATGGGGTCGTCAACTCTGGATAAGGTATAGGCGTCTGTAAGGGATGATGCACCAACACTCTTGCAAACAACACAAACACGGATCTTGCCACTCAACTCAGGTTGCAAAGTCACTGGCAACGACCACTCACGATATCCTTTATCCCTCAGACCCTTTTTCAACATGTAGTCCAGCTCTGCTTTCACAAAAGGCTGTCGAGCAGGATTTATACGGTAGGGAGCCAATTTGAGCCTTGCACTGTCTCCAGCCTCCATGTCGGGTTCTACCCCGTACATCAGGCTTGGAGAATCAACAAACATGCGGACGTACTGCCACAGCCTAGTAAACAACTTCTCTTGGCGCTTAGGAACAAGAGGTTGCAACTTATCTCGAATAACAACATGCCTAGTGCCCTCCCACAACCCAGCCGGGACCATAGTTTCTACACTATAGTCTCCCTCCTTCTCCACCTTTGTCCCTAGAACAGCCAGGTCATGAGAGGGACAATCTGTACCACCTGTGCAGTCACTCCCATAGTTCATAATTGCTAAGGCTTCCCCGCCGATACCGTACATGCGCACCCCCGCATTCCTTGCGACTACACCTACCGGCGCAGCATCACCGCCTTCAGCACCACGGCCAGATACAGTCGGTCTATAGTAGGGCTGTTGCATTCGACTAGAGCAGCATTGGGAGGCTATGCGACGACCGGGCGCATCCACTCCACAGCCAACCTCACCAATCTGCTCAATGTCCTGATTCTGACCACCACCCTTAGCAGTCATGGGTCAACCCTGACCTGACAACCATGCCAAAGCCTTGTCGCCCACCTTGAACCACTGAAACAATGAGGCCAACGGTTTACTAACACTCAAGTGACCTGCCAGCGGAACATCGTGCACCGCATGAGTTGTGAGGCCTGGGTGCTCAGCACAAACAGTGGGGTATGAACTGAGCAGGGGCTGGATCGCTGCACGCTGCTGCTCAGGCAGGTGCTCAAGCGCTTCCACAGCCACCTGACTCGTGTCCCCCGCCCACTGCTCCGCCGAGACATGACAATCCCAACTTTCCTCCACCTGTGCTCCACTGTCCCCCTCTCCTTCTCCACCTTGGCCGCTGCAGACCAACACAGGGATAGTAGGCTGCTCAGGTGGTTGCCTCACAAACTCCTTTAACAGGTTCACATGACATGCTTCCCCGTCCTCATCGAGTTCAATAGCCCCGTTCCCACAACTCTCAAGCCCAGGATCTTCTACTTGCAACTGACATATATCCGAGGGTGCCAACCTATCTAAATGCTCCTGAAGCAACTTGTGGCCACCCCCGATACTGGGCTGCTCAAGCCTTGCCTGCTTCGCCTGGGAACTACTCTGTCGCGGAGTGCCATCACGCCCTACCATGTCACTAGGGCGGGACAGGTTCTGGTGCCACTCCGGAGCTCAACTTTGGTGCAAGTACCGAGTCACCAAGGAGTGTCGCTGGGTCCAAACTCTCAACCCGACCTGCCTTGACTTTCTCCTTCCGACCCTTCCTCCGCTGGTCTGAAACTTGGGTACTAGGCTGTGACACCTGAGCGGACTGAGATCTCTCGAGCCCCTCTTGCCCCTCCCTACTCGTGTCGGCCTCCCTCTCGGCAACGACTAAGGGTGGAACCTCGGAAGTGAGCACCGCAAAGTAATTACCGAGAAGGAGGTCGACCCCCTCAACTGGCAACTTCTCCACAACACCCACATCCAACTCCTGTGTCACACCATCCACCTCAAGCTCCACTCTGACCAGCGGGTAAGACCGCGTAGCATTGATGCCTTGAACCACCACAACCCGAGCCGCGTTAATAGGCTTGCCAGTGAAGTTCTGAATAAGTGTCTGGGAAGCGCCCGTATCACGCAGCAACTCAAGCCTATGCTCCACACCAGCCCACCTCACAGTGCCGTGCCCCCTATGACCACAAAAAACATCTCGGATGGGTGACGAGCCCTCCTGCTGCTTCTGCACTGGCTGTGACCTCGCAACCGACTGTTTACCCCGGGCAAACGCGGAAGACCTCAAAGACCCACCGATGTTGCTCACTAGTGACACCACTGCTGTAGGCGGTGTGCTCGGACATGAGCGCGCAATATGCCCCTTCTCATGACACTTGAAACACTCCACTTCGCTCTTGGACTTCCTCTGAGGTGAGGAAGGGCCTTGGCCTTTCTTTAACGGGAAGGGTTTCGACTTGGGATCATAATTGGCAACAGTACTCTTAAATGGATAATTAGTTGTGTCATTAATTCGGGGGGGTGGAGTTGTACGCCCCTGGTTACCTGCCTCAGCTCTCTGTGCAGACCCGCACCCACGAATCAATGACACCCTGAGGTCAGCCAGCTCAGCCGCCTTCTGCAGAGTTTTTGGTTGCTTTTCTTTCAGGTTAAGAGTCAAGTCACTGCCAGTACATTTAAAAAATTGCTCTAACAACACTAGTTGCTTCACTGCATCAAAAGTAGTTGCCTTCTCCGACCTCAGCCAATTTTCAAATGCATCTGACAGCTCTCTAGCGTGTTCCTGGAAAGTACTCTCCTTTCTTTTAGGAACAGCCCTAAACTTCAGCCTATAGGTCTCTGGCTGCAACTCATACGCCCTCAGGACAGCCTCTTTCAATGCTTCATAATTCACGCAGGAATCTAGGGGCAAAGCATCATACGCCTTGAGTGCTTTCCCCGTCAAACGTGACAAAACAAGGGCTGCCCACTTCTCCTCAGGCCATTGGTGCTCCCGGCACTTTTTCTCAAAACGGAGGAAGAATTCTGTAACTCCTAACTCATCAAACACTGGAACCAACTTTAGTAGATGCGACAGGGACTGGTCATGGGCTCGACCCCCCTGGACGACCCGGTTCCTTGTCACCTCTACACGAGTTTTCTCTAGATCAACATCGGCACAATACCTTTCAGACTCAAACTTAAGCTCAGCCTCTCGCTGCTGCTGCTGCTGCCTGAGCTCAGCCTCATGCTTTCGCTGCTCGAGCTCAGCCTCATACTTCCGCTGCTCGAGCTCAAGCTCAGCCTGTCGCTCCTGCTGCTTAAATTTGGCGAGCTCGAGCTGAAACAACATCTCGGAAGACAAACCCTGAGGAGGGGGTGCTACTATTGGGGACCCACCCCTTGAATCACCTAGAGGCATACCCAACCACCAGCGGCCATCGGCCTGCGGGAACCTACCCGGCTCCTGAGCCCGAGGGGGCGCCATGATAGGAGTCGAGTGGAATGGGGGCTGGCCCGAAGGTGCCCCAGCTCCCGCTCCACCCGAAGCCCCATGCACCCCACCGAGCACCCAGGTAACCAGCTCACCTCTCGACAAACCGCTAGTACCGGAAAACCCTAAGACCATGGCTACACACTGCAGTCCGTACCGGTCCAGCCCCGACACCCGGTCCGCCGACACAGGCTCCCCCCCCAAAATCTGAGCATCCTCCTCATTGTTCACCACCCGAACGCCGTTTAACAACTCCACCTTCTCCACCTCCTCGCCTGTCTCTCGCACTGTGCCCTCACTATGCTCAGACCCGTCCAGTGACATGATGGAGTCAACAAAAAAAAAATCTCAAGTCAAGACAAAATTAGCCAAACTCTCGCGTAGCTTTATTCACAAAAAAATATTCGAAGATGTTCTTGAGTGCAATACTAGGTCACCAATAAACTCCAACAAGTTCTATATATCCTCAAAACAATGCCCACTGCCAACACTGCGAGAAATAAATTCAACCCCAAATGGCAATAAGATTTCTCCAAAAAAAAAACTGCAATATTCAGTTCACTATACTTGGTCTATGATAGGCTATATCTGCAACAACGGTACGCTATTTCCAAACCCTCGAACTATTACGCCAGTGAACAAAACACTTAAACCCTCCAGAGTTAATCTACTGGATATCGGGGTATCAATTAACTGGTTTTAGTGCACTTCTACAAAGACTTTCCGGTGACGGCAAAGCCTACTCACAACAGGAGTACTTTACGTTAATAAAATGCTCAAATAAACTATAACAAGATTTAATAAAGGAGTATATGCTTATGTTAACTTTAGTGTGAGTCTGTACTCAACACTAAACTCTTCAATGCTCTATGAAAACACTGGAAGTCTAGTCCTACAGCAAACAGATATGGAATCTTCTGAAAACGTCTGATGCTCTAAGATGCTCGTCGAATATAGAACAGAAATAATGCAGGGGCAGGACACCAAAGCGTGTATCTTAAATACACCAATAAGTAGGATACATATATATAAAACAAGGGAGTGCAACAACTCTGTGACAGCACTAATAATAGCCACTCAAAACAGTACTTCCTTAGCCAAAGTAACAGCCATACTGGGTTGTGCACCATGCATCAAACTAGGCTAAAATAATCCGTGAATAATTCCTAAAGCATACACAGTTGAAGTTAATAAACACAATGCTGTCTTTCTAACTAATAAAGTCTAGCAGCAGTATAAAAGGTACCAGGAGGCTAGGCAGAGCGCAAGCATGCTCGTAGCCTACTGTCTCCCCTTGAACAGATTTCCCTTATGTTACGTTAAGTGACTAGGAGGCTCTCTTGGTAAGTCCAGATCTCAAGTATCTGGTCTTGCCCTGGCGCTCCACAAATGTCAACAAAAATGAGGTAGCAAACATACGAGCAAGAGTAGGCAAAAACCCTTCGCTTGTATGCTGCTACACTCGCAAAGGAAAAATATGCACAAGGGTTACAGAGCTACCTAGCTCCGTCGAAGTCATACAGGCTCTGACTTGCCACATAAATAACTCAGACAACGACCAAGGATACCCTCCACTGTCTAGCATTAAATAGTAGGAAAGAACAACTCAATAATTAGAAGCACCCAATGATAATATGACTCCATGTGACTATGACTAATAATCCCTAAAGCTAGTGCAAAACATATATGTGAGAACTGGTGGTGCTGGTAATACGACTGGCCGACTATGGAAGTCGTATGCAGAACCAGAAGGGATAAGTAATTGAATAAAGATGAGAAGTATTGGAAAAGAAGAAGTTCAGAGAGAAACAGTAGTACAGGGGGTTAGATTGGGGACAGATTGCAAGGGACGTCTAGGACCAAGCACACCATGCCAAGCTCTAAGGAGACACGCGGGCAGGAGCCCCCCAGCACCAACACAAGGACAGCGGCACCCAATCACAGACCACTACGTCATGAAGAGCAAGCATCCTATGATGTAGCCAGGCCCGCCGGCCAATCAAGAGTGTGGGAAACCCCGCCCGAGCGAGGGAGGCACACGTACATACACACGCACATATTACCACCTCGCTGCCTCCTTCGTTCTCTCTCTCCTTAACTTCACACTACACATCTTATACTCTATCACTAATATAAAATACTTCCAAGTGTCACAGACAAGAATAAAGACCACCACTGATCTGTCTGTGACATCATGAATACTAAGAAAGAAAGAACATCGTTCTACGATTATTGTAGCCCATTTCACTGCCCTGGCGAGCGCTAGTGAGTACGAGCACATTCTGGCAAGCTGTCCAGCGTAACACCACACGGGTAATTCAGTGGATAGGGCTGGTCTGGGACACAGCAAATCTTACTCTCAGTCTGAGCAACAGATTTCGAAAGAATTTGTTTTTGTTTCTCCACAGTCTGACTACCATGAGAAGGACATGGGAGTCCCTGGTCAGCTCTCTCAGTTGGATTCAACTAACTGTAAAGTTGGGCCGATTTAAAGTAAAGAGGTTAATCTTGGAAGGAAACAAACATTTCCCGCTATTGCCGGCGGGAAAGTTGTGGAAAATTCCTCCATTAATTCACGACTTACTGTCGGTCTGGGCGAGGAGAGAAACGTTGAACTCAATAATGACGTGGGCTTCTCCCCCACCTAAGGTATGGGTAGACACAGATGCTTCAGGGACAATAGGCTGGGGTTATCAGTCGAGCCTAGGTCATCAGGGTCAGGGTCTTTGGTCCAAAACCGAGAATTTTCATAACAACGAGCAAGAGCTCTTAGTCCCTTTATTTTTCCTTCAAACCCATGGCTCCTCCTTGCGGGGGAAATCAATAGCGTTTCGAATGGACAATATGAATGCGGTATCCTGCATTCAAAAGCAAGGGTCAACGAGGTCTTGGAAGTTGCTAGAGTTGTCAGAAGAGATTTTTGTTCTGGCCGAAGAGCTGAACATTCATCTCCATGCTTCATACCTCCCAGGCGTAACGAACGGCTGGGCAGACGCTCTGTCCCGGCGACAGAGCACCAAAGTAGAATGGGCAATCAAGCCAAACATCTTCAACCAGATGATTGCAGAGCCATACCATCCACAAGTGAATCTTTTCGCGTCCAAGGAAAACCACAAGCTTCCTTTCTACCTAACCCGCCGGGAAATGACTTCGGCGGGGGGTCCAGACGCATTGTTGGAGGACTGGAACAGGTGGAATTCCATCTATCTATTTCCGCCTCCAGCCGCTTCACTCATGTGTCAGGTACTTCACAAACTACGGGGTTACCGGGCCTTAGTCTCGATGATCGCGCCTCTATGGCCGGCTCAGGTGTGGTACCACCAATTAAAAATGTGGTGCGAGAACCCAGTGACACTCCCGATCTCGTACTTCCACTTGGAGACAATTGGCAACCTAAAGACCTCGCTGACTGTTACCTTTTGGACATTCAGAATGCCAAATGGTTAACTCCGTATGGAGAAAGCATCACTAATAAATTTCTAAATCAGTACACTCTTTCTACCAGGCGACAATATCAATCTCATTGGAAGTCTTTCACAACCTGGATAGTAGAAACGGCGCAAACTGACGCATCAGTAGCTTTGGTTTTCAAGTATTTGGACTATTTGTTTGAACAAAAGCGCCTTTCTGTAGTTACACTGAATAATCATTTGTCTGCTATCAGAACCCCCTTTTATGACTTAACAGGGCTATCTATACCGCAGGCGGAGGAGAAAGGGTTCATGAGGGCATGTTTTAAGCTCATGCCTACCTGGTCACTTCACAAAGCTTTGTCTTTGCTTCATTCACGCAAGTATAATCATGCGCCGGATTTTGACTCACTATTAAAGAAGGCTGTGTTCCTTATGGCTTTGGCCACAAGTAACAGGGTGTCTGAGCTGGCAGCGATGAGCAACGAACCTAATTGCCTCAGGTTTGGGAGACTCAATGTTAATGTACAAATTGCTCCATCTCCCACTTTTGTTGCGAAGAACGAACATAGTGAGAATGTATTTTCTGATCTTACAGCCCCGGCGCTCAAAAGTGGGGACACATACCATGTATTATGCCCGGTCCAGGCTTTAATAAAGTTTCTGAGAGTGTCACGGCCCCAACAGCAGGGAGCCTTATGGGTTAATGGTGCAGGTAATCGCGTCACGAGTAGAAATTTGGCTTCTTTACTCGTAGATGTAATTCGTGAAAGTAATCCCGGTGTAGTGGGAAAGGCCCACGACATCAGGAAATGGGCAGTTTCGTTACTTTTCTTGCATAATTATTCAATTGGTGACATAGCCAACACTAAGTTGTGGGCTTCCAATCATACTTTCATGACGTGATACCTATCTGTGGCTTTGGATAAACTAAAATGTACCTGTGTGGCCTTGCGCCAGCGGGTGTAGTTGGTCTGTGTGCTACTAAATTTAAGAATAATCTTAATGGTGAAAAGGATGGGGGGGGGGGGTTTGCTGGAGAGCCAAGACCCCTAGAGTCCTAGACCCTCCGCCTGACTATGTGATAAGTTCACGAGCTGTGATACTTGATGAGTCGAGCTGGTTATACAGCTCAAAATTTAAATTTTTGTAAGATATCTTTAATAGTTGCAGTTATAGGATATTAAGTATAAGTTGTACAACATATAAATTTGTACAAATTAATTTTAAGGACAAAAGATATAATCAAATTATTTATTTGTGCCTTTAAATGTTGGACAAGAATAAAGACATTCTTGGAAAATATTTGTATTGAATCTCAATGTGATATTCTTTAACATATGTACCTGTATGGTTACTTATAAGCAGACCTTCTTCGAAGCAACACCTGCTTTTTTTCAATTTTTTCTAAAAATATTGTATGTACACAATAAACTTAAGATTGTTATATGATTTTTTTTCTCTACCTATGGTCATTTGTTAGTGGGTTAGATATTGTCACGAATGTCCCCCTCTAGACTTGAGGTATCAAGCATATTGTCAATGATGGAGGGACCATTAATAAATTATAGGTTTGAGTCCCAGAGGGAAAAATGAAAACCAAATATTTAGTAGTGGCCCCGAAATCATTGACGATGTAGGGCCCTCCCTTCCATACCCTTCCCATTCGTTGTTGTCTTAAGTTTAATCTTGATATATCATTGAAGGAGGAATGGCGTTGCTTGGTTCAGCGTCTCGTGCAGAATCCGCAAAAGACATCCACGAGTTGGAAAGCCTTAATATAACAATTATTAAGTTAATTTTAATTTTTTATTTTTTACAAAGTTTTTTCGTAGTGAGTACCCAATCATAAAGACGATTCCATAATAGAATTAGAGTTGCACTTATGATGTTAGTACTCTTTCCCCTGCGGCGGGTGTTTCAAACAGGCTGACCGCGGGTGTTTGAAAGAGAGCTATTATTTAATAGGCATATCGTCAATGATTTCAGGGCCACTACTAAATATTAGGTTTTCATTCTTCCCTCCGGGACTCAAACCTATATTAGTTCCAGAAGTGTGTAAGTTGGTTGCGGAGCTTAGTGGTCCTCATGATGAAGCTAGAACTCGTGTTGTGGATGATGCTACCATCCAGCATGAGCCACAGCGCCTAGCAGTCAGGCTAGCTATCATTCTGCTGGGCCCCGGAGTGGAGCAACAACTCCAGAACTAGGTAATACTGTATTTAGGTAGTCTCTCACTATTACCACAGTGCCTGCTACCATGCCTCCACCGTCAGCTTTTAACCCTATCAGTACAGCCCTTTCATTCTCACAGGGCTATGTTTATGCCCCTATGGCCAGTACATTTGCTTCGAGTTATGCTAGCAATCCCCATTATCTTCCTTCGTCCCCCCATGTGTTGTGGGCCACACCCCAGCATTTCACTGCCACTCGTACGGTGGGTGCCCAGCACAATGTTACCCCTTTCACACCCCAGCATTTCACTGCCACTCGTACGGTGGGTGCCCAGCACAATGTTACCTCTTTCACACCCAGCATTTCACTGCCACTCGTACGGTGGGTGCCCAGCACAATGTTACCCCTTTCACACCCCAGCATTTCACTGCCACTCGTACGGTGGGTGCCCAGCACAATGTTACCCCTTTCACACCCCAGCATTTCACTGCCACTCGTACGGTGGGTGCCCAGCACAATGTTACCCCTTTCACACCCCAGCATTTCACTGCCACTCGTACGGTGGGTGCCCAGCACAATGTTACCCCTTTCACACCCCAGCATTTCACTGCCACTCGTACGGTGGGTGCCCAGCACAATGTTACCCCTTTCACACCCCAGCATTTCACTGCCACTCGTACGGTGGGTGCCCAGCACAATGTTACCCCTTTCACACCCCAGCATTTCACTGCCACTCGTACGGTGGGTGCCCAGCACAATGTTACCCCTTTCACACCCCAGCATTTCACTGCCACTCGTACGGTGGGTGCCCAGCACAATGTTACCCCTTTCACACCCCAGCATTTCACTGCCACTCGTACGGTGGGTGCCCAGCACAATGTTACCCCTTTCACACCCCAGCATTTCACTGCCACTCGTACGGTGGGTGCCCAGCACAATGTTACCCCTTTCACACCCCAGCATTTCACTGCCACTCGTACGGTGGGTGCCCAGCACAATGTTACCCCTTTCAAACCCCAGCATTTCACTGCCACTCGTACGGTGGGTGCCCAGCACAATGTTACCCCTTTCACACCCCAGCATTTCACTGCCACTCGTACGGTGGGTGCCCAGCACAATGTTACCCCTTTCGCCCAGTTTCCTCCTTTTTTTTTTTTTTTTTTTTTTCTATATTCCAGCTTACTTCCTCTCGGGCATAGGCTGAGAGCCTTAACATTCACCGCTTTACAATGAACAGTGAAGCCCGTGAGGTCTTGTTCCAGTCTAGGGAGTGAGACATGTGAAGCACGTAGAGTACAACGAGCACCTGCCATCTTGCCTTCACATGAGGCACGGTGCTCACTCATGGCCCGAAACGACCCCATCTCTGAAGCCACCTCGTTCCCGTGCTTCACTGTCTCATCCCCTACACTCGGACTCTTACACTTACACACACACAACGCCACCTGTTGAGCTGATAACTCACCAGGCATTGCACCCCTATAGCATATTTTGAATATGGGAATATTCATACAGTGCTATTTAATCAGGGAACAATGAGGGTATTTTATTGACGTTTCGGTGGGCTTGTGGTAATGCACTGATACTATAACCCCAATAGGGTCATGAAGGAGTCCAGAGGTTGAGCTTCAGTTAAAGAAAATGGAGTTGGAACAGAGAGAGAGAGATAGAGAGAGAAAAGAGAGAATTGAGTTGAGGAAGATAGAGATGGAGGAGAATAGAATACAGGCCGATTTGGAGAAGTCGAAGTTGGAAACTAGTGGGCAAGGACGACAGGGGAATAATGCTGGGCATGCATCTAAAAAGGAGGCAGAAGAGGTCCTGTTGTCTCGACGGCTGAAACTCTTGCCGCCCTTCGATAAACTTAAGGTCACAGAGTGGTTCTTACGTTTTGAGAAGAAGGCCCACGAGTATCAGTGGCCGAGGCAATGCTGGGTAGTGTTGGTGTCCAATGTATTAAAAGGCAAGGCTCTTGATGCATACGATCGTCTAGAAGTGCAGGAGTTAGAGTATGACGTACTTAAGGAGGCTGTGTTAAAAGCCTACGAGCTTCATCCTGAAGCTTACTGACTAGCGTTCAGGGGGGCTCGGAAGCGGCAGGGGAATTGCATGTGGAATGTGCCAGGTACCTGCGCGATATTCTAGCTAAGTGGTTGCACTCAGAAACAGCTAATACTTTTGAGGCGGCTTGTGAGGTTTGGCTGATGGAGCAGTTTACCAGCATAGTTGAAGGGGACATTGTGGCAAAATTAAAAGGAAAGCAGCTTAAATCATTAAGGGAAGCAGCAGTTTGGGCTGATGACTTTGCACTAGCCCAGCGTAGCAGTGGCAAGGGAGTGTTTTGTGGCACAGGAGAGACCGACCTGTGCACCAAGCAGCCACGGTATTCGCTCGCCCTTCATCACCCAAAGGTACCACAAATAAGACACACCATTATAACTAGGCTGACAACCAGCGAGCTTCTACGGAAGTGCCATGTTACTTTTGCAAACAATTGGGTCATTAAAACCCTCAGTGTGCTAAGTGGAAGGCTACCCAGGGACCCAAGGCTGTCCAGTTGGTGGCGACACTAGGGGAGGTGCCTGTGAAAGGCGAGCCAGGTACGGGTGAGTCTGGGGGGCAGTGTAGGCCAGCGGTAAGCAGTGTTGTAAGCACCACGCTGCCCCAGATGGTATCACCACCTGAGCATAACCAGACTTCCCCTGATTGGTGTCGGCCATTCATACATACTAATAGCACTATCATCCCCGAGTAGGATAAACCCCGACTCTGAGACAGTAGATATTTGTTTTATATATACAGTATATATATATATATATTTATTCATATTGTTAAGAGGGGAGGTTCGGGGAATGCAGATGCTCAAATAGCCTAGCCCACAACACTGTCCAAAGAGAAACGCTGTTGCAAAAAGACAACAATGCTGTAATCCTGCACCCAACAATGCACACCATACTGCACTAACCCTGCAACAGACACGCTCTTAATATCTGACTCAAACACCAAGACACGCAGGTTCTCTAGGAAAACGGGTTATCTTCCTCTTTGCTCTATCAAAGCAGTAATAAAAGGAGACACAAAAAATATCTACTGTCTCAGAGTTGGGGCTTATCCGACTTGGGGATGATAGTGCTATTAGTATGTTGGAGTACTTCACAGGTTATTCTAAACTGCACAAAATCGGTAAAATAAAATGCTGCTAGACTCACAGAACAAACCATATAATCCCCAATCGCCAGGAATTGAGAATAATATGAATCAAAAACCATGGAAAGAGTCTCATGCAGCAGCCCAACAATACACAAGGGTTGGCATCTCAGTAGGTTGTGGCTGGCTTCTAAGAGCCACCGAACAAACCACTGTAGATGCCAACCTCAATAATACATACGATACACATACAATAAGAAATAACAATGCAGTAGAATAAAGGAAAAGAAATGGAAGAAAACAGGTGTGAAGCTCAAATCTAGATTGCCAAATGGCTGCAGTAATTCTATCTAACAAAATGCAATTAAATCTTATATTTAAACTATTAATGTTAGGACAAAACTTTAAAGCTCAAACTGACACCAGCCTTTCCCTGCTATTATCCAATAAGGAACAAAATATATATGCGGTATTAAGGGAGCTACATGAGCAAGCCCAACAACACAGAGCAGCGTATGTTGTCGGTTAACCCGGCAACGGCAAGAAAGCTCATAAGAAGTTTTACTGGGCGAGGGCGGCAAAGCTCTTAAGAGGGAGGCCTAAAAAAAAACATTTAACCTCTGAAGTGCGCATGGGGGTAATTAGACACCTCTCCCTGTGCGCATGTATTTGAGGTGTTTCCGTCACTAAAATATTCATTGTACCATTAATAGCATTAATACTTATCCATATGTGCCTATTATGGGTTGATTATAAAGGTATTAACCTGAAACAACAATAAAACGAGTGAAAACAGCGTTTGGATGGTCAAAATCGGAGATATAGCCCGCGAGTTGTATAATGTATGGGTGAGGCAAGCTGCTTTCCCGCCAATTTCCCCCAAGGCCACTGAGACACAGTCGATCGATACTCTCTCTCTCTCTCTTGCATTCGCTTGCTATCAGTGATGACCACACCCTGCAACCAGATTTCTAATGTTAGCACGAAAATATACCTCAGAATAAGGGAATAACAGGGAAAATAGGTGATAACTGAAGGAGAGGAGGAAAGTGGGGAAGGAGGGGAGCTAGAGGACTGATATTTTGCATGGCCCAGGGGCCAAACAAATTTTTTTTTTTTTTTTTTTTTTTGTCGATGTCAAAAGTTGATTTTTTTTTTCTCTTACTCTTAAGAGTCTCCCCGCAGTCCGCCGGGGGAACTCTTAAGAGTCTCCCTGCAGTTCCCGGGTTAAACGGCCCCAGTAGCACTAAACAATGTTTTTGTTTTTTTTCTTTTCCCTATACCTCATATCACTCCTCCACATCCCCTCCTTCCTCCCTTTCCCCTCCCCTTTCAATTATCACCTATTTTCCCTGTTATTCCCTAATTCGTTGGAATATTTTTGTGCTAACGTTAGCAAACTGTTTAACTTCAAAAAGTTTAGTTGTATGTGACAATATATATATACTGTATATATATATATACTGTATATAATATATATATATATATATATACTGTATATATATATATATACTGTATATATATATATATATATAATCTTAGAGATGGAACGAATATAAATGATCACTATTTGCAATTGCGAATACGAATGCAAATTTTTGTTGGTAAAATAGGCGAATTCGAATACGAATTGCGAATATTTCAATCTTTCCTTGAAGCAAGAACTCGTAATTCTTTTTATATCACCAACAAACGTTAATTAAATTACTATGAAATTACTTACCGGAAGCTAATGACGATGTGAATGTGTAATTTCTTCAATATCATAAATGAACTGTATGAATTAATTTTGAATATATTGTAAGAGTTCTGGGTGCTTGTTGCTAAGATGGTTTCTCAACCCCGATGTGAATTTTCCTTTCCGAGAAAATTTATTATTGCAAAGCTTACACTTCATTCCACATTAGCGGCCCCAACGCACATCTACACTTATTTATTCGTGTGTTAACTTTAACATTTAATAATTTACATTTTTGTATATCTTCTATTGGTTTCGTGAAAATATTTGCATGTTTGCAAATAGCTATGAAAGGAAATGTGAACACGAATACGAATAGGAATATTGAAAAACATAACGAATATTCGCACATACGAATACAAAACGAATATTCGGTCCATCTCTAAATTATATACTGTATATATACTTTATATATAAATATATGAGATGACGGGGTGGAAAACGACACAGCAGAGGGTGGAAAGAGAAACCACACAGTTTCTCCAAGTTTCCCTTACTCTAATACCTGCAGCGATAACACAGTCTACCCAGCAAGGAAGACATACCAATGCTCTAATCCCTGCAGGTATAGGACAGTCTGCCCGCCCAAAGGTCACCACATCCGGGACCTACCAGAAGTTCGAACCTGGACCAATCACGGAGATACCTGTCCAGCCAATTACAGAGCCTGGGACAAACATCAAAGGCAAATACTCAACAACAGCCGGATTTGTTATTCAACGAAGAAGATTTTATGCAAATGCTGCATAAAGATCCAGTGCAATACCTCTACAGATGGGACCAAGAGAATCACCTTTACAGTACCTCACTTGAGGAGTGGAAATAGTAGAAAAAGAATTAGGAGGAACAAAAGCATGACCTGCAATATAGACAAAGTAGAGAAAGAGTGAATCAAAGAAAAACACTTATCATGCAGCCATGCAAGCCTTTTATATAAATAGTATAATCTTATGAGATAGAGAATAACCTTGTACATGTATTATTAGGGTAAGTATATTGTTAGAATAATGATTACCTTCACAATAAGAGAAATAATGAAATTCTCATGTCCCTACTATTCTAAGATAGGTCAAATTGAGTTCAAATTATCATCCAAATATATCCTGACTGAAGTTGAGGGAATGTCTGCACACACGGGTAATACCTTCCACTAGCTCAGCTTTTAGTGGGTAGAGAACAGTGTTGGCTATACTTTTCTATAGGACAAGCCTGTCCCTATAGTAAAGTCCAACGGGGGTGGCGAACGAGAATGTGTTAGAGGAGCCAGGAGTGACCTTCTCTCGTGTCTGTGAGAGAGGCAGCTCCCTCTGATGACCAGCCGGAGGAAGAACTACGAGTCCTACGTCATCCAGATTCTCCCTCATGGAAATTACTACTCCTCTACACCCATACCCTAAGTGTCTCTGTGTGTTATAAGTTTTGGGAATTATTGTGAAGGTAATATAGAATATGCGAGTGTTCAATTTAACTTTTTCGTAGAGATCCGCTTCTAGGATTCCCCTTGTCAATTTAGTACACGTGTGAGATTAATCGAACTTAGATCCGTACAGTGATTTTATATATAAGTACTGTTTATTATCTATATAAATCGTGTTCAAGCATTTGATAAACTATTTTTACCTACGTCACATAGTTGATACTACACGTGATACTTAGTGAATGCTCTCAGATTTTATTATTTTGTGTTATTATTCATTGTGTGTCCAAGTCGAAATGAGGTGTGTAACGAGAGTAATTTTCCTTCTTAAATCTTAAAACTCAAACTCAGGACAGTGCTACGTACAGTTGTTATAAGAGATTACTTAATATATAAAGTCGCCACCGCTGAAAGTAAAGAACTCGTCCGTTGAGTTAGAATTAATCTGTATTCAAGATATCTAAGTAGTATTAGTTCTTGTGAATAATTTAATCATATACGTTACCCGGGCTATGTAATTCTTTCACCTCCTATTTAGGAATTCAGATTATACATTCCTATAATCATCAAACCTGTATTTCTGGTTATTGATATGTTACTACTTTGTTCTGTGATTAAATTATTATAACGATTATTAAAGTTATAGTAAAGCACTCCTTAGTTCTGCGTTCCATTCAGCAGTTTGTTAATTTATTCAAACTACTTCTGATGCCATAATTATTGGCTATTTATTAAGTTACTAATTTGTTCTATATCTAAGTCATTATAGCTCTTATTAAAGCTATAATAAAGCGCTACCTTCGTTCTGCGTTACATTCAGTAGCTTGTTAATTCATTCAAACTTACTTGTCTATAGCTATTGTACCGCTATAATTTATTCACTATATTTACTGTGAATCTGAATTCCTAACTCCGTGTATTTTTCACTAATTTATGATTGAATTTATTTGTTGTGTATCGTGTGAGAGATTATTCACAATAATCCTTTGATAGTTAAATTCAGATTTAAATTATCATTCCCCCTAGAATAAAGCGAAGTTAATATCTTCTATATTCGATTTAACGTTGCACTAAATCGTATATTTATTTAACCTTACCTCAGTCTGCTTTATGTTTACCCCCTTGAGCGGTACCTGTGAGCGTACACCTGAGCGCGGCCCTATTTGTCTTTGACGCCGCGCATACCTATGCGCATCTGAGTAGTTGACCTCAGCTGCTCACACCTAGCAATTTATTATTCCTCTCGATATACACTTGACCAGTATAGGTATTGTCATCAATATTTATATTACGTGGATTATTTTATGTATTGATATGTTTCATGTTTGTTGCTTTATAAGTGACGCCATTATTCACTAAACAGTAAAACTTATTCAACTCTTTATAAGTCACCTTGAATTCCATTAGACTCCTACTCAATATAGAAGAGATTCTGATGCCCCACTTACCTGTACATTTGCATATGTAATAAAAATGAGTGTAATTATTATGTGTGTTTAGTGTGGTTTGGAGAGTGATTGAGTAATCTAGAAGTAACATTTATCAAGCGAGATATGTTCCTGTTGAGCATTATCAGATTTTAAATATCCGAAACCCGGATTATAATAGAATACATAATAAAACAAGTTGGATTACAACCCGGCATAACACTGGCGGCTGCGGTGTCTCGATACGGCATATCAGCTTTATTGTTCTTTTAATTTGTTGTTACTCAATCGACCTCCGTCGCAAATTTCATCATGGCTGCACTAGACATTGATACATTCAAAGCAGAGGACCAGGATATCAAGACGTACTTAGAAATTGTCAAACCAGTCCTGGATATTATATTCAGAGACTATGAGGAAATTGCAAAGATTCACACGGTAGTGATGCATCTAGGTAAGCATGCGGGTATCGTATCCAGGTATGTGCACGATACTCCTCGGTTAACCTGGGGGCAGTTGGCAAAATTTGCTATTGCTATAGCAGAGCTCAAGGGTTATGAGGAGGACATGCTAAGTGCTAACAAGCCCCAATTCCACAAACCAGTTCACACCATCAATTCTCTTCCTCCTCCTCCCTCTCCTTCCCCTCCTCCCTATACCTCACACCATCACTGCTATAACGCTCTCCTTGCCATCGAGGCCTGTGCTAACAACCCCCAATTCCACAAACCAGTTCACACCATCAATTATCTTCCTCCTCCCCATACCTCACATCACCACCACTATATAACGCTCTCCTTACCCTCACAGACTTGTCCTCGCCCTCTATCACAACCCTTCCCTCCCCACCACCAAAGCAAATCCAAGCAACCTCTAACCCCATCTCAATGCTTTCCCCTTCACCAAATACATTACCTAAGAAAAACTTTCCTCACACATGCCAGAATCACCCACTCTCAACCTCTCGTCTAGCTTCATTACTCCCTACCAACCCCCCTCTCCACCACCAAAGCAGATCCAAGCAACTTTGATCTCCAATAATTCCTTACAAACCTCCGTAATTGTCTCTACCCTCCGTCCCAACATTCCTCACTACCCTCCAACATCTAAGCCCCGCCTCCCCACCGCCAAACTCCGCCGCCTCTCCACCGCTACCCTTACCACCATATCACGCCAGTCATCTAATCTTCCTCCAACAACTAAGCCCCGCCTCCCCACCGCCAAGCCCCGCCTCTCCACTGCTACCCTTACCTCCATACAGCGCCAGTCATCTAAGCTCCACCTCCCTCCCACATCTAAGCCCCACCTCGCCACCACACCACGCAAATCATCTAGGACTCTTCCACCCCCACATCCATCATATTTCCGTCACTAAAATCCACCAAAGTCCTTCACTATCCATGTACAGGCTACCAATTCGCCTCTTCCTTTTCCTCCTACAATTCATCCCTCTCTCATTAGCTTCTCCATCACTCTATCACCTCTTCTTCACACCCTCTCAACTACCAAACTTGTCACCCACCCACCCCCTAATTTAAACGTGACAAAACAAGGGCTGCCCACTTCTCCTCAGGCCATTGGTGCTCCCGGCACTTTTTCTCAAAACGGAGGAAGAATTCTGTAACTCCTAACTCATCAAACACTGGAACCAACTTTAGTAGATGCGACAGGGACTGGTCATGGGCTCGACCCCCCTGGACGACCCGGTTCCTTGTCACCTCTACACGAGTTTTCTCTAGATCAACATCGGCACAATACCTTTCAGACTCAAACTTAAGCTCAGCCTCTCGCTGCTGCTGCTGCTGCCTGAGCTCAGCCTCATGCTTTCGCTGCTCGAGCTCAGCCTCATACTTCCGCTGCTCGAGCTCAAGCTCAGCCTGTCGCTCCTGCTGCTTAAATTTGGCGAGCTCGAGCTGAAACAACATCTCGGAAGACAAACCCTGAGGAGGGGGTGCTACTATTGGGGACCCACCCCTTGAATCACCTAGAGGCATACCCAACCACCAGCGGCCATCGGCCTGCGGGAACCTACCCGGCTCCTGAGCCCGAGGGGGCGCCATGATAGGAGTCGAGTGGAATGGGGGCTGGGCCGAAGGTGCCCCAGCTCCCGCTCCACCCGAAGCCCCATGCACCCCACCGAGCACCCAGGTAACCAGCTCACCTCTCGACAAACCGCTAGTACCGGAAAACCCTAAGACCATGGCTACACACTGCAGTCCGTACCGGTCCAGCCCCGACACCCGGTCCGCCGACACAGGCTCCCCCCCCAAAATCTGAGCATCCTCCTCATTGTTCACCACCCGAACGCCGTTTAACAACTCCACCTTCTCCACCTCCTCGCCTGTCTCTCGCACTGTGCCCTCACTATGCTCAGACCCGTCCAGTGACATGATGGAGTCAACAACAAAAAAATCTCAAGTCAAGACAAAATTAGCCAAACTCTCGCGTAGCTTTATTCACAAAAAAATATTCGAAGATGTTCTTGAGTGCAATACTAGGTCACCAATAAACTCCAACAAGTTCTATATATCCTCAAAACAATGCCCACTGCCAACACTGCGAGAAATAAATTCAACCCCAAATGGCAATAAGATTTCTCCAAAAAAAAACTGCAATATTCAGTTCACTATACTTGGTCTAAGGTCGCCATTTGTTACGACCGGCACTACGAAATAAACAAGAGCACTTAATAATGGACTAGATGATAGGCTATATCTGCAACAACGGTACGCTATTTCCAAACCCTCGAACTATTACGCCAGTGAACAAAACACTTAAACCCTCCAGAGTTAATCTACTGGATAACGGGGTATCAATTAACTGGTTTTAGTGCACTTCTACAAAGACTTTCCGGTGACGGCAAAGCCTACTCACAACAGGAGTACTTTACGTTAATAAAATGCTCAAATAAACTATAACAAGATTTAATAAAGGAGTATATGCTTATGTTAACTTTAGTGTGAGTCTGTACTCAACACTAAACTCTTCAATGCTCTATGAAAACACTGGAAGTCTAGTCCTACAGCAAACAGATATGGAATCTTCTGAAAACGTCTGATGCTCTAAGATGCTCGTCGAATATAGAACAGAAATAATGCAGGGGCAGGACACCAAAGCGTGTATCTTAAATACACCAATAAGTAGGATACATATATATAAAACAAGGGAGTGCAACAACTCTGTGACAGCACTAATAATAGCCACTCAAAACAGTACTTCCTTAGCCAAAGTAACAGCCATACTGGGTTGTGCACCATGCATCAAACTAGGCTAAAATAATCCGTGAATAATTCCTAAAGCATACACAGTTGAAGTTAATAAACACAATGCTGTCTTTCTAACTAATAAAGTCTAGCAGCGGTATAAAAGGTACCAGGAGGCTAGGCAGAGCGCAAGCATGCTCGTAGCCTACTGTCTCCCCTTGAACAGATTTCCCTTATGTTACGTTAAGTGACTAGGAGGCTCTCTTGGTAAGTCCAGATCTCAAGTATCTGGTCTTGCCCTGGCGCTCCACAAATGTCAACAAAAATGAGGTAGCAAACATACGAGCAAGAGTAGGCAAAATCCCTTCGCTTGTATGCTGCTACACTCGCAAAGGAAAAATATGCACAAGGGTTACAGAGCTACCTAGCTCCGTCGAAGTCATACAGGCTCTGACTTGCCACATAAATAACTCAGACAACGACCAAGGATACCCTCCACTGTCTAGCATTAAATAGTAGGAAAGAACAACTCAATAATTAGAAGCACCCAATGATAATATGACTCCATGTGACTATGACTAATAATCCCTAAAGCTAGTGCAAAACATATATGTGAGAACTGGTGCTGGTAATACGACTGGCCGACTATGGAAGTCGTATGCAGAACCAGAAGGGATAAGTAATTGAATAAAGATGAGAAGTATTGGAAAAGAAGAAGTTCAGAGAGAAACAGTAGTACAGGGGGTTAGATTGGGGACAGATTGCAAGGGACGTCTAGGACCAAGCACACCATGCCAAGCTCTAAGGAGACACGCGGGCAGGAGCCCCCCAGCACCAACACTAGGACAGCGGCACCCAATCACAGACCACTACGTCATGAAGAGCAAGCATCCTATGATGTAGCCAGGCCCGCCGGCCAATCAAGAGTGTGGGAAACCCCGGCCGAGCGAGGGAGGCACACGTACATACACACGCACATATTACCACCTCGCTGCCTCCTTCGTTCTCTCTCTCCTTAACTTCACACTACACATCTTATACTCTATCACTAATATAAAATACTTCCAAGTGTCACAGACAAGAATAAAGACCACCACTGATCTGTCTGTGACATCATGAATACTAAGAAAGAAAGAACATCGTTCTACGATTATTGTAGCCCATTTCACTGCCCTGGCGAGCGCTAGTGAGTACGAGCACATTCTGGCAAGCTGTCCAGCGTAACACCACACGGGTAATTCAGTGGATAGGGCTGGTCTGGGACACAGCAAATCTTACTCTCAGTCTGAGCAACAGATTTCGAAAGAATTTGTTTTTGTTTCTCCACAGTCTGACTACCATGAGAAGGACATGGGAGTCCCTGGTCAGCTCTCTCAGTTGGATTCAACTAACTGTAAAGTTGGGCCGATTTAAAGTAAAGAGGTTAATCTTGGAAGGAAACAAACATTTCCCGCTATTGCCGGCGGGAAAGTTGTGGAAAATTCCTCCATTAATTCACGACTTACTGTCGGTCTGGGCGAGGAGAGAAACGTTGAACTCAATAATGACGTGGGCTACTAGCCCACCTACGGTATGGGTAGACACAGATGCTTCAGGGACAATAGGCTGGGGTTATCAGTCGAGCCTAGGTCATCAGGGTCAGGGTCTTTGGTCCAAAACCGAGAATTTTCATAACAACGAGCAAGAGCTCTTAGTCCCTTTATTTTTCCTTCAAACCCATGGCTCCTCCTTGCGGGGGAAATCAATAGCGTTTCGAATGGACAATATGAATGCGGTATCCTGCATTCAAAAGCAAGGGTCAACGAGGTCTTGGAAGTTGCTAGAGTTGTCAGAAGAGATTTTTGTTCTGGCCGAAGAGCTGAACATTCATCTCCATGCTTCATACCTCCCAGGCGTAACGAACGGCTGGGCAGACGCTCTGTCCCGGCGACAGAGCACCAAAGTAGAATGGGCAATCAAGCCAAACATCTTCAACCAGATGATTGCAGAGCCATACCATCCACAAGTGAATCTTTTCGCGTCCAAGGAAAACCACAAGCTTCCTTTCTACCTAACCCGCCGGGAAATGACTTCGGCGGGGGGTCCAGACGCATTGTTGGAGGACTGGAACAGGTGGAATTCCATCTATCTATTTCCGCCTCCAGCCGCTTCACTCATGTGTCAGGTACTTCACAAACTACGGGGTTACCGGGCCTTAGTCTCGATGATCGCGCCTCTATGGCCGGCTCAGGTGTGGTACCACCAATTAAAAATGTGGTGCGAGAACCCAGTGACACTCCCGATCTCGTACTTCCACTTGGAGACAATTGGCAACCTAAAGACCTCGCTGACTGTTACCTTTTGGACATTCAGAATGCCAAATGGTTAACTCCGTATGGAGAAAGCATCACTAATAAATTTCTAAATCAGTACACTCTTTCTACCAGGCGACAATATCAATCTCATTGGAAGTCTTTCACAACCTGGATAGTAGAAACGGCGCAAACTGACGCATCAGTAGCTTTGGTTTTCAAGTATTTGGACTATTTGTTTGAACAAAAGCGCCTTTCTGTAGTTACACTGAATAATCATTTGTCTGCTATCAGAACCCCCTTTTATGACTTAACAGGGCTATCTATACCGCAGGCGGAGGAGAAAGGGTTCATGAGGGCATGTTTTAAGCTCATGCCTACCTGGTCACTTCACAAAGCTTTGTCTTTGCTTCATTCACGCAAGTATAATCATGCGCCGGATTTTGACTCACTATTAAAGAAGGCTGTGTTCCTTATGGCTTTGGCCACAAGTAACAGGGTGTCTGAGCTGGCAGCGATGAGCAACGAACCTAATTGCCTCAGGTTTGGGAGACTCAATGTTAATGTACAAATTGCTCCATCTCCCACTTTTGTTGCGAAGAACGAACATAGTGAGAATGTATTTTCTGATTTTACAGCCCCGGCGCTCAAAAGTGGGGACACATACCATGTATTATGCCCGGTCCAGGCTTTAATAAAGTTTCTGAGAGTGTCACGGCCCCAACAGCAGGGAGCCTTATGGGTTAATGGTGCAGGTAATCGCGTCACGAGTAGAAATTTGGCTTCTTTACTCGTAGATGTAATTCGTGAAAGTAATCCCGGTGTAGTGGGAAAGGCCCACGACATCAGGAAATGGGCAGTTTCGTTACTTTTCTTGCATAATTATTCAATTGGTGACATAGCCAACACTAAGTTGTGGGCTTCCAATCATACTTTCATGACGTGATACCTATCTGTGGCTTTGGATAAACTAAAATGTACCTGTGTGGCCTTGCGCCAGCGGGTGTAGTTGGTCTGTGTGCTACTAAATTTAAGAATAATCTTAATGGTGAAAAGGATGGGGGGGGGGGGGTTTGCTGGAGAGCCAAGACCCCTAGAGTCCTAGACCCTCCGCCTGACTATGTGATAAGTTCACGAGCTGTGATACTTGATGAGTCGAGCTGGTTATACAGCTCAAAAATTTAAATTTTTGTAAGATATCTTTAATAGTTGCAGTTATAGGATATTAAGTATAAGTTGTACAACATATAAATTTGTACAAATTAATTTTAAGGACAAAAGATATAATCAAATTATTTATTTGTGCCTTTAAATGTTGGACAAGAATAAAGACATTCTTGGAAAATATTTGTATTGAATCTCAATGTGATATTCTTTAACATATGTACCTGTATGGTTACTTATAAGCAGACCTTCTTCGAAGCAACACACTGCTTTTTTTCAATTTTTTTCTAAAAATATTGTATGTACACAATAAACTTAAGATTGTTATATGATTTTTTTTCTCTACCTATGGTCATTTGTTAGTGGGTTAGATATTGTCACGAATGTCCCCCTCTAGACTTGAGGTATCAAGCATATTGTCAATGATGGAGGGACCATTAATAAATTATAGGTTTGAGTCCCAGAGGGAAAAATGAAAACCAAATATTTAGTAGTGGCCCCGAAATCATTGACGATGTAGGGCCCTCCCTTCCATACCCTTCCCATTCGTTGTTGTCTTAAGTTTAATCTTGATATATCATTGAAGGAGGAATGGCGTTGCTTGGTTCAGCGTCTCGTGCAGAATCCGCAAAAGACATCCACGAGTTGGAAAGCCTTAATATAACAATTATTAAGTTAATTTTAATTTTTTATTTTTTACAAAGTTTTTTCGTAGTGAGTACCCAATCATAAAGACGATTCCATAATAGAATTAGAGTTGCACTTATGATGTTAGTACTCTTTCCCCTGCGGCGGGTGTTTCAAACAGGCTGACCGCGGGTGTTTGAAAGAGAGCTATTATTTAATAGGCATATCGTCAATGATTTCAGGGCCACTACTAAATATTAGGTTTTCATTCTTCCCTCCGGGACTCAAACCTATATTAGTTCCAGAAGTGTGTAAGTTGGTTGCGGAGCTTAGTGGTCCTCATGATGAAGCTAGAACTCGTGTTGTGGATGATGCTACCATCCAGCATGAGCCACAGCGCCTAGCAGTCAGGCTAGCTATCATTCTGCTGGGCCCCGGAGTGGAGCAACAACTCCAGAACTAGGTAATACTGTATTTAGGTAGTCTCTCACTATTACCACAGTGCCTGCCACCATGCCTCCACCGTCAGCTTTTAACCCTATCAGTACGGCCCTTTCATTCTCACAGGGCTATGTTTATGCCCCTATGGCCAGTACATTTGCTTCGAGATATGCTAGCAATCCCCATTATCTTCCTTCGTCCCCCCATGTGTTGTGGGCCACACCCCAGCATTTCACTGCCACTCGTACGGTGGGTGCCCAGCACAATGTTACCCCTTTCACACCCCAGCATTTCACTGCCACTCGTACGGTGGGTGCCCAGCACAATGTTACCCCTTTCACACCCCAGCATTTCACTGCCACTCGTACGGTGGGTGCCCAGCACAATGTTACCCCTTTCACACCCCAGCATTTCACTGCCACTCGTACGGTGGGTGCCCAGCACAATGTTACCCCTTTCACACCCCAGCATTTCACTGCCACTCGTACGGTGGGTGCCCAGCACAATGTTACCCCTTTCACACCCCAGCATTTCACTGCCACTCGTACGGTGGGTGCCCAGCACAATGTTACCCCTTTCACACCCCAGCATTTCACTGCCACTCGTACGGTGGGTGCCCAGCACAATGTTACCCCTTTCACACCCCAGCATTTCACTGCCACTCGTACGGTGGGTGCCCAGCACAATGTTACCCCTTTCACACCCCAGCATTTCACTGCCACTCGTACGGTGGGTGCCCAGCACAATGTTACCCCTTTCACACCCCAGCATTTCACTGCCACTCGTACGGTGGGTGCCCAGCACAATGTTACCCCTTTCACACCCCAGCATTTCACTGCCACTCGTACGGTGGGTGCCCAGCACAATGTTACCCCTTTCACACCCCAGCATTTCACTGCCACTCGTACGGTGGGTGCCCAGCACAATGTTACCCCTTTCACACCCCAGCATTTCACTGCCACTCGTACGGTGGGTGCCCAGCACAATGTTACCCCTTTCACCCCAGCATTTCACTGCCACTCGTACGGTGGGTGCCCAGCACAATGTTACCCCTTTCACACCCCAGCATTTCACTGCCACTCGTACGGTGGGTGCCCAGCACAATGTTACCCCTTTCGCCCAGTTTCCTCCTTTTTTTTTTTTTTTTTTTTTCTATATTCCAGCTTACTTCCTCTCGGGCATAGGCTGAGAGCCTTAACATTCACCGCTTTACAATGAACAGTGAAGCCTGTGAGGTCTTGTTCCAGTCTAGGGAGTGAGACATGTGAAGCACGTAGAGTACAACGAGCACCTGCCATCTTGCCTTCACATGAGGCACGGTGCTCACTCATGGCCCGAAACGACCCCATCTCTGAAGCCACCTCGTTCCCGTGCTTCACTGTCTCATCCCCTACACTCGGACTCTTACACTTACACACACACAACGCCACCTGTTGAGCTGATAACTCACCAGGCATTGCACCCCTATAGCATATTTTGAATATGGGAATATTCATACAGTGCTATTTAATCAGGGAACAATGAGGGTATTTTATTGACGTTTCGGTGGGCTTGTGGTAATGCACTGATACTATAACCCCAATAGGGTCATGAAGGAGTCCAGAGGTTGAGCTTCAGTTAAAGAAAATGGAGTTGGAACAGAGAGAGAGAGATAGAGAGAGAAAGAGAGAATTGAGTTGAGGAAGATAGAGATGGAGGAGAATAGAATACAGGCCGATTTGGAGAAGTCGAAGTTGGAAACTAGTGGGCAAGGACGACAGGGGAATAATGCTGGGCATGCATCTAAAAAGGAGGCAGAAGAGGTCCTGTTGTCTCGACGGCTGAAACTCTTGCCGCCCTTCGATAAACTTAAGGTCACAGAGTGGTTCTTACGTTTTGAGAAGAAGGCCCACGAGTATCAGTGGCCGAGGCAATGCTGGGTAGTGTTGGTGTCCAATGTATTAAAAGGCAAGGCTCTTGATGCATACGATCGTCTAGAAGTGCAGGAGTTAGAGTATGACGTACTTAAGGAGGCTGTGTTAAAAGCCTACGAGCTTCATCCTGAAGCTTACTGACTAGCGTTCAGGGGGGCTCGGAAGCGGCAGGGGAATTGCATGTGGAATGTGCCAGGTACCTGCGCGATATTCCAGCTAAGTGGTTGCACTCAGAAACAGCTAATACTTTTGAGGCGGCTTGTGAGGTTTGGCTGATGGAGCAGTTTACCAGCATAGTTGAAGGGGACATTGTGGCAAAATTAAAAGGAAAGCAGCTTAAATCATTAAGGGAAGCAGCAGTTTGGGCTGATGACTTTGCACTAGCCCAGCGTAGCAGTGGCAAGGGAGTGTTTTGTGGCACAGGAGAGACCGACCTGTGCACCAAGCAGCCACGGTATTCGCTCGCCCTTCATCACCCAAAGGTACCACAAATAAGACACACCATTATAACTAGGCTGACAACCAGCGAGCTTCTACGGAAGTGCCATGTTACTTTTGCAAACAATTGGGTCATTAAAACCCTCAGTGTGCTAAGTGGAAGGCTACCCAGGGACCCAAGGCTGTCCAGTTGGTGGCGACACTAGGGGAGGTGCCTGTGAAAGGCGAGCCAGGTACGGGTGAGTCTGGGGGGCAGTGTAGGCCAGCGGTAAGCAGTGTTGTAAGCACCACGCTGCCCCAGATGGTATCACCACCTGAGCATAACCATACTTCCCCTGATTGGTGTCGGCCATTCATACATACTAATAGCACTATCATCCCCGAGTAGGATAAACCCCGACTCTGAGACAGTAGATATTTGTTTTATATATACAGTATATATATATATATATTTATTCATATTGTTAAGAGGGGAGGTTCGGGGAATGCAGATGCTCAAATAGCCTAGCCCACAACACTGTCCAAAGAGAAACGCTGTTGCAAAAAGACAACAATGCTGTAATCCTGCACCCAACAATGCACACCATACTGCACTAACCCTGCAACAGACACGCTCTTAATATCTGACTCAAACACCAAGACACGCAGGATCTCTAGGAAAACGGGTTATCTTCCTCTTTGCTCTATCAAAGCAGTAATAAAAGGAGACACAACAAATATCTACTGTCTCAGAGTTGGGGCCTATCCGACTCGGGGATGATAGTGCTATTAGTATGTTGGAGTACTTCACAGGTTATTCTAAACTGCACAAAATCGGTAAAATAAAATGCTGCTAGACTCACAGAACAAACCATATAATGCCCAATCGCCAGGAATTGAGAATAATATGAATAAAAAACCATGGAAAGAGTCTCATGCAGCAGCCCAACAATACACAATGGTTGGCATCTCAGTAGGTTGTGGCTGGCTTCTAAGAGCCACCGAACAAACCACTGTAGATGCCAACCTCAATAATACATACGATACACATACAATAAGAAATAACAATGCAGTAGAATAAAGGAAAAGAAATGGAAGAAAACAGGTGTGAAGCTCAAATCTAGATTGCCAAATGGCTGCAGTAATTCTATCTAACAAAATGCAATTAAATCTTATATTTAAACTATTAATGTTAGGACAAAACTTTAAAGCTCAAACTGACACCAGCCTTTCCCTGCTATTATCCAATAAGGAACAAAATATATATATGCGGTATTAAGGGAGCTACATGAGCAAGCCCAACAACACAGAGCAGCGTATGTTGTCGGTTAACCCGGCAACGGCAAGAAAGCTCATAAGAAGTTTTACTGGGCGAGGGCGGCAAAGCTCTTAAGAGGGAGGCCTAAAAAAAAACATTTAACCTCTGAAGTGCGCATGGGGGTAATTAGACACCTCTCCCTGTGTGCATGTATTTGAGGTGTTTCCGTCACTAAAATATTCATTGTACCATTAATAGCATTAATACTTATCCATATGTGCCTATTATGGATTGATTATAAAGGTATTAACCTGAAACAACAATAAAACGAGTGAAAACAGCGTTTGGATGGTCAAAATCGGAGATATAGCCCGCGAGTTGTTGTATAATGTATGGGTGAGGCAAGCTGCTTTCCCGCCAATTTCCCCCAAGGCCACTGAGACACAGTCGATCGATACTCTCTCTCTCTCTCTTGCATTCGCTTGCTATCAGTGATGACCACACCCTGCAACCAGATTTCTAATGTTAGCACGAAAATATACCTCAGAATAAGGGAATAACAGGGAAAATAGGTGATAACTGAAGGAGAGGAGGAAAGTGGGGAAGGAGGGGAGCTAGAGGACTGATATTTTGCATGGCCCAGGGGCCAAACCAAATTTTTTTTTTTTTTTTTTTTTTTGTCGATGTCAAAAGTTGATTTTTTTTTTCTCTGACTCTTAAGAGTCTCCCCGCAGTCCGCCGGGGGAACTCTTAAGAGTCTCCCTGCAGTTCCCGGGTTAAACGGCCCCAGTAGCACTAAACAATGTTTTTGTTTTTTTTCTTTTCCCTATACCTCATATCACTCCTCCACATCCCCTCCTTCCTCCCTTTCCCCTCCCCTTTCAATTATCACCTATTTTCCCTGTTATTCCCTAATTCGTTGGAATATTTTTGTGCTAACGTTAGCAAACTGTTTAACTGCAAAAAGTTTAGTTGTATGTGACAATATATATATACTGTATATATATATATATACTGTATATATATATATATATATATATAAATATATATATATATATATATATATATATATATATATATATATATATATATATATATATATATATATATATATATATATATATATATATAATCTTAGAGATGGAACGAATATAAATGATCACTATTTGCAATTGCGAATACGAATGCAAATTTTTGTTGGTAAAATAGGCGAATTCGAATACGAATTGCGAATATTTCAATCTTTCCTTGAAGCAAGAACTCGTAATTCTTTTTATATCACCAACAAACGTTAATTAAATTACTATGAAATTACTTACCGGAAGCTAATGACGATGTGAATGTGTAATTTCTTCAATATCATAAATGAACTGTATGAATTAATTTTGAATATATTGTAAGAGTTCTGGGTGCTTGTTGCTAAGATGGTTTCTCAACCCCGATGTGAATTTTCCTTTCCGAGAAAATTTATTATTGCAAAGCTTACACTTCATTCCACATTAGCGGCCCCAACGCACATCTACACTTATTTATTCGTGTGTTAACTTTAACATTTAATAATTTACATTTTTGTATATCTTCTATTGGTTTCGTGAAAATATTTGCATGTTTGCAAATAGCTATGAATGGAAATGTGAACACGAATACGAATAGGAATATTGAAAAACATAACGAATATTCGCACATACGAATACAAAACGAATATTCGGTCCATCTCTAAATTATATACTGTATATATACTTTATATATAAATATATGAGATGACGGGGTGGAAAACGACACAGCAGAGGGTGGAAAGAGAAACCACACAGTTTCTCCAAGTTTCCCCTACTCTAATACCTGCAGCGATAACACAGTCTACCCAGCAAGGAAGACATACCAATGCTCTAATCCCTGCAGGTATAGGACAGTCTGCCCGCCCAAAGGTCACCACATCCGGGACCTACCAGAAGTTCGAACCTGGACCAATCACGGAGATACCTGTCCAGCCAATTACAGAGCCTGGGACAAACATCAAAGGCAAATACTCAACAACAGCCGGATTTGTTATACAACGAAGAAGATTTTATGCAAATGCTGCATAAAGATCCAGTGCAATACCTCTACAGATGGGACCAAGAGAATCACCTTTACAGTACCTCACTTGAGGAGTGGAAATAGTAGAAAAAGAATTAGGAGGAACAAAAGCATGACCTGCAATATAGACAAAGTAGAGAAAGAGTGAATCAAAGAAAAACACTTATCATGCAGCCATGCAAGCCTTTTATATAAATAGTATAATCTTATGAGATAGAGAATAACCTTGTACATGTATTATTAGGGTAAGTATATTGTTAGAATAATGATTACCTTCACAATAAGAGAAATAATGAAATTCTCATGTCCCTACTATTCTAAGATAGGTCAAATTGAGTTCAAATTATCATCCAAATATATCCTGACTGAAGTTGAGGGAATGTCTGCACACACGGGTAATACCTTCCACTAGCTCAGCTTTTAGTGGGTAGAGAACAGTGTTGGCTATACTTTTCTATAGGACAAGCCTGTCCCTATAGTAAAGTCCAACGGGGGTGGCGAACGAGAATGTGTTAGAGGAGCCAGGAGTGACCTTCTCTCGTGTCTGTGAGAGAGGCAGCTCCCTCTGATGACCAGCCGGAGGAAGAACTACGAGTCCTACGTCATCCAGATTCTCCCTCATGGAAATTACTACTCCTCTACACCCATACCCTAAGTGTCTCTGTGTGTTATAAGTTTTGGGAATTATTGTGAAGGTAATATAGAATATGCGAGTGTTCAATTTAACTTTTTCGTAGAGATCCGCTTCTAGGATTCCCCTTGTCAATTTAGTACACGTGTGAGATTAATCGAACTTAGATCCGTACAGTGATTTTATATAAGTACTGTTTATTATCTATATAAATCGTGTTCAAGCATTTGATAAACTATTTTTTACCTACGTCACATAGTTGATACTACACGTGATACTTAGTGAATGCTCTCAGATTTTATTATTTTGTGTTATTATTCATTGTGTGTCCAAGTCGAAATGAGGTGTGTAACGAGAGTAATTTTCCTTCTTAAATCTTAAAACTCAAACTCAGGACAGTGCTACGTACAGTTGTTATAAGAGATTACTTAATATATAAAGTCGCCACCGCTGAAAGTAAAGAACTCGTCCGTTGAGTTAGAATTAATCTGTATTCAAGATATCTAAGTAGTATTAGTTCTTGTGAATAATTTAATCATATACGTTACCCGGGCTATGTAATTCTTTCACCTCCTATTTAGGAATTCAGATTATACATTCCTATAATCATCAAACCTGTATTTCTGGTTATTGATATGTTACTACTTTGTTCTGTGATTAAATTATTATAACGATTATTAAAGTTATAGTAAAGCACTCCTTAGTTCTGCGTTCCATTCAGCAGTTTGTTAATTTATTCAAACTACTTCTGATGCCATAATTATTGGCTATTTATTAAGTTACTAATTTGTTCTATATCTAAGTCATTATAGCTCTTATTAAAGCTATAATAAAGCGCTACCTTCGTTCTGCGTTACATTCAGTAGCTTGTTAATTCATTCAAACTTACTTGTCTATAGCTATTGTACCGCTATAATTTATTCACTATATTTACTGTGAATCTGAATTCCTAACTCCGTGTATTTTTCACTAATTTATGATTGAATTTATTTGTTGTGTATCGTGTGAGAGATTATTCACAATAATCCTTTGATAGTTAAATTCAGATTTAAATTATCATTCCCCCTAGAATAAAGCGAAGTTAATATCTTCTATATTCGATTTAACGTTGCACTAAATCGTATATTTATTTAACCTTACCTCAGTCTGCTTTATGTTTACCCCCTTGAGCGGTACCTGTGAGCGTACACCTGAGCGCGGCCCTATTTGTCTTTGACGCCGCGCATACCTATGCGCATCTGAGTAGTTGACCTCAGCTGCTCACACCTAGCAATTTATTATTCCTCTCGATATACACTTGACCAGTATAGGTATTGTCATCAATATTTATATTACGTGGATTATTTTATGTATTGATATGTTTCATGTTTGTTGCTTTATAAGTGACGCCATTATTCACTAAACAGTAAAACTTATTCAACTCTTTATAAGTCACCTTGAATTCCATTAGACTCCTACTCAATATAGAAGAGATTCTGATGCCCCACTTACCTGTACATTTGCATATGTAATAAAAATGAGTGTAATTATTATGTGTGTTTAGTGTGGTTTGGAGAGTGATTGAGTAATCTAGAAGTAACATTTATCAAGCGAGATATGTTCCTGTTGAGCATTATCAGATTTTAAATATCCGAAACCCGGATTATAATAGAATACATAATAAAACAAGTTGGATTACAACCCGGCATAACACTGGCGGCTGCGGTGTCTCGATACGGCATATCAGCTTTATTGTTCTTTTAATTTGTTGTTACTCAATCGACCTCCGTCGCAAATTTCATCATGGCTGCACTAGACATTGATACATTCAAAGCAGAGGACCAGGATATCAAGACGTACTTAGAAATTGTCAAACCAGTCCTGGATATTATATTCAGAGACTATGAGGAAATTGCAAAGATTCACACGGTAGTGATGCATCTAGGTAAGCATGCGGGTATCGTATCCAGGTATGTGCACGATACTCCTCGGTTAACCTGGGGGCAGTTGGCAAAATTTGCTATTGCTATAGCAGAGCTCAAGGGTTATGAGGAGGACATGCTAAGTGCTAACAAGCCCCAATTCCACAAACCAGTTCACACCATCAATTCTCTTCCTCCTCCTCCCTCTCCTTCCCCTCCTCCCTATACCTCACACCATCACTGCTATAACGCTCTCCTTGCCATCGAGGCCTGTGCTAACAACCCCCAATTCCACAAACCAGTTCACACCATCAATTATCTTCCTCCTCCCCATACCTCACATCACCACCACTATATAACGCTCTCCTTACCCTCACAGACTTGTCCTCGCCCTCTATCACAACCCTTCCCTCTCCACCACCAAAGCAAATCCAAGCAACCTCTAACCCCATCTCAATGCTTTCCCCTTCACCAAATACATTACCTAAGAAAAACTTTCCTCACACATGCCAGAATCACCCACTCTCAACCTCTCGTCTAGCTTCATTACTCCCTACCAACCCCCCTCTCCACCACCAAAGCAGATCCAAGCAACTTTGATCTCCAATAATTCCTTACAAACCTCCGTAATTGTCTCTACCCTCCGTCCCAACATTCCTCACTACCCTCCAACATCTAAGCCCGCCTCCCCACCGCCAAAACTCCGCCGCCTCTCCACCGCTACCCTTACCACCATATCACGCCAGTCATCTAATCTTCCTCCAACAACTAAGCCCCGCCTCCCCACCGCCAAGCCCCGCCTCTCCACTGCTACCCTTACCTCCATACAGCGCCAGTCATCTAAGCTCCACCTCCCTCCCACATCTAAGCCCCACCTCGCCACCACACCACGCAAATCATCTAGGACTCTTCCACCCCCACATCCATCATATTTCCGTCACTAAAATCCACCAAAGTCCTTCACTATCCATGTACAGGCTACCGATTCGCCTCTTCCTTTTCCTCCTACAATTCATCCCTCTCTCATTAGCTTCTCCATCACTCTATCACCTCTTCTTCACACCCTCTCAACTACCAAACTTGTCACCCACCCACCCCCTAATTTTCCTCACAACCCTCCTCCACCTCTCTCCACTAACTTATCAATACCTGACCCTCTCAGCTCTTCTACTTTCACCCACTATTCAAGCTGCCTCTAAATCAACCTCTCCACCCTTGGACGGCAAGTGTCCTCATATGAGTCCATACTGGGCGACGGCGAGCATCCTCATATAAGCCAAGGCCTAATAAAATGCTTTTAAAAGGCCCCAGTAGCACTTTAAAAAAAAAAAAATTTGTTTAAGTGCCTCGCGTCTGCTCCACATTTCATGAATGACCGGTCGGCAATAATTCGCGATTTTGACCATCCAAACACTATTCCCACTTGTTTTATTGTTGTTACATGTTATTATCTTCATATTAAACGTAAAATAGGCGCAAATGAACAAGTAATAACGAAATTAATAGTAAAATTATGATTTTTGTCAGGAATAAGCAAAATTACCTTCGCCTGGCAGGACGTTTCAAATACCATACCTACGCGCTTCTTAGGTTAACCATCACCAATAAAGATGTGTCATCTTCCAAATTGCTCGCCTACAGGAATCAGTATGCATGTAAGCTTCAACCCATTGATGACAATATGACTATGCTTGCTGACCCCAAAGATAATGACACATTGCCTGAAATTGATAACCAAAATTTAGGATCCACAGAACCATTGACACATCCTATCCTTCCCCCCATCCTTCTTCCCGCTACAACCAAGCAAATTAAGACCATCTTCGTTAATGCAACCTTTTTCTAATCCTCCATGTTGAAGATCTGGCCGACGTGTGACTCCACCTAAAACACTGGTACCTTCAAGCCAACCAACAAAAGGCGGGCCCCCACCAAAGCCAACCCTACCATGACAGCCACCTCTTCGCAACCTTTAAAGGTCACCGCCAAACCTATTGCGAGGTCACCCATCCAATCTGTTCCTCCGGCCAATTCACCTCCTGCTTCCCCTCCCCTTAACTGACCCTGCAGTACAACGCCGATGCACCAAATGACATACCCACCATAGTTTGGTGTTTATTTCTCCAGCACCTCACACCTTACCTCATCACCAAAACTACCAGGACATACAAACTTAAGTCTCACGCCCGAGAATTTGTTTTGGAAGAAGGTGGTGAGATGACACATTGGAAAAGGACACAGCAAAGGGTGGAAAGAGAAACCACACAGTTTCCCGGAGTTTCCCGTGCTCTAATACCTGCAGCGATAACACAGTCTACCCAGCAAGGAAGACAAACCCATGCTCTAATCCCTGCAGGTATAGGAAAGTCTGCCCGCCAAAGGTCACCACATCCGGGACCTACCAGAAGTTCGAACCCGGACCAATCACGGAGATACCTGTCCAGCCAATTACAGAGCCTGGGACAAACATCAAAGGCAAATACTCAACAACAGCCGGATTTGTTATACAACGAAGAAGATTTTATGCAAATGCCGCATAAAGATCCAGTGCAATACCTCTATAGATGGGACCAAAAGAATCACCTATACAGTACCTCACTTGAGGAGTGGAAATAGTAGAAAAAGAATTAGGAGGAACAAAAGCATGATCAGCTTGGGTGTTCAATATATAGGCCTACATGGATGGAGTGATTAGAGAATGTAGGGCGGGATCAATGGGTATAGGAGCTAGACTGGAATCAGAGGGAAGAGCATGGAAGATTTTAACATGCCTATATGTGGACGATGCAGTCCTGTTGGCGGAAAATGCGGAAGAACTTCAGAGAATGGTCACTGACTTTGACAGGGTATGTGAGAAGAGAAAGTTAAAGGTCAATGTAGGGAAATGTAAGGTAATGGTGTTTGAGAGAAGAATGCATGAAACCGTAGATTTTAAGGAAAAATATAGAATCAAGAAAGAACATGAGAATAGTTGTAAAATAAAAATGAAAAATGAAGTACTGGAAGAGGTTGAAAGTTTCAAGTATTTGGGAGCTGTACTATGCAATTATGGTAAAATGGAGAGTGAGATCAAAGAGAGAAAAATGCAAGAGAGAAAGGTGATTGGAGAACTTGATATTATTCTCAAAGGAAGAATGGTTGGTCAGGAAATCAAAAAGTCACTGAGAAACAGTGTGCTGCTCCCAACACTCTCGTATGGAAGTGAGACATGGACAGCAAATAACGAGGACCTCTCCAAACTGAGAGCTGTGGAGATGAGCTTTTTCAGAATGGCAGCTGGCATGAATAGGCTAGATGGGCCAAGTAATAGGGAAGTGTACGAGTCCTTGGGAATGGAAGAGCAGGCCTTGGGCATTGATTGTGGTGTGGTTGAGTGGATAAAGAGAAGTACTATGAGGTGGTATGGTCATGTTCAGAGAATGGATGACGACAGAATGCCAAGAAAGATATATGGGACTCAGGTGAGTGGAACCGCTAGTAGTGGAAGACCACCTATGGTATGGGAAAAGAAAGTGGAAAAATATATTGAAGAAAAACTTCCACGTAGTGGAAGGGGCATTGTGGCATGGGCAAAGGAGTCATGTCTTGCCAAAGTAGCCTGGAGACGTTTCTGTCATTGCCATTCTCTAGCGGGGGTTTCCCAGGGGGAAACAAGGCGTCGGAGATGATGATGATGATGATGAAGAGCATGGCCTGCAATATTGACAAAGTCAGGAAGAGTGAATCAAAGAAAAACATTTATCATGCAGGCATGCAAGCCTTTTATATAAAGAGAATAATCTTAAGAGATAGAGAATAACCTTGTACATGTATTATTAGGGTAAGTATATTGTTAGAATAATGATTACCTTCACAATACAAGAAAGAATGAAATCCCCCATGTCCCTACTATTCTGAGATAGGTCAAATAGAGTTCAAATTATCATCCAAATATAGCCTGACTGAAATTGAGGGAAGGTGTGCAAATGCGGGTAATACCTTCCACTAGCTCAGCTTTTAGTGGGTAGAGAACAGTGTTGGCTATACTTTTCTATAGGACAAGCCTGTCCCTATATTAAAGTCCAACGGGGGTGGCGAACGAGAATGTGTTAGAGGAGCCAGGAGTGACCTTCTCTCGTGTCTGTGAGAGAGGCAGCTCCCTCTGATGTCCAGCTGGAGGAAGAACTACGAGTCCTACGTCATCCAGAATCTCCCTCATGGAAATTACTTCTCTACACTCGTACCCTAAGTGTCTCTGTGTGTTATAAGGTTTGGGAATTATTGTGAAGGTAATATAAAATATGCGAGTGTTCAATTTAACTTTTTCGTAGAGATCCGCTTCTAGGACTCCCCTTGTCAATTTAGTACACGTGTGAGATTAATCGAATTTAGATCCGTACAGTGATATTTTGTAGGTACTGTTTATTATCTATATAATTCGTTTTCAAGCATTTGATCAACTATTTTTTACCTACGTTACATACATACATACATACATAACATTTTAAGACAGTGTTCCACACATACATGCAGTTTCAGTCTCTTGCCCTATTGGCGGCGTTCCAGGCAACCCTGTTTAGGGCTGCTTCACTTGTTAAGTTCTAGGATTTAAGATCGGCACGTATAGTCCGATCTCAGGTCTTCCTCGGTCCACCCCTTGGTGCAGCTCCCTCCACAATCACAGACCTGCATTTTTTCACACCCAATTTTGTTCATTCATTCTCTCCACATGTCCATACCATCCCAGTCTACTTGTATTCATCACCTCGCTAATACTCTTTATACCTAAACGTCTCCTCAGCTCAACATTTGTTATTCTATCCTATAGCCTGGCCCCACACATCCATCTCGCCATTCTCATCTCATTACGTTCCATTCTGTTGACATCCTCTACTTTAACGGCCTATGTTTCTGAGGCATACGTCATTGCACTTCTAACACATGAGGCATACACCTTTCCCTTCAGGGGGAGAGGCATTCTTTTCATGGTCATGATTGGCAGCAGTTCTCTGAACTTCCCCCAGCCACATCTAATTCTAGCAACAGTGGCAGCCTCGGCCCCACCACCGGCAGAGATGGTATCTCCTAGGTAACTAAACTTGTTCACTAGCTCCAATGACTCATTTCCAATATTCACAGCCACAGGATCATCACTTAACATAAGCTCGCCTTTGCACACTACGCACTCAAATTTCTCTATTTCTTACTTATCCTTCGGCAGGGGTCCCTTTATTCTACTACAGCGCTTATTCCCATGGTGCACCTAGCGTCGACAGATGCTACATTGAATCGCGTTAACGCCCATACCCTTTCCACACAGTGTACATGAGTATGCACCGCTCTTTTCCACATTGCCTCATCTCAATCTACAATGCATAACCTTGGTTTTGTTAATATTGACTCTTAAACCCTTGCTCGCCATGCCCTCTCTCCATTCTCTGAATTTGGCCTCAGCATCTTGCATACTGTCAGCTATTAGGACTAAATCGTCTGCATAAAACAGTTCCAACGGGAGTCCGCCTCTAAAAACTCCAGACAGTGCCTCCAGGACCATAATTAAGAGGACACTGAACCGTGATGGACTCCAACACGGACCGCGAGCTCATCACTCAGTACACCCTTCACCATCAGTGCAATTCGCAAATCCTCATACATCTTCATTATCACACGCACCAGCCACTCTTCCACACCAAGTTTCCTCATAGCTCACTACACAACATCTTAGGCACCCTATCTAAGGCCTTCTCCAGGTCTACAAACACAAAGTAAAGATCCCTGCCTTTTAGTAAAGGTGGTTGCACACTGACACGATTGCCCCTCCAGGCGAGTTCCCGACTCGAAAGTCAGCCTGATACGGCGAATCGGCAACATAATCGTGGGTATCTTAAATTAGCCGTGGGTGATTCGCACGGTCCAAGCAATGTATCGGGTACCAGGTCGTTGCACACTGACACGAATGCCCCTCCAGGCGAGTTCCCGACTCAAAATGTCAGCCTGATACGGCAAATCGGCAACATAATCGTGGGTATCGTAAATTAGCCGTGGGTGACTCGCACGGTCCAAGCGACGTATTGGGGGTCGATACGAAGTTTTGAGCTGTTCAAAAGATCGCGAGAAGCCCCCGGCAACTGTAAACAATCATCTGAGTCTGGTCTCCATCGCAAATTTGCCGTATCACGATCGTGTGTTCCGTATCAAAGACGTATGGTCCGTATCAAAGCCGTGTGGCCCGTATCAACGTCGTCTGGTGCATAAACCTGCCGTGCGGACCGAATGTAGAAAAAAGGCACAGGAAGAAAAGGCACTGGAAATAAGGGCACTGGGAAAAAAAAGGCATATTCTTCGGGGTAGGAAAAAATCGCATATTATGAAAATCTATCAAAATGTTTAATTAGGCAACTTTATTATTCAGGATTTATTCCTAAATTATTTATTTTTCAAGAATTTAATAATGTTAATATATTTGTTATATATATTGTACTTCTATATTTTGCTTTAATTACACTATATTTCTATATTGACTCTCTGGAGGCAGTCCAACGAAGAATGACGCAAATGATCCACATTGTTAGACATTTATCATATTAGGAGAGGCTGATAACCCTTGGCTTGCATTCGTTGGAAAGACGAAGATGTATAGGAGATAATATGATATAGGTGTTTAAGTGGATGAAAAGGGGAGGTGTGGTGGAGTGGTCATGCCACTGGATTGGTAATCCAATGGACCCGGGTTCAAATCCCGATATGTCAATGGGAAGATATAATTGGGATTGAATTTGTGCTGTACCTAGAATCAGTGCATTACCACAAAGCCCACCGAAATGCCAAAAAAAATACCCTCATTGTTCCCTGATTAAATAACACTGTATGAATATTCCCAAATTAAAAATATGTTAAAGGGGGACAATGCCTAGTGAGTTCACTGCTCAATAGGTGGCGTTCTGAGAGTTAGGGTCTGAGTCTGGAGGGTGAGACGGTGAAGCACTTGAGCGAAGCAACCAGCCGCTTCAGAGATGGAGCTGCTTCGAGCCATGATGGATGCTTCGCATGTCTCACTCCCCAGACTGGAACAAGATCTCACAGGCTGCACCGTGTTGAGCGTTGGAATGTACAGGCTCTCAGCCTATGCCCGAGAGGGAGTAAGTAGTTGGAATATAAAAAAAACAAAAAAATAATAATAATATCAACAAGGGAGATATAAATAAGGTATTAAGGCTTAATAATGGCGAGATTACCCGTTCAAATGGCTTCAAATTGGATAAGTTTTGCTTTAGAAAAGATATAGGTTAGCACTGGTTTGGGAACAGAGTTGTGGAAGTGTGTGGTTAGCTCAAGAACGGTAGAACATTTCAAGTGCAAACTTGATAGTCATATGAATGATATGGGTGTTTGGTCAATAGATAGGATTGTTGCGGGGTTTCGCTGATAATAAAGCCTGAGAATATGAGTAAGAATAAATGTCTAGATAGGGTAAATTGTCGTACTGGTACATCAGATAGGAATAGGATATTTTCAGTCACAGGTTTTTAATTGTACTGCTAGTAGTAACATTGAAGGTGTAACAGAAGATGGGAATTCAGTTAGAAATAAAGGTAAATCCGATACCAGTAAAAGAAATACATTGCGATTATATTATACAAACTGTAGGAGTTTATGTAACAAAATTAACGAACTTAAAGCACTTGTTAGCAACGAAGATATAGACATTATAGCACTGACTGAAGCATGCATTAATACAGAATCAAGATTTTTTTTAGCAGAATTCCATATACCAGGATATAGTTTGTTTAAACGCGACCGAACAAGTAGGAGGGGCGGCGGAATAGCAGTGTTTGTCAGGAGTTCTTTAAAAAGCTGCATTAAATAAGGTATTAGACTAAATAATGATAACGAAAGTGTTTGGGTAGAGGTTAGCGAAGGTAGTGAGACCATAATTATTGGAGTTATTTATAGACCACCAAATATGAGTAGAAACGAAGGTACAGCTTTATGGCAGGACGTAAAAATAGCATCAAGGTTTAGCAATGTGTGCATTATGGGGGATTTTAATTTTCCGAATATTGATTGGCAGCATCAAATCGGCGACTCATGTGCGACTTCATACGATTTTCGTCGCCGAGGACGTAGTCTTGTCAATTCGCAAGGAATGTGTGCGACGTCTACGATTTTGTCCGTTAAAAACCGTTGACAAGTTTACACCCGGACGTCGCCGATGGGTAAGACGTAATCGGCGACATTATGCGATATCATCGGCAAATTGAGCGATGGTTGGCCGATGACCTCGGCGAGAACTGTCACATTTGAATAAAATATTGCGAAATAATGCGAAGGATGAACGAATCCTCGGCGTATGTTCTGCGACGTCTTCAGCGAATTAAGCGATGGTTCGGCGAATACCTCGGCGAGATTATCGGAAAACTTTTTGAATATATTTCATGGCAAAAACATAAGAACATAAGAAAACGGGAGTCTGCAGAAAGCCGATCGGCCCACACATGGCAGATCCCTGTCACACCCAACCCCAATTACAAGGCCTAATTATAGATCGAACTCACTAATGCCTTGAGGACTGACCTCACCAAAACGGTCAGAGATCGACACAAGATTACGGGGTCTGCAGAGCGCTGATTGGCCCACACCAAGCAGAACCCCCCTCATATCCAACCCAACTCGTCGAAAATGTACAAATTTATCTTAAAATCGCCAAACTAATGGGCCGAACGTCATAAAATATGAAAACTAATGGGGTTAACCATGGGGAAGAAAGGGGACCAGAAAAACGACCCATCTCCCCAATTCGGAGATTGGCAATGTCCGGCTTCGCCGGACACATTTTTCTATCAAATAATGTACAAATTTAGCTTGCTCTCAAAACAAAAAATATATATGTTGGCTCGCTACCGCTCACCAGGAAAATATTGAAACCTGGATGGGGGTAAACGTCTTAAAACAGTAGGCTGAACGGGGCCGAACGGATACAAGGCAAAGAGAGAGGGAGAGAAATAGAAACAAAACAAAACGAGGAGAGAGGGAGAGAAAGAGAAAACAAAAAACAGCAAGGTGGGCTCAATGTTTGGGTTACGGCTTAAAAATTGTGCCCACCTCTCCTTTTTTAGTTTTCTCTTTCTCTCCCTCTCTCCTCGTTTTTTGTTTGTTTTCTATTTCTCTCCCTCTCTCTTTGCCTTGTATCCGTTCGGCCCCGTTCAGCCTACTGTTTTAAGACGTTTACCCCCATCCAGGTTTCAATATTTTCCTGGTGAGCGGTAGCGAGCCAGCATATATATATATTTTTTTTGAGAGCAAGCTAAATTTGTACATTTTTCGATAGAAAAATTTCTCCGGCAAAGCCGGATTTCTCCATATAATGCTGATTCGCTATCGCTTGCCAGGAAGATATCGATACTTGGATGGGGATAAACGTCTTAAACCAGTTGGCTGAATGGGGCTGAATGGATACAAACCAGAGAAAGAGAGAAAAGAAGAGAAAGAGAAAACAAAAACAGGTGAACCCCCCACGAGAGGTGCATAGAAAAAGGGGTTGACAGGTTCACTATAGGCCTAATCATTTTTTTTTACCCACCTCGCCGAAGGTGCTCTTTGGCCTCGGCAGGTGTGTCTTGAGCATTCCGCGACGTCGCAAGGCCCTTCGCATGCCTCGTGCGGAGCATACCCCTGGCGGGTATACTCTCGGCGAGTACTTGTGCGCACGTCGACGACTAATCGATGAGGAAATTGCAGGAAATTGTTCTCAGACCATCTGAGAGCATCGGCAAGCTGCCATGCAGCGTTGCAAAGTTTTTTTTTGTGAGAAACCCTCCGCGATGTCTCGCCGATGTCGTCGATGATCCCCGAGGGCCTCTCGGATCATTCTGCAATGTTCGACGATGCTTGCGAGGGCAATGAACGCTCATGAGTCCTCGTCGCAAATTTTGAACAAACCGAACATTTGCGACGACCCGCGAGGGTCCACGCGAGGCCGGCCGAGGCATACAATTATTATGCGAGGGGTATACGTTTGTTGTCCGACATGTCACGAATATGGGTGTCGCCGGTGAAAATCGTAAGAAATCGCACATGTGGGAAAGGGGCATCAGATTCAAAAGAGTTTATTGAGGCGGTACAGGATAGTTTTTTATTTCAATTCATAGACTCGCCTACTAGAGGTAATAATATCCTCGATTTAGTGCTCAGTAATAATGAACATATGATAAATAATGTAGATATAGGAGACCAACTTGGAAATAGCGATCGTAAATCAATTTATGTTAACATACAATGGACAGGAAATGCTAAAGAGAATACGACACTTATCCCAGATTTCAGAAAAGCCAATTATGGTGGATTAAGAAGAGCCTTAAGAGTCGATCCTATTATTAAACTATTAAGTGGACCCAGGTGCGCAAATGAACATACTCTCTCTCAGATACCCGTCTTAACTCAGGATAATTTGACAGCTACATATAAGCATTTTATTTCTTCACTCCACAATGCGCAAAATACATATATCCCCAAAAGAAAATTTAGATCAACACAGAACCAACCCAAATGGATGAATAATAGACTATTAGACCTTCTAGGAAAAAAGAGAGGAATATATTGAAAAATTAAGAAAGGCGAAATTTACCTACTTGCTTACTATCAGAATCTATCTAGAGAGGCTAAAACAAGTATTAGGACAGACAAAAGAAATTATGAAATCAGGATAGCCAATGACTCAAAAAATAACCCTAAAGCTTTTTACCAGCTATATAAATCTAAAGTTAGAGATGTAATAGGCCCCCTTAAAACTTCGATAGGAGAAATGACAGAAAATTATTTAGAAATGTGCAGTACATTAAATAGTCAATTTCTTTCCGTTTTCACTAATGACAATTTGGCACAGATCCCAGAAGTCCGTAAGGTATATAGCGATAGTATAGAAAATAGGTTAAGTACAGTTACTATAAGTAGAGATGATGTGCTCAAGGAAATTGACAGACTGAAACCTCATAAATCGTCTGGTCCCGATGAGGTATATGCTAGAGTATTAAAAGAATGCAGAGATGAGTTAAGTTACCCATTAACATTTCATTTAACAAGTCATTAGAAACAGGCTTAGTTCCAGAAGCTTGGAAGCTTGAAAATGTAGTTCCGATCTTCAAAAAGGGTGATAAATCAATAGCATCAAATTACCGTCCCATTAGTCTCACATCAATCATAGGAAAGTTGCTAGAGTCAATTATTGCTAGGAAATTTAGAAACCACTTAGAAACATTTAACTTAATCAATTCTTCTCAGCATGGATTCACTCAGGGACGTTCTTTCCTTACTAATTTGCTTAGCATTTTCTCAGAGGTATATGAAGCAGTAGACAATGACAAGTCATATATATTATATTTAGATTTCAGTAAAGCTTTCGACAGAGTCCCTCATGAGAGATTGATGAGAAAAGTTGAGGCGGATGGAATAGGTGGGTCGTTGTTGGGATGGATTAGGTCATGGCTATTTGGTAGGAAGCAGAGAGTCAGCATAAATGGTACTAAGTCAGAAGCAGTCAAAAGTGGTGTCCCCCAGGGATCTGTATTGGGTCCTCTGTTGTTTATTATATACATAAATGACATTGATTTAGGTATAGCCAGTAGGATAAGTACATTTGCTGACAATACCTAAATAGGGAGAACAACAGATTCAGATAGCGACATAGAGAGCCTCCAAGGGGATTTAAATACCTTACACGAATGGTCAGTAAATTGGCAGATGAATTTTAACATTGACAAAAGCAAGGTAATTAAGATAGGGAAGACGAATACTAATGCAAAATATAAGCTAGCTAATACGGAATTAGAAAACTCACACTGCAAGAAAGATTTGGGTGTGTTTGTTAGCAACGATTTGATGCCTAGAAAACAGTGTATAAGCGTTCGTAACAAGGCAAACAGGATTCTAGGGTTCATCTCAAGGAGTGTGAGTAACAGAACTGCCGATGTTATCTTGAAACTATACTTATCATTAGTGAGACCTCATATGGAGTATGCTGTCCAATTTTGGTGTCCTTATTACAGAATGGACATAGATTCGTTGGAGAGAGTACAGCGAAGAATGACAAAAATTATTCATAATATTAGAAATCTACCATATGAAGAAAGGTTGAACAAATTAGGCTTACATTCGTTAGAAAGACGCAGAGTTAGAGGGGATATGATAGAAGTGTTTTAGTGGGTTAGTGGGATAAATAAAGGGGTCATGAAAAATGTACTGAAGCTCAGTGATAGCGAAAGAACTCGAACAAAGTTTCAAATTAGATAAATTTCGTTTCAGAAAAGATATAGACAAATATTTGTTGTGTTTGGCCAGGCAGCTTGGGGAACAACAACAACAACAACAAATATTTGTTTGGTAACAGAGTTGTAGATGGGTGGAATAGGCTACCAAGTGCTATAGTGGGATCAAGAACAGTAGGGAGCTTTAAGATAAAATTAGATAGGCATATGGACGAGAAGGGTCTGAGAAGGGGGGTCTGCCGGATGTGGGGCAATCGGCGATCAGCCGACCCCAGTAATCTTGTGTTAATCTCTGACCGTTTTGGCAGGGTCAGACCTCATGTGTGTTGGTGGGTTGGGTCTATAATTAGGCCTTACAATTGGGGTTGGGTGTGACAGGGTTCTGCCTTGTGTGGGCCGATCGGCTTTCTGTAGACTCCCATTTTCTTATGTTCTTATGTTCTTATGGGTTGGGTGTGAATGGGATCTGCTTCGTGTGGGCCGGTCGGCCTTATGCAAAATTCTGGTTTCTTAAGTTCTAACCTAACCTAACCTAACCTAACCTGTGGTGAGTACACTACCAGATATATATAATTACATTATGCAATATTGCATATTGCATCGAAACACATTTTATTGATCTATTACTTCTTAATTCAATATTTTGTTGTATGTGCCATTTTTTCCTAGTCCGTAATTTGTGACATTTTTTCCGGTGCCTTTTTTTCCTGTGCCGTTTTTTCCTTTTTTTTTTCTTCTTTCCGAGTACCGGTCCACACGGCAGGCTTTCGCACGAGACAACGTTGATACGGGCTATACGGCTTTGATACGGAACATACGTCTTTGATACGACCTGGTACCCGATACATTGCTTGGACCGTGCGAGTCACCCACGGCTAATTTACGATACCCACTATTATGTTGCCGATTCGCTGTATCAGGCTGACATTTCGAGTCGGGAACTCGCCTGGAGGGGCAATCGTGTCAGTGTGCAACGACCTTTAGTATCATTCCTGTATCTGCCTGTCTATGAAGATAGCATCGGTTGTACCCCGTCCTGGCATAAAACCAAACTGCATATCATCAATGGAGATGCTTTGCCTGATCAAACCCTCAAAGACTCTGTCACAGACCTTTATGATTTGGTCAAGCATTTTCAGGCCCCTATAATTTCCTCTTTCTAGCGCATCCCCTTTTCCTTTGTACATATTTACTATTACACTTTTGAGCCAATCCTCTGGGATTTTCTCATCTTTAATAATGGTATTTATCAACTCACTGACTAAGTTGACACCAGTCTCCCCTGAGGCTTTTATCATCTCAGCGACAATGTCAGAGCACTCTGGAGCTTTACCATCCTTCATTTTATTTATTGCGTCGCTCACTACAGCTGGTGCTATCAAAGGAGGGGGTCCAGATATTGTTTTTTCGATACTAAGCTGTTCCTTATCCCATTCAAACTCTACATTTATCAGTCGTTCATAGTGTGCCTTCCATGCTTCTCTGATTTCATTATCTGCATACACAATCTTCCCATTATCGTTTCTAACACACTGTTCACCTACAGTATAATATCCCTACTGTCATTTTTAACTCGCCTAGCTAGGTTGAAGATCCCATTGGGATTGTCAGTGTTACACACTTGTTCGAGGACCAGGTCCTTAATGCCTTTTTTAGCATTGTAAATAACTCTTTTGGCAGTTCGTTTAGCTGCCTGGTATTCCTCCTTGCTGCCTCCCTTCTTCCATGCTTTGAAGCATCTCCTTTTCTCTTTCACAGCATGTTCTACCTCATCGTTCCACCACCAGGAGGTCTTATTCCAGGGGTGACCCTTTGTTTTCCCACAGACTTTGTCAGTGGCAGCAATAAGACTATGCTTAAGAAAGTTCCATTGACTATTTACATCGTTAGGCCTAGCTTCCTTATTTCTATTCATTTCCTCCAGTTCTCGATGAAACCTATCCCTAACTTCCTTGTTCTTCAGCAGCCACACTTTCCTTTTGGGTATGAATACCTTCTTTCGCTTAGGATCTTTGTATAAGCTCATGTCGCACACAAGTAGCTTATGCTGGGGGATACATTTTTCGCTCGGGATGACCTTTACATCTCGAACCAGTTTCCAGTCTTTCCTGTTAACCAAGAAGTAATCTATCTGGCTACTGGAGACTCCAGAGTTATTTGTGATCAGATGGCTGTCTTTTCTTGAACTTCGTGTTACATGCAACCATGTCGAGTACAACGCAGGACTCCAGTATATATTCGCCTTCCAGAGTCCTCCTTCCGTAACCATTTCCTCCATGTACCCCCTTGTATCCATCTGCAGATGGAGCGCTCCCATGGGACCATTCATGTCCCCCCCCCCCCCACGATTGTTATTTCATTCTCCGAGAGGCCTGAAATGACACTGACGGTGCCATTCCAGAAGTCCTCTTTTATCTCTTTCTGTAGACCAGCCTCTAGGGCATATGCAGAATGCAGATATCACATTTAGAATTCTTTCACCAACTTTTAGCTTCAAAACAATCATCCTTTCAGTAACTCTCATAATCTGAAGCATACTTTCCGCCAGCTCTTCAGCCACGAGAACATCCACTCCTCTTTTCACTTTATCAGTCTCCACCCACATCCAGTAATTCCTATATCTTTTCATTCTTCCGACAATCCACTGTACCACATGCCTCTTCCAGAGTGTTTCCTGGGCACAGCAGACGTCCACTCGCCTCCTCTCACACATCTCAACCACTTCATCTGCATGCAGATTCAAACTACCAACATTCACCCTAGCAAGTCTGAGATTGTGGGGGGCATTTGTACTTATCCTATGTGGGTTTGATTCATCGGACTTACGTTGTTTCTTTTTAGTTTGTTTAGTCATATTTGGGTAATTTGGCTGGCAAATGGCCATTCCCCCCCCCCCATTTCCCAGAACTCTGGTTCCAGTCTACCCCGGGACCATTCCCAGTACCTTCCCACAAGAGATTACAAGGGGGTAGAATCCAGTGGCCACGGTACGCCCCACCAGAACCAGCCGCAGGGACGCACCCCGTGCGCGTACACGGCACTACAACTGGCCTGGTATTTTTTTGTCCAATGACAGGGCAGCCTCCTGGAGCGCTACCACTAGGTTCGGGCCCCTTTACTATTGGGTGGAAAGTGCCAGTCCAGGGAAACACTACGTACCCTCTGGATCCATTTAGACCAGTTTGGTCCCAGGGCACCAGATCCGGGTCCAGAGGGAGCGACACTCACTGCCAGTGTGCCACCATTAGGCAACTTGGAGCAAGAACAATGAAGCCCTGTCACAGCACTGTCATATGGAAACAATGCCAGCGCCAATAACAAGGCTTCATTGTATAGTACGGTCGGTCCGCAAGTCTAACACCATCCCCCCTATTAGTCGCCTTGTACGACATGCAGTAGGATGCGTGAGGCATATTCTTTTTTTCCTACACCATAGGTGAAGGCCCCCTTACCCCCTGGGGAGGTAATGCTCTCAGATTTTAATCTGTTGTGTTATTATTCATTGTGTGTCCAAGTCGAAGTGAGGTGTGCAACGAGAGCAATTTTCCTTCTTAAATCTTAAAACTCAAACTCAGGACAGTGCTACGTCCAGTTGTTATGAGAGATTACTTAATGTATAAAGTCGCCACCGCTGAAATAAAGAACCCGTCCGTTGAGTTAGAATTAATCTGTATTCAAGATATCTAAATTGTATTAGTTCTTGTGAATAATCTAATCATATACGTTACCCGGGCTATGTAATTCTTTCACCACCGATTTAGGAATTCAGATTATACATTCCTATATTCATCCTATTCATTCCTATATATTTCTGGTTATTGATATGTTACTACTTCGTTCTGTAATTAAATCATTATAACGATTATTAAAGTTATAGTAAAGCGCTACTTAGTTCTGCTTTACATTCAGCAGTTTGTTAATTTATTCAAACTCCTGATACCATAATTTTTGGCTATTCATTAAGTTATTACTTTGTTCTGTATCTAAGTCATTATAGCTCTTATTAAAGCTATAATAAAGCGCTATTTCGCTTTGCGTTACATTCAGTAGTTTGTTAATTCATTCAAACTAACTTGTCTATAGCTATTAATTGTGCCGCTATAATTTATTCACTATATTTACTGTGAATATGATTTCCTTACTCTGTGTAATTTTAACTCATTTACGATTGAATTTATTTGTTGTGTATCGTGTGAGAGATTATTTACAATATAATCCTTCGATAGTTGACCTCAGCTGCCCACACCTAGCAATGTATTATTCCTCTCGATACACACTTGACCAGTATAGGTATTGTCATCAATATTTATATTACGTGGATTATTTTATGTATTGATATGTTTCATGTTTGTTGCTTTATAAGTGACGCAATTATTCACTAAACAGTAAAACTTATTCAACTCTTTATAAGTCACCTTGAATTCCATTAGACTCCTACTCAATATAATAGAGATTCTGATGCCCCATTTACCTGTCCCTTTGCTTATGTAATACAAATGAGTGTAATTGTTCTGTGTGTTTATTGTGTTTTGGAGAGTGATTAAGTAGTCAAGAAGTAACATTTATCAAGCGAGATGTGTTCCTGTTGAGCATTATCTGATTCTAAATATCCGAAACCCAGATTATAATAGAATACATAATAAAGCGAGTTGGATTACAACCTGGCATAGCTATATATATATAGGAAAGAACGGGAACTATCGATATTCAACTGGTACACAACGAACCTCAATACGACCTCGATTGAATATCATGTATGGAAATTAACTCTTCAATCGAACATAAATAATGAAATATGAATATGAATAATCACTAGAATAATAATGGTCTAGGAATATGTAAACTGAGTTATAAATAGCACATAGAATAATATTTTGTTACTACATTAACCACAAGTAAGTGTACACAGAGATGTTAGTCTCAAACAATAAACGGTATTCTGATTAAAATGGAAAATACGAGATACTTCACACTAAGGGTAAATAATAGTTACTGCCTCGACATACATACAGCACTGAATTGATGGAAAGTAAAATAGCGTTTGATTTATGATTAACTTATACGTTAATTCAGCGTATACAGGAGATTAAACTCAAAGAACTAAAAGAGTAATAATAATGAATATGAATTCACAAATAGGTTAAATAAACATATTAGTCATAAATGCATGGCTGCAATAACCTCGCCGAGTGGAAGGTTAACGCGACGTGAAAATACAGAGTTGGAAGTAACTCAAACAATACACTACAGAACTATAAGTTATGTAGCGTGATAATAGCAATAGTCAAATTAAGAGACTGTATCGTATAAATACGATAGACTATGACTCTTTTGTGATCTTGTATGTCTCTGTGACGTCACGATCTCTCCTACAGCACGATGTAGGACGAGTAGATCGTATATTATAAGATTGTAAATAAGTTAAGTTATAAAAGGCCTAATATGCTATTAAGCAATATTGCCATGGTCTTATGTAGTATATATGAATTTATCGTATATATTAATATAATTTATCGTATAGAGCAACCTAAAAGCGGTACGATAATTTGGGCTCCTGGCGGTTTGCCAAGGCAGCAAGGTGTGCTTTTGAGGTACGTCAGAGCCTTCACGAACACCAACCAGTTAACATCTAATTATCCGCCCTCAGTTGATCGTGCTTTTGTGCCTCTAATCACAATACACATACAGCAATACACACAACTACACCATCACGACGCTCTCATCGACATCATGACTGACTGATAGATAAGCATATTATTCATGTCCATTCCCATGTAATCATTTATTCTTTCTTTAACTTGACTCGTGTCTCGGGACCGAAGTCTCGTTCCCCATTGTCCACCACCATATTGGGTAAAACGTTCTCCCTTGCCTCATTGCCACGTGGAACTATTGGTGAGTTAATTCCTGGCTAATATTAACCCTTATAACCTTACCCTATAATTATATACATTTATTATGTGAGACCTTTGGATATAAATTAGCTTGTTTCAGATTGAATTCAATTTAGATATAGAGTATTCATTTAGATTGATTTTATTTGATTCATTATAGCTTATTAATATTTAACTTCCATTGATAGTTTACCACATTGGTGCCCAGACCCGGGAATTAGCTACCAGTAAGGGATTTTAAGGCAATGAACAAGGGGACATCTAACAGGATGCAGGAACAACTCTATGATAAACTGGCAAGGCTAGCCAAGCGATGGTTAGAGCCGGAATGCAGGGTCACATCATTGCACCTGCCCAAGTTCTGCATCCCACCCATCATCTTTCCCCAATAATTTTCTTTTCCGTTTCAGACTTCCTGTGACATATGACATGACCTAACATTTTTTCTTGTTCAATATGATCCATTAGTAGGTATTGCTATTTAGTGTACTATTTGTTCTCCATAACATAGAAGTCCGCCGGTTGGCGTCTCTTAATTAGACTATTATTTGGCCGTTGTTTTTGTAACGTAACATTTAGATACATAGCCTATAGGCTCGCATGCAAAATGGATAAAAACGATAAAGAGACACCGTCTAGTGGGGTGCTGATCAAAGCCCCTAAAAATCAAAGGGCGGGACTTCGGGGAGTAATAAATAGGCTAATTGTGGATTTAAACACTTTCATCACTACTGCTGAACTAGAGGAATTGGAGGCTAGATTAGATAACGTCCAGGCTACCCACGGTCGTATTACGGCTCTGAGTGAGGTGATTGTGGCTGACATGATAGAGGAGGAAGAGATAGTTACAGAGTGTGATAATCGCGCCCTCTATGACGAACCTGTCTTTAGAGCGAAGCGCCTATTACAGCGTGCTGTCGCAAGTAAGAAGGGAGGCGATAATGAGGCCCATAGAAGGGCTGACCCAAAACATACTGTACACCTCCCAAAGCTCAATCTTCCTACATTTGGGGGCAAGTTAACCGAGTGGTTAGCTTTTTGGGACGTATTTCGATCTACGGTTCATGAATCCTCTTTGGATAATGTCCGCAAGTTTCACTATCTGAAGGGACAAATGGAAGGAGAGGCCTTACATTTAATAGAGGGTTTTGCAGTAGTAGGTGGTAGTTATCTTGAAGCGGTACACTTATTAGAGTCCACATACGGGGATAGAGAGCAGTTGAAGATGGCCCATGTCGTTGCCTTGTTGGGGCTCGCAGAACCACAGTATAAGGTTGATGAATTGACAAACTTCAGGGCAAATATTGAGTGCCATACTCGATCGCTAGATACCCTAGGGCTTACCACGCAGGAAATGATAGTCATTATCTTGCGTCAGAAGCTTCCTATGGCAATACTTGATAAGGTAAGATCATTTGAGCTGGGGGAATTCAAAACTCAGTTCAGTAAGGAGATCAATAATCTACAGTTGAACAAAGGGAGAATGTATGTGTCGGGAGGGAGTGAGAATGTGGAGAAGAGGGGAACAGTAAGCATGACAGTGGGGACTAAAGTAAAGAAAGAGGGTGTGTATAAGAAACCTGCTCAGATTCTATGTAAGCTATGTAACAACAAACATAAATGGAGTTTCTGTGTAAAATACCCGACAAATGAGACAAAACTAGCACAGGCGAGAAGATTGAAGCTATGTGTAGGTTGTCTAAGTGGGGAACATGGTAAGCAGGGACAATGTACTGCTACATACTTAAGGCCCTGTCGGCACTGCAAAGGACATCACTTTGATAAGTTGTGTCCTACTGCAGATAAAGTCAAAGACGTCAAAAATGAGGGTACTACAACTGTGGCACTAGGTAGCACGCAAGACACCACTATATTGCCCACAATACAGATTCCCATGGAAGGTAATGACAGTAACAAAGTTTGTCGGGTACTTCTAGATCAAGGGTCTCAACGTTCCTTTATAAAGAGGTCCGTACTAGTGGGACTGAAGCACCGAATCGTAGGGGCTGAGACTCTTCGATTACAGGGCTTCACAGGGGTTACTGATAAACAAGACTACGAGATAGCGGAGATTTCATATTTCTATCGTAAAAACCGGTACTTTATGACTTGTATCGTAGTAGACACCCTACCAGAATATGTATCTGTGGGTGTGAAGAAGGTGGAACACGCATTACGTAGCAAAGGGGTTAACTTGTCAGATCCCATGGGAAATCAGAGTGAGGTGCATGTTCTACTTGGTGTGGATCATTATTATGAAGTAGTATACCCTGGATTTAAAAAGATGTGTGGTGTAATTTTAATCCCCACTAAACTTGGATACTGCATGAGCGGAAAGGTGCATACTACACAGTCAAAGGTCCTGGTCGACACGGTCTCGATATATAGAGTCAATGTAACCGCGGCAGAGGAGTTGGGAAGGGAGGATTCCCAACCTAGTGACCCTAAGATGGCTGCCGAGTTCGACCTGGTACGACTGTGGAGATAGGATCACATAGGCATTAATCCTATGGAGACTGATTATGACTCGGAAGTTGCGCTACAAAGGTTTGACGAGTCTGTGTGCTACTGTGCCTCAGACAAGCAATATAAAGTTAGTTTACCTTGGAAGAACAGTGAGATAAGCCTACCTACCAACTATGGTTTGGCATTAGGTCGCTTGCGCGCATTGCAGCGGAAATTGTCTAACGAACCGAGCACGCGCCAGGCGTATGACGATGTATTTCGGAGTTATGAGGATAGGGGTTTTATTGAGAGTCGATGTCAAGGAACCGTGTAAGAAGGGTAGGGTTCACTATCTGGCCCATCATGGGGTAAAGAAAGACAGCGTCACCACACCAATACGGGTGGTGTATGACTGTTCTGCCCACCAAGGTCAACAACCCAGTCTGAATGACTGCCTGTTGACAGGTCCGTCCATGGTGTCGGATCTGTCCCAACATCTATTGCGGTTTAGGCTGGGGAAGTATGCCTATACCAGTGACATCGAGAAAGCATTCTTGATGGTCAAGCTAAAGGAGGAAGATAGAGATGTTACCCGCTTTCTTTGGTTCAGCGACATTAGCGACTCTGAAAGTCCCATCATAATATACCGTTTTCGGGTTGTACTCTTTGGGGCCACTTGCTCGCAGTTTTTGTTAAATGCCACAATCAGAAAACATCTAGCTGACACTCATGAGGACACAAGTAAACTATCTCGCGGATTATACATTGACAATTTGCAGGGTACTAGCGATAGTCAAGATGATTTGTTGTATGCATACTGGCAAGCACGCAGATTGTTTGCGGATGCACATCTATTTCTCCGCGAGTGGGTTACTAATAGTGAAGATCTTCAGAGTTTAATACAGGTGGATGGTACGGCATCTCTTAACCAGGAAAAGTCCAGAAATTTGGGGATGATCTGGCAACCTAAACATGACATACTAACTTTTCAAACAAGGTCTTTTGCTCAGCAGACAGGAGCGCACACAAAAAGAAGTCTGTTGAGCAAAGTTGCGCAATTTTTTGATCCTTTGGGTCTAGCATTACCTGTTACCATAAGAGCTAGGATTCTAATGCAGGAAGTTTGGAGACGTAAAATAGGATGGGATGACAGTTTGCCCGAGGACCTGAATGACCATGGGACATTGTTGTTGAATGAATATGCCATCCTATGTACTAAACCTATACCTCGTAAAGTGGCGGCGTTCGGTGACGTTACGTTACACACGTTTTGCGATGCTAGCGCCACGGCATACGGGGTAGCCATATATGTTGTTACTTCATTTGGGGCACATTTAGTTACAGCCCGGGCCAAAGTAGCCCCGGTTAAGAAGGTAACTATCCCTAAAATGGAATTGACTGCCATGCTGCTATTAGCACGTCTGGTGCAACATGTACGCGCAGCATACGAGAGCGAATTAAATATTGAAATCGTTCACGTATGGTGCGATAGTCAGGTCGCACTCAACTGGATACATAGCAAGAAGTCTCTGCCAGTTTATGTGCGGAATAGGGTAGATGAGATTAGAGCCCTTTTGCCAGACGTTGCTTATCATTATGTAAATACAAAGGAAAACCCTAGTGATCTCATAACTAGGGGTATAACGGCTAGCCAGTTAATGAAGTCCGAATTGTGGTGGCATGGTCCAAAGTGGCTGCTCCATGAAAGTGAATGGACGATATGGCATGCTGTTGGTGAGGGACTTCTGCCACTGGAAACAGTGGCAGTTACAGCCCAACCAAATGAGCCACCGGGTCCTATCATAAAGTGGGCAAGATTCGGTGACTATAATAAACTAGTCAGAGTTGTAGCTTGGGTGTTGCGATATGTATCCAATCTTAAGCTTAAAGTAACGGGCCAACTCTGCAACAGGGGTCACAACATTGATGCTCGTGAATTTAAAGCAGCTGAAGTAACTTTGATCAAATGGGTTCAAGTAGAAACCTTTTCCAATGAATTAGAATCCTTGAAAGGCTCGAATAAGACATTAATGCCTATTATAGTGCGTCAACTAAGGTTGCACCTAGACAATGGCCTCATCAGGTGTGAGGGTCGCCTGAAGTGGTCGGGTGTACCAGACGGCACAAACCGACCTATACTTATGCCAACAAGACATCACGTTACTGATCTATTGATCATACGTGCACATAGAGAAGTAAAACACTACGGGGTATGTCATATTATATCAAATTTACGTCTCATGGTGGATACCCAGAGTTCGACAAGTAGCTCGACGCGTAGTGAGAAAGTGTGTAATATGCCAGAGACTAAAGGGTAAACCAAATGCAACTGGACCAGCTCCACCTCTACCTGAATGCCGTGTAAAGCACGTAGAACCTTTCCAAGCGGTAGGATTAGATTACACAGGGGCATTGAAGACGAGGGAGCATGAGAAGGTTTATATATTATTGTTTACCTGTGCGACGTCTCGAGCGGTACACCTAGAACTATGTGATAATATGTCTAGCGAAGAATTTATGCTGGCGTTTAGACGGTTTTGTGCCCGTCGTTCATTCCCTAAATTCATTCTTAGCGACAATGCTCCCACTTATGTCCAAGCATCAAAATATCTAAAGGATATGAGTAGTGATCCTACTATCATCACTTTTTTGGGAGAGAAGAAGTGCGAATGGAGGTTCATTCCAGTTAAGGCACCTTGGTTTGGTGGAATGTGGGAACGGTGTGTCGGCATAGTAAAGTCAGGACTAAGAGCGGTTGTAGGACGTGCTCTATTAAAGAAGAGTGAGTTGACGACAGTCCTCACAGAGATAGAGGCAGTTGTGAATGATCGCCCGCTTACATATGTGTACACCGACCTGCAAGAACCACTACCATTAACGCCAGCTCACTTGCTATATGGAAAACCATTGACTGCGTTTCCATCTGATTTTCAGTCCATAGTAGAGTTAGAGGATCCCTCGTTGTACTCTGCGGTAGCGGTGTCTAAGAGATACCAGTATATATCCAGGATAATCGAGGATTTTAGGAAACGGTGGATTAGTGAATATCTGCTAGCATTGAGGGAAAGGAGTGTTACTCCCTCTGGTAGACCAACGGCCCTACAGTTGGTGACGTTGTTTTAATTAAAGAAGATAGTCCTCGTTTATACTGGAAATTAGGCCGCGTATTGGAGGTATACAAGGGGGCAGACTCTGTAGAGCGGGTGGCGCTATTAAAGACAGCCACTGGAACTACTGTTCGTCCTATCGCACGTTTGTACGCTTTGGAGCTAGATTCCGCATTGCAATCTGAGGCTCCACCTGTTATTGCTGGGTCCGAGGATTCTCGAAGGAACGACTCACCTCATACTGATGGTGATCATTCTCGGACCGGGACGCGTCCCAGACGCGCTGCTGCTGGCGCTGTCGACTTGTGGCGTCAGAAGATAGCCTCTGGGCAACTTTAGGTTTAAGGTGGGGTTCAGGTCTTTTTTGTGGGGGGAGTGTATCGTATAAATACGATAGACTATGACTCTTTTGTGATCTTGTATGTCTCTGTGACGTCACGATCTCTCCTACAGCACGATGTAGGACGAGTAGATCGTATATTATAAGATTGTAAATAAGTTAAGTTATAAAAGGCCTAATTTGCTATTAAGCAATATTGCCATGGTCTTATGTAGTATATATGAATTTATCGTATATATTAATACAATTTATCGTATAGAGCAACCTAAAAGCGGTACGATAATTTGGGCTCCTGGCGGTTTGCCAAGGCAGCAAGGTGTGCTTTTGAGGTACGTCAGAGCCTTCACGAACACCAACCAGTTAACATCTAATTTTCCGCCCTCAGTTGATCGTGCTTTTGTGCCTCTAATCACAATACACATACAGCAATACACACAACTACACCATCACGACGCTCTCATCGACATCATGACTGACTGATAGATAAGCATATTATTCATGTCCATTCCCATGTAATCATTTATTCTTTCTTTAACTTGACTCGTGTCTCGGGACCGAAGTCTCGTTCCCCATTGTCCACCACCATATTGGGTAAAACGTTCTCCCTTGCCTCATTGCCACGTGGAACTATGGGTGAGTTAATTCCTGGCTAATATTAACCCTTATAACCTTACCCTATAATTATATACATTTATTATGTGAGACCTTTGGATATAAATTAGCTTGTTTCAGATTGAATTCAATTTAGATATAGAGTATTCATTTAGATTGATTTTATTTGATTCATTATAGCTTATTAATATTTAACTTCCATTGATAGTTTACCACAGACTGAATAGTAAAATACTCTGCGAACAACTTATCTATGAATTACGTACCCGAAGATGATTTTACATACAAACAAGATCTGTATAAGTGTAAAAGGTATATGTATTATTTCCTGAACAAACATATGTATTACTCTTCATAAGAATATAGGAGCCTATACTCGAAGAATTATATATATATTTATCCCACTGATAAGATTGTGTGATGTTCTTTATAAAACGAGTTACGGGTACTAGGATAAGGAAAGAATTAAATAGAAAATCTTCAGTATTACGTTACCTTTAATCTTAACATATCTTGTTAACCCTTGTTGTAGTCATTGTTACACTTTACAAGACAAAGGTTACTTAAATGTTTGAAGAAAAAGATAGGAGCCTGGTAGAGAGTCTGGCGAACACGTAGTTACAGCGTCGGTTGTCCCTCCTATTGCACCAAGGGGCTCGGCTCCTCACACCACGTAGCCTCTCGCTCTCTCTTTCTTTCTTTATATGGGATCACGTAGCTACACCTTTCTTCACTGTTTATGCACTGGTTTTTATGACTGTTTAACCCTCCGGATCCGGGAGCTCTCATATGAGGCAATCGTCGTGTCCGGGGGTATTTCTGAAAAATGGCTAACTTCACAATTCGATATCTACTAATTGAGACCACCTAGAGCAGTCAACTAAATTGCATAGTGTAGAACCAACCTTCGTCTGTAGAATGGCGTTGAGTTGACATCGCTACAACAAGTGGTTGCCGAGATATGATGATGGGAATGGAGGTAATTTCCCGCGTATTTTCGCCTGTGTCCGAACGCTTCGCCACGGCCCTGGCTAGCACGCACTAAGTCACTCGTTCCGTGGCTTTTGTACCGGTACACGATATTAGGTTTTTATGGAGATAATGTGGTATTATTGTGTCATGTATTACTTGTTCAACCATTATTTGAGTTATATGAAACTTTATATAACATATTTTCGGCGCTTTCACTGTTATTGTAATATTATTGTGTCACTTTCACTGTTATTGTAATAGTATTGTGTCACTTTCACTTTTATTACTCTTCTTGTTATGAATTATTGTCACTCTCACTGTTATTATTGAGTTATTATTACTTATTATACATTTTGTGTCACTTTCACTTACTAGGTTTAGAGGCTAGGCTACGCAAGCATACAGTAACGTACGGTATCGTATTTGACACTTGTAATTATTACATTTGGTTGTTTCTTTCACTTAGACATATTGTTATATTGTTTTTAGTGTCACTTTCACTTTTTACAGGTTTCACTTATAAATACTTATTGAATAGTTACTCTAATATATATTTGTTGTGTCTCTTTCACTTGCACATATTGTTATATTGTTTTTAGTGTCACTTTCACTTATAATAATTATAGAATAGTGTCTCTTTCACATGCAGATAGTGTTTTATTGTTTTAGTGTCACTTTCACTAGTGTTCTCAGGGTCAGTGACACTTAGAAGTTTACCAGGATGTGGAAATCATCGTGGCAAGGCGTGATGCACAGTGCTACCTGACATTCCTGGCACTGATACGAGGTTTTGGTGGTTGTCAGGGGTCTTCGGGTGGTGTGGCTGCAGACATGGCACCGTTTCTGGGTCTTGCGACCAGCAGCTACTGGAAGGGCGACGATCCTGTGCTTCCTGTGGTGTTCGGAAGCATATGTGCGGTCCATGGTGCCAGCTCCTGGCATATGTTAAGCTCGTGGGGCATCATCAAGCATGGCATATTCCCCAATGAGATCCAGAATGAGCTGTTTCTGGAATCTCCGAAGGTTGGTGTACTTCCTGGGCATTTTGGGGTTCATCAGCTTGTACAGGTTGTACGAGTTGAGCACAGACACATCCATCATGTGCAGGAAGAACTTCTTATACCACCTGCAGGAGGTCCGCAGGCAGACGATGAAGCCGACCTGCATGTCTGACTTGTCAACCAGACGCATGTTTATGTTGTAGTCCATATATAGCTGCGTCTGGCTTCATGATGGGCTCCCTGGTCCTGTGGTTGACTTTGCCAGAGTCAACCAGGTTGCCCTTGTGGATGGTGCTGATCATGTTGACCTTCCTTTGGTCGTGCCAATGGATTGCCAGCATCGGACCATGTTGCTTGAGGAAGATGTCCTTCTTCTTGGTCTTTTGGGGGAATTCCGGCATGTTCTTCCTCGTCCCCCGTACTGTGCCCACAGTCTGGGTTTGCTGCCTGTTCAGGTACTTGGTAAGGATGGGGGACGTGTAATAGGTGTCCGTGTAGAGTATGTGGTTCTTGTTGAAGTAGCGATCCATCATCGCCTTAACCACTGCTCCACCGAACCCTATTTCTTGATCTGCAAGAACCTCACCCTCCTTCCCACTGTAGACAATGAAGTCCAGCACATAACCCGTCTTACAGTCACAGAGGACGAAGAGCTTGATGCCGAATCGATGTCTCTTGGATGGTATGTACTGCCGGAAGTGAAGGTTCCCCCGGAACAGCACAAGAGACTCGTCGATCACGACCTTTTGAAAAGGCTTCAAGAATGTGGAAAACTTGGCCTTCATTATGTCGTAGAATCCCCTTATCTTCCACAGGCGGTCTGTTTGGTGTACATTGGTGTTGGTAACGAAGTGCAAGCTACCAAGTATGGCGAAGTAGCGGTCCTGGGACATAAGTTTGCCAAAAGCAGGTGTGGCAATTATGTCGCCTGTGATCCAGTAGTCTGCCAGCCGATGCTTCTTCACATGTGCCATGAGCATGGTCAGTGCTATGAACACATACATTTGGGCAATGGTGACAGGCTTCCAGGCCTTCATGTGGGAACTACGGGTCTTGTCGCTGAGGTGGTCACTGAGGGCCTTCTGCTTATTGGTCTCATCGACAACATATGACATGACCTCATTGTCGAAAAAGGCTTTGAAAAGGTCGGCAGGTGTTGAGTTGGGTCCCCCAGGGAAAGATGGATCAATCCCTGCGTCAATTTGGGCGTCATCGAATGTGGCACCTTGTGGCTGAAAGGTGGCCCCATCCTCCCACGTCCAGACATCAGCATGCCTGGCACGGGGACGGGGACGGGCATCAGGGGCGGCAGCAGCAGGGGCGTCGGCAGAAGCAGGGGTGGCCTGGCCATGGCCACGCCCACGCTGACCAGCAGGGCCCCTGGCATGGCCACGTCCACGTCCACGTCCAAGGGCACGACTACCCCGAGCACGGGGACGTCCAGGGCCACGGCGGGGTGCTGGGTCGTCCACCCACTCAGCTTCGTCCACAACAGGGTCGTCTGGCAGGTCATGATTATCATCACCAGAATCTGCACTGTGGTCGTCCATATATCTTGAAGGGCGGCCATATTCGTGGGTATCTTCTGGGTCATAGGTGGGATCCTGGTCGTCAGTTGGTGATGATACATCAGGTGGCGACTGCCGGCGTGGGTGGCTAGGGGGTGGTGAAGGTGAGGTAGTTGGCTCTGAAGTGTTTGAGGCGACGACGAGAGCGTTTTAGGGGCAGCTTATTGTGACGTTAACCACTCCGTTAGAACCGCATGGCTTGTCCTACAGTGACTCGCTAGGATCGCCAGGGCAGTGGATGGGGCTACAGTTTGTGTATTAGAGTGTGCTTTATTTCATATGAAAGCTTGTGTCATGGGCAGTCCAGAAAGGCTCTTTGTTTTCACCCATGTCAAGGCTTTATATATTTAATTGTAAAGTATATGTTTTATCATTAACTAGTAATGATGGGATCTGGGAGAGAGAGAGAGACTAGAACAGAGTGAGAGGGAGCGCGCAGTGTTTTTGTCCCGCTCGATGACGTCACGGCTGGCTGCCTCGCGGGGGTTGGTGGAGAGAGGTCCTTACCATGCTGCAAGCTCTTGCTAGTGGCTAGAGGACTTGTAACCGTTTTTTCCCACGCGGCTCGAGCTGGTGCGAGTATATATACAGTTCCTCGCCACTCTCTCCTCAGATCTGGTTTCTAGAATGCATCCATCTTTGTCACTTGCTACCTGTCGCCTGCTCCGCACCTGAGAACCTTTTCCTCTGCCTACCTCTCTCTTTTTTCATATCTTTCACCACCTTTTATTAAGACTATATCCCCTCTGGTTAACTCTGCAAAATCAGCTTCATGCTGGCCAGTTGTATTGTGCGTTAAGGTCTGATATAACCTATGTATGTTTAGTTGTTAAGATAAGTTGATCACGAAGCATTGGTTAGCATCCATATTGTTTAGTACCGCTTCCTATAAATATTAGTGTTCTGCTGGATTAGATAATGCTAGACTAGGAGTCTGATATTATAAGGTATTGTTTCCTATGAGTGCTGGCTTTAGTTAAAGGCTGCACGACATACCTGAGAACTGGAGTTGATTGAGTAAATTCTAGTCTGTGTGCCATTGAGAGTAGAGCATGCACGAATGAGGGCTTTTTGCCTATATCATTCTGCACTGTTCTAAGCTCGTTGTTTGTCTTTGAGGTACGCCAGGAGAACGCTTAATACTTCGGTATTAAGGTTTCTCAAGAGAGCTACCCTTCCCTATAACGTAATATTTGACGCACAGACTTGAGATTTGCACTAGGCTATGCGGCATGCCATGCGCACCAGTATCTCGTATCATTGACTCTAGCTAGACTTTGTCAATCATAGTAGACATTAAGTATATTAACCTAATTACTCTTTTTATGCATACCCGTTTATGATTACACAAGCATTTCGCAGCCTAGTTTGATGTATTGAGACACAAACGACTTAGGCTCTTTTTGTTGATAGGAATACTGCATTGTCGTGGCGATTATTATTATTGTTGTTGTGTTTAGGATATTCTTGGCTCCGACGGCATTATATATATTCTGCCTTTTTGTGTGCATAGCCTGCACGAGCATTGTTCCGCTGCCTGCCTTTTTGGGTTCCATTTCCGATACGAGCATCTTTATAGCATTTAACATTTAAAGAAGATTCCTTGTTAGTGTTGAAGGACTTTAGTGCACTTTCTTTCATGCAGGAGTGCCTGACATTTATTGATTAAAGTAACGTAAGCTGTAACTTCTCTTACCACCTTACTTTGCATACCATAACCAAGCACCTTCGGTTATAGGTAGTAATAGGCTGTTTTCACATAACATTAAGCCTAGAGTACACGCACATTTATTGAGAGTTTGATAGCCTATTATTGCATATAGAACTCTGTAGAGTATTTGTGTTCTTTGTTCACTGGGAATATACATCAGAGGTTGGAGCTAGCGCTTTCCGTTGTAACATTTATGCCATTACTAGTCCAATGAATAAGAGCCCTGATATATTTGAACCCCAGTCGTAACAAATGGCGACCTTACCTAGGATTTGGTGAACCTACATTTATTAGCAGGGAACATTTGTTGTTTTGGAGAATATTTTGCGGGGATCAGCAAGAATAATTTTTTTTTTAAAACATAGTATAGCCCTTGAGTATTTCCGAGAATTTTTGTGTGTATATTGAGGTATAAGAGTTTGGGGTACTTCTTTTCTGAATATTGAGGTGGGACATTTTTGTGAGCATCATGTCTTATACCGGATCAGAGGAGAATGGAGACACAGTACGTAATGTTGAAACTGAGGAACAGCAGTATGATGATATGGTTAATCAGGTGAACTGTGAGGAGGATGCTAGGATATTTTTGCAATGGCCTGTTACTGCCGAGCGGTTGGAGGGTATGGAGCGGTACGGTCTTCAATGCCTGGCCACAGCTATCGGTCATGCGGGTACTAGCAGCATGACCAGGGATAACTTGATAACGTGTGTACTGGGCAGGGTGACTGGTGAGCGAGATGGGTTGAGTGCTCAGAGCCCTTCGGCCATGCTTCCCCTACACTCGACTCCCAGCCATCCCAGTAGTTTGCCGACCCCGGGTACGCTTCCACAGGTGGGTGGTGACTGGCAGGGTGGGTTTCCCCTGGGGGGACCACCGGTAATTTCAAACATTGTAGCACCTTCACCTCCTCAAGGGTTAACTCCAGAATTATTGCTTCAGCTCGAATTAGCTAAGATCGAAGAGAGAAAGGCTATCAGGGTATCTGAGGTTCAACAGCAACAAAGGGCATGTGAGCTTCAGCAGCAATTAGAATTAGCCAAGATAGAAGAGAGAAAAACTATCAGTCAAGCAAAAATCCAAGCTGAGTCGACTAGGTACTGTGCCGACATGGATGTAGAGAAGTCGCGAGTAGAGACAACGGGACAGCGACTTGGGGCTGGTAACCGTGTTCATGAGCAGTCTCTCTCGCACTTATTGAAACTGGTTCCGGTGTTTGATGAGAGTGGTGTAACAGAATTTTTCACACGCTTTGAGAAGAAGTGCCAGGAACACCAGTGGCCAGAGAATAAATGGGCAGCACTTGTATCCTCTAGATTAATAGGCAAGGGTCTTAAAGCCTACGATGCGTTACCTTTGGAGTTATGTATTGTGTACGAGGATCTCAAGGAGGCTGTCCTGAGGGCTTACGAACTGAAACCAGAAACGTACCGTTTGAAGTTCCGGGGTGTAACTAAGGGAAGAGATAGCACCTTTTTGGAACACGCCCGGGACTTGTCCGATGCTATGGGGAACTGGCTCCGATCTGAGAAGGTCACAACATTTGATGAAATTAAGCAGTTAATGATGTTGGAGCAGTTCTTTAAGAGCACAGGCGGTGATCTAACTTTGAACTTAAAGGAGAAAAACCCAAGAACTCTAGTAGAAGCAGCAGAAATGGCTGATCTACGGCTGTCGTTGATTCGGGGTTGCGGGTCCTCACAGAAGTACGATGCAAGTGCTAGGGACCGTTATCCTCCCCCTCCCCGTAGCAACGACACATTTAAACAAAAGAGCAATGAAACTAAAACTGAATTCAAACCTAACACCACGCCGTATAAGAAAAGTCAGGGGCCTGTTACATCACAGTATAAGCCGAAACCGAAATTTATGTGTTTTAAGTGCCACAAGGAGGGTCATAAAGCAAATGAGTGCCCTAGTCGACCTCCTCCGGCATCCGTGTCTTTTGCTCACGGCATTGGAGTGTTCAAGAGGACATCGGAGCTTGTTAGAGGCAATTCTTCCGAGGTAAATACACTGCCAGTGCAGAAGGCTCCGGAAGGCTTATTCCCTGTCCATGATGCCTTTAGTGACCACAGGGGACTCGGTTGTGTGGAGTGGGGGGGTAGAAGACATGAGGTGAGAATTTTGCGTGACACTGGGGCATCGCAAACACTGTTGAGAAATTTCACTGGTAAACCTGTAAATACGGCGCGGGTGGTTGTGGTTCAGGGAGTTAATGCAACAAGGTCATACCCGCTTGTAAGAATGAAGATGGAAGTTGATGGTGTGACTCGTGACCTGGATGTAGGAATTGTGGAGAAGTTACCTGTTGGGGGCGTCGACCTCCTTCTCGGCAACGACTTTGCGGGGCCTACTTCTGAGGCTCCACCCTTGGTCGTTGCCGAGAAGCCGGCCGACGTGAGTAGGGAGGAGCAGGAGTGGGTTGAGAAGTGTCGGGGGCAACCTATGGCGTGTGTTGTCACCCGTTCCCTTGCATCCAGGGAGTCACATTCTGGTCAACAGTCTTTAGATCAGCGGAGGAAGGGTACCGAGAAGGGGTTGAAAGTTGATGCGGTTGAGAGTTCAGTATCAGCGGACATTCTCGGGGACTCATTATTAGGACCAATTTTCGAGTCTAGAGAAGACCCATTAACTGTTCCTGAGAAGGCAGTGGATGGGCTTAAAAAGACGATGAGACAGCAACGGTACGCAGAGAGAGAGCAACGGGAGGCCAAATTTAGTGTAGGAGGGGGGCATGAGTTGTTTCGCAAACACTTGGATAGGCTTGCTCCTTCGGACATTCGTAAGTTGCAATTGGAAGACCCGGAGGTTCTTGAATGTGGTACCGGTGCTGTCGAGTTGGAGGAGGACAGTGATGCACAGTCGGGAGATTTTTTTTTCATAGATGGCATATTATACCGGCGATTCCAAGATCCGCAGAGGAATTGGGTCTACCTCTCCTGACCCCCCGTCAGGAGAGGTAGACCAGCTGGTTGTGCCGAGGGTTTGCAGGGAAAGCCTACTTAGGTTGGCCCATGATGTACCACTGGCGGGACATCTGGGTGTCCGTAAGACGGTTGCAGCCTTGGGGAAATTATTTTGGTGGCCTGGTCTGAGAGCACAAGTTGTGTCATGGGTGGCAATGTGTGATGTGTGTCAGAAGGTTGGCAAACCGAATCAGAGCATTCCTAAGGCGCCGTTACACCCCATTCCTGTCAGTGGGCCTCCCTTTAGTAAGGTTATAGTGGATATGGTTGGCCCCCTTCCCCCTACAAGTGCCGGAAACAAGTTTCTCCTGACCATCATGGATGTAGCAACAAGGTACCCTGACGCTTACCCTATGAGAAATGGGTCAGCGAAGACGGTGGTCCGAAACTTGCTAGTGTATTTTTCCCGGTATGGTTACCCGCAGGAGATTCAGTCAGACCAAGGATCCAACTTCACTTCTAACCTCTTTGTTCAAACTATGCAGCAGCATGGGATTGTTACGGTTGTGTCATCTGCGTATCATCCGGAGAGCCAGGGTGTGTTAGAGCGATGGCACTCAACCTTAAAATCTATGCTTCGTTGTTATTGCTTTGAGAATGGGAAAGATTGGGATCTTGGCCTGCCATATGTTTTGTTTGCTGCACGGGAGGTACCTGGGGAAAGTTTGGGATTCAGACCTAATGAGCTCGTCTTTGGACACCGTGTCAGAGGGCCTCTCCATATGGTTAAAGAAATATGGGAGGGTGCAGAAAAACCTTGTTCTATGCTCAAGTATGTCCTCGACAGTCGGGAACGGATGTTGCGCAGTCTGGAGTTGGCTGGCCGTAATTTGACTAGCTCTCAGGCCCTCATGAAGGACAGGTACGACCTCAAGGTTAAACTCAGGGAGTTTCACGTGGGACAGGAGGTGTTGATTCTACTGCCCCTTGTAGGTCACCCCTTATCCGCGAAGTACACTGGTCCTTATAGGGTGGTTGAGAAGCTATCGGACCTGGATTACTTGGTAGCCACTCCAGACAGACGTAAGCGCAATCAGTTATGTCACGTTAATCTTATGAAGGAGTATGTGAGGCACCCCCCTGAGCCTCTCACTGTGCCTGTGATGACGTTTAGCAGTCAAGGTGGAGAAGGAGAACGGGACAGTCAAGCTCCGGTGGAGGATAACTGGGATCATCATGTCTCTGCGAACCAGTGGGCGGGGAACACGAACCAGGCGGCTCAGGAAGCGTTGCAACACTTACCTGAGCATCAGCGGGTGGCTGTGGAGCGCCTGTTCGGTTCATATCCCTCTGTTTTCGTGGAGCACCCAGGCCTCACTACCCTAGAGGTGCACGACGTGGACGTAGGAGACCACCCCCCTTTCAAGTCAGTTCCCTATAGGGTGCCCCCTATTAAACTGCCGGCCCTCCGGGCGGAGTTGGAGTATATGTTAACAAGGGGGCTGATTGAGAAGGGGGTGGTGAAGTGGACATCTCCCGTCACGCTGCAACCAAAACCGGATGGTAAGGTGCGATTCTGTGTAGACTACAGACGGTTAAATGGTTTGACGCCCACCAACCCATACCCTCTTCCTTGGGTCGACGACTGTGTGGACAAGATAGGCAATGCAAAGTACCTAACCAAGGTGGACTTGGTTAAGGGATACTGGCAGGTGCCCTTGTCCGAACGAGCGAAAGAGGTATGTGGTTTTGTGGTGGATGGTGCTACCTACCGCTGTAACGTTATGCCTTATGGCCTAAAGAACGCACCCGCTACCTTTCAGAGTTTGATGAATGATATAACGGCAGACATTCCTAATTGCACAGTATACCTCGACGATGTTATTATCTATGACAACAGCTTTACGAGTCATTGTGAGCACGTAGAACTCCTGTTCAAGAGGCTTAGTGAGGCTGGCTTGGTGGTCAACCTGGCAAAGTGTGATTTCGTGCGGGCGTCCGTGCAGTATCTTGGGTTCATGGTGGGGTTGGGACAGGTGTGCCCCCCACAGAACAAGATAGCTGCGATTGATCACTTTCCCCGGCCGGCCACCAAGAAGCAGATCATGAGGTTCTTAGGTATGATCGGATACTACAGACGCTTCATTAAGGGGTACTCTACCGTGCTAGCACCTCTGACAGATCTTTTAGCGAAGGATAAGGAATTCAAATGGGTGCCTGAGTGTGAGAAGGCGTTTAGCGTAGTAAAACACCTGTTGTGCACTCACCCGATCCTCAGGGCCCCTGACTTTAGCCTACCTTTCCAACTAGCAACAGATGCTAGTGGTGTGGGGGCTGGTGCCGTCCTTATGCAAAAGGACGATGATGGGCTGGAACATCCTGTTAGTTTCTACTCGAAGAAGTTCAATTTAGCCCAAAAGAACTACTCTGTTGTCGAGAAAGAGCTGCTGGCAATTGTACTTGCACTGAGGCATTTCGAGGTCTATGTTCCAGCCTATGGTCCAGTCGTTGTAATTTACACAGATCATCACCCTCTCAAGTTTTTGAACCAGTTTCACAATCGGAATATGAGGCTGACCAGGTGGTCGCTAATGTTACAGGAATATAACCTGGACATACGCCATATTGCCGGTTGTGACAACGTGATTGCAGATTGTCTTTCGAGGGTAGATGATCCTGGGTAGATTGACACACTCCTGCTTTAGTTTGAATAGTATTTTGCGCTTGGTGCTTGTTGGCTCGCGGTTGTAGCCCAGCGTATTGGGTCGTAAAGCAGGAGTTGAGCGTTTGGTATAGAAGAAAAAACTAGGCTTGCCCCTATAGTGCAGCCGAAATAAACAAATTATAAACATAAAATTCAAATAAAAACTCTTTCTTTGATAGTTGATTTTTTTTAGTATGTTATAGCAGTAATTCTGAGTTAACATAAGAACATAAGAACATAAGAAAATGGGAGTCTGCAGAAAGCCGATTGGCCTAAGCAAGGCAGATCCCTGTCCCACACAACCCCAATTACAAAGCCCAATTATAGGCTCAACACTCTAATACCCTGAGGATCATCTTACCAAACCGGTTAGAGATTAACGCAGGATTACGGGGGTCTGCAGAGCGCTGATTGGCCCAACCCGGCTGATCCCCCTTCACACCCAACCCTTCTCGTCCATATGCTTATCCAATTTTTTCTTAAAGCTCTCTATCGTTCTTGATCCCACTATATCACTTGGTAGCCTATTCCACCCATCTACAACTCTGTTACCAAACCAATATTTGCCTATATCTTTTCTGAAACGAAATTTATCTAATTTGAAACCATTGGTACGAGTTCTTTCGCTATCACTGAGCTTTAGTACATTTGTCATGTCCCCTTTGTTAATCCCACTAACCCACTTGAACACCTCTATCATATCCCCTCTAACTCTGCGTCTCTCTAACGAATGTAAACCTAATTTCTTCAACCTTTCTTCATACGGAAAATGTCTAATATTATGGATCATTTTTGTCATTCTACGCTGAATTCTCTCCAATGAATCTATGTCCATTCTGTAATAAGGACACCAAAATTGGACAGCATAATCCATATTGGGTCTCACTAATGACAAGTAAAGTTTTAAGATAACATCAGCAGTTCTGTTACTCACACTCCTAGAGATGCACTCCTCTCAGAATGCTGGGCTAGAGAAGCTCGCTCTTGAGGAGAATAACTACATATAATTTAACCTATGGTGATGGGGAGGGTTATAATTTTGAAAAATGTTTTGTTGAAGAACTGTGCCAGATATTTTACTGCCGCTGGGTGATGGGAAGTGGAGATATAGCATGGGTTCTAACCATCAGATTTTTGTGAGCCTTGGGTCCTCTGAGAAAAATCTTGGGGGGGGTGTGACGTTAACAACTCCGTTAGAACCGCATGGCTTGTCCTACAGTGACTCACTAGGATCGCCAGGGCAGTGGATGGGGCTACAGTTTATGTATTAGAGTGTGCTTTATTTCATATGAAAGCTTGTGTCATGGGCAGTCCAGAAAGGCTCTTTGTTTTCACCCATGTCAAGGCTTTATATATTTAATTGTAAAGTATATGTTTTATCATTAACTAGTAATGATGGGATCTGGGAGAGAGAGAGAGAGTAGAACAGAGTGAGACGGGAGCGCGCAGTGTTTTTGTCCCGCTCGATGACGTCACGGCTGGCTGCCTCGCGGGGGTTGGTGGAGAGAGGTCCTTACCATGCTGCAAGCTCTTGCTAGTGGCTAGAGGACTTGTAACCGCTTTTTTCCCACGCGGCTCGAGCTGGTGCGAGTATATATACAGTTCCTCGCCACTCTCTCCCTCAGATCTGGTTTCTAGAATGCATCCATCTTTGTCCCTTGCTACCTGTCGCCTGCTCCGCACCTGAGAACCTTTTCCTCTGCCTACCTCTCTCTTTTTTCATATCTTTCACCACCTTTTATTAAGACTATATCCCCTCTGGTTAACTCTTCAAAATCAGCTTCATGCTGGCCAGTTGTATTGTGCGTTAAGGTCTGATATAACCTATGTATGTTTAGTTGTTAAGATAAGTTGATCACGAAGCATTGGTTAGCATCCATATTGTTTAGTACCGCTTCCGATAAATATTAGTGTTCTGCTGGATTAGATAATGCTAGACTAGGAGTCTGATATTATAAGGTATTGTTTCCTATGAGTGCAGGCTTTAGTTAAAGGCTGCACGACATACCTGAGAACTGGAGTTGATTGAGTAAATTCTAGTCTGTGTGCCATTGAGAGTAGAGCATGCACGAATGAGGGCTTTTTGCCTATACCATTCTGCACTGTTCTAAGCTCGTTGTTTGTCTTTGAGGTACGCCAGGAGAACGCTTAATACTTCGGTATTAAGGTTTCTCAAGAGAGCTACCCTTCCCTATAACGTAATATTTGACGCACAGACTTGAGATTTGCACTAGGCTATGCGGCATGCCATGCGCACCAGTATCTCGTATCATTGACTCTAGCTAGACTTTGTCAATCATAGTAGACATTAAGTATATTAACCTAATTACTCTTTTTATGCATACCCGTTTATGATTACACAAGCATTTCGCAGCCTAGTTTGATGTATTGAGACACAAACGACTTAGGCTCTTTTTGTTGATAGGAATACTGCATTGTCGTGGCGATTATTATTATTGTTGTTGTGTTTAGGATATTCTTGGCTCCGACGGCATTATATATTCTGCCTTTTTGTGTGCATAGCCTGCACGAGCATTGTTCCGCTGCCTGCCTTTTTGGGTTCCATTTCCGATACGAGCATCTTTATAGCATCTAACATTTAAAGAAGATTCCTTGTTAGTGTTGAAGGACTTTAGTGCACTTTCTTTCATGCAGGAGTGCCTGACATTTATTGATTAAAGTAACGTAAGCTGTAACTTCTCTTACCACCTTACTTTGCATACCATAACCAAGCACCTTCGGTTATAGGTAGTAATAGGCTGTTTTCACATAACATTAAGCCTAGAGTACACGCACATTTATTGAGAGTTTGATAGCCTATTATTGCATATAGAACTCTGTAGAGTATTTGTGTTCTTTGTTCACTGGGAATATACATCAGAGGTTGGAGCTAGCGCTTTCCGTTGTAACATTTATGCCATTACTAGTCCAATGAATAAGAGCCCTGATATATTTGAACCCCAGTCGTAACAAATTTTGGGCGTCATCGAATGTGGCACCTTGTGGCTGAAAGGTGGCCCCATCCTCCCACGTCCAGACATCAGCATGCCTGGCACGGGGACGGGGACGGGCATCAGGGGCGGCAGCAGCAGGGGCGTCGGCAGAAGCAGGGGTGGCCTGGCCATGGCCACGCCCACGCTGACCAGCAGGGCCCCTGGCATGGCCACGTCCACATCCACGTCCAAGGGCACGGCCACCCCGAGCACGGGGACGTCCAGGGCCACGGCGGGGTGCTGGGTCGTCCACCCACTCAGCTTCGTCCACAACAGGGTCGTCTGGCAGGTCATGATTATCATCACCAGAATCTGCACTGTGGTCGTCCATATATCTTGAAGGGCGGCCATATTCGTGGGTATCTTCTGGGTCATAGGTGGGATCCTGGTCGTCAGTTGGTGATGATACATCAGGTGGCGACTGCTGGCGTGGGTGGCTAGGGGGTGGTGAAGGTGAGGTAGTTGGCTCTGAAGTGTTGAGGCGACGACGAGAGCGTTTTAGGGGCAGCTTAGGGCCTGAGGTGCTGCTTTGTGCCCCCCCTGTGGCCATGAACAGGGCCCTTCTGGAGGTGCATTGACCACTTGCACCACTTGCACCACTTGTTGATGGCTGTGGGTCATGCTGGGACAAGACCGCACCACTTGCACCACTTACACCACTTGTTGATGGATGTGGGTCATGCGGGGCCAATTCCGCACCACTTGCACCACTTGTTGATGGCTGTGGGTCATGCGGGGCCAATTCCGCACCACTTGCACCACTTGTTGAGGGCTGTGGGTCATGCGGGGTCAATGACGCACCAGCCGCGGGTGACGAGGGCCCGGGAGACAAAGGAATAGGCCTACCCACGCTCAACTCTTCACTCTCATCCTCTCTATCAGCATCTTCACCTCTTTCCCTTTCGGCCACCTCCCGTGCCTGCTTTTTTGCACTATCTAGCACAGCTCTCCTATAAAAGTAACTGGCTATTTTTGCCGGGGAAGGAGCCCCCACAGCCGACGCCGGGGTCGCAAGCGTGCGCGCCGGGTCACGTTCACGTGATGCGGGTAGGACACATCCCATTTCACCCACACTTTCATCACCTTGATGATGTTCACCGCATCCAACATTGTCATCAGTATCATCATCACTATCGTCATCAGCAGTGCTATGAAAGCCCTGGATTTCTTCGCCATCTTTCACTTCATGAACATCTTCACTAACCACATGCTCCTCATCAAAATCACTCTCAATCTCACTAAGGTCATGATCACTTAACTCTTGTAACACACGGGCAACACCACCGGGACTTAGCAACGTTTTCTTGGTCGTTTTAGCTTTGTCTTTCGTAGGCTTATGGGTCGCAGCGGCGGGCGTCGATTCGGACACAGCGATTTTCTTTGGGTTAACTCCAGCCATCTTGGGTGCGAGATAAGAACTGATGCTGCTTGGTAGTTTGTGCTTGGTGGCGCTGCGGTCGCCCACGCACAAACAAAAATCCTCCCACGCAATTTGAACGCTTTGATTTTGATTTTGCCTCATATGAGGCCTCCCGGACTCCGAACCATAATACGTTTTGCCTCATATGAGGCCTCCCGGATCCCAAGGGTTAAGGGGAGAACTGGCTAGCCCCTACGGAAGTCTAAATCCGAACTAAAGTTACTAGTTAAGTATGTTCTTCCTAAGAAGTACTCGACTATATAACCTCAGTTTTGCCTAACTCTACTTTGGGCACGATTAGGTCCTATCCCTTTTCCAGTTATGGTTAAGTGGCTGCTTTCTCGGGGTAGTAGGGACACAGGGTTATGTTTTTTTTTACTTATCCCGAGGTTAGGAGTCGCACTTAAATTATGTGAGGGATATCTCTGTGACGGGGTGGATATTCTCCGTTTGTTTATTTTTGGTTTGGGCTTGGAGATAGCTTGATGGGGCTAGGAACAAAGATTTCTGTTTGAGGAACAAACAGAGAATTCATAGGTTGTATGGAGGTGACTTGGGAGGAATGGGAATAGGGAATTTCTACTTGTTGGCTCGTTTGACTGCCATGATTTCATTCACTTTGGTAAGGAGGTACAGGAAGATAGTGAGGGGGTTGGTGGTGAACTTCCATAAACATCTTTTCAGTATGGGCTAAGTCTGGCTTTGGAGTATGGTGTGTCGTGATGGAGAGTGGGGGGCGCGTTTTCTCTCGCAGTACATTGTTCAAGCGTAGTCTGATGTGGGGGAAGTCTGGTAACTTGTGATTGACTTTTTATGCTAGCGATGCGGCACTGGATGATTTGATTGTTATCCGTAGACGGGAGCAGGTGCTTGACTGGTTTTTGGCTTTTGTTGGCCAGACCCTGTCATCTCACCATCGCCTTCCAGAAAAAAGTCCCGCCCTCGGACTTGTATTAAGTAGGTTTTTTTATTTGAGTGCGGACGTAAAGGGTGAGTCTTTGTAAAAAGCAGTACCATACTCTGGCTTGTACATTATTAGGGGCGTCAACTTCTCTTAACACACTGAGGTGGAGGGGTTTGCTGGAGGTCTGGGCGAGGTGAACAAGTTGTGCAGATGTATTGATGGGAATGTCCTTCTCTCGTTCATTTTGAGTGAGAAGCTGTTCACTTTCATTTTGGTGGGGGTTACTGGAGCAGTGTCTGGGCTGGGAATAATTTTGGTATGAGATTTTGGGTCAGTGGTGAGATCGGGTGAGGGTGGGAGGAGCTGAGATGGGTCAAAGTCAGGTGACCTAGGTTGTGTGTGAGAAGTGTGGGTTGTGTTGTTGGGATTATTTTCTGGTGTATTTGTTTGTGAACTCACTGGGGGGTGATCGGCTGGAGTGGGCAGGGTTGACGGAGGATCTGCAGGTATGCTGGTTGTAGCTGGAGGGTCTGCAGGTGTAGTGGTGACAGGTGAGGTGTTGGCAGGTGCAGGGGTGACAGGTGGCGGCTTCGTAGAGGTATGATGGACAGGTGGAGGCAGGTTTGACAGGAAGTGGTCTGGTTGGGGTAGGGGTTGATTTCCGGGGTTTTGGCTCGGGTACGGCAGGAGACCACCATTTGGTCTGGACGGTACAGTGGCCAGATCTCCTACATTGTGGCTGTGATAGAGGAGGAGGAGAAGGGGTTAAAGTGGGGGATGTACATAAACAGAGTTATATTGTTTTGTAGATTGGGGTTTTTGGGAGGGGGGATGACATAGCGGTAGGGCGTGGTCAAGGAGAAGGAAGAGTTATTTTAGCTTTCGAAGGAAGAGGGGAAGAGATGTTGGGGTTGATAGACGTAGAAGGCTTTTTAATGGGTTTTGGAAGATGAGAAGGACATTTTCTATGGGGGGGTTTAGGGGGAGAGTCAATGGTAGTTGGAATGAGGGGAAGAGAAGGGGAAATTGGTTGAGAGGTAGATGATGGAGAAGACATCAGAATTTCATTATTGGTGGAAATGGGGGTGTTGGAGGAGGTTTGGGTTGGGGGAATTTTTTTTTTTTTGAGGGGGGGGGGGAGTTGGATTACAGGGGAATGGATAAGTTCTGGGTGAATAGTGGTGGTAAGTGTGGAAGATGCTGAGAAGGCGCGGTCAAGTGGACTTAGTCTGGTGGGGTGGTTAAGGTAGGGGGTAATAGTTGGAAGAGGAAGGGGAGAGATAGGTGGCGAGTGTTCATGATTAGGAATAGGTGTGTGTGGTAGAATAGGGGGTGTGTGGGTGATGGGGAAAATGGGGGTGGGTGGGGGGGGGGGGCAAGGTCTCTGTTTTGGTGGGAGAAAGGTTCGGATTACTGTCAACAGGGCATGTGTTATCATCATCAGGCTGGTTAGCATAGATACATTTTCGTCTAGAGGCTGGAACCGGCGTACATAGCGGCTACGGTATGTGCGTAATTTCCCGTGGTAATTAAGCATGACATGATAGCAATTTGGTACTGTGAGGATCCCGTAGGGCCCTTTGTATATTGCCTTTCGTTTAGAGGGCACTGGAAGTTGTGGTACCATGACAAGATCGCCTGCATGGTTTGTGTTGATTTTGGGTGTCTCGTCAGGGTGAAGATCTTGCAGGTATTGTAGTTGTCTCAATCTGTTCTTCAAGTGGACTAGGGATTGGTTCAAGTTTGACGAGGGTTCATATGGAACGGCTAGATGACGTAAGGGGTCTACTCCTGGTGGTTCTCCAAAAACTTGTTCATGGGGGGGAGATTCCGTCTTGGCGTGTGCAGGTGTTGATACCCCATTTTACAATGCGTACCTGGCTGGGCCAGTCGGTGGTGTTCATTTGTTGCAACCGGGTTCTGACTTGGTTGGCAATGGTGCAGTGGCTTCTCTCGCAGATCAAATTTCCTTGGGGCCAGTAAGGGGAGGCATGGCTAATCTTAAAACCAAATATCTGGGATATTTGTGTCCAGACGTGTCCGGTGAACTCAGGGGCGTTGTCGGAGTGGATGGCTTGGGGTAGGCTAATCCGAAATATGGGAACACGCGTTGCAACATTGCTTCGGCTAATGCGAATGCGGTGTGTTATTTAGCGGGGCAAGCTATTACATATTTAGAGTATGTGTCTACAAAGGTAATTATATACTTAAAACCTTTGACGCCTTCCATGGATCCCATAACATCGACGGCGAGTAATTGCCATGGCTTGGATGCTGTGATTTTTCCTCAGGGTCCTGGAGTTCTGGTTTTGTCTTTTCCAAGGGCACAGGCTCGGCATGCTTCTGTTACTTTCTTGGCAGTTAGGTAGGTCGAGGGTGTCCAATAAATTTCATGGAAGGTGGAGACAAGTTTTCTTTGTCCTAAATGTAGTGCAGGGATTGCATGGTAGAGAGAGCTGTGTTGGGGCTGATGACTATTTTTCCCTCGGTGGTGTAGAGATTGTCTCCGTTTCTTTGCAGTTTGGAAAAGATATACTTGGCATCCAAACTGGTTTCTGTTGCAGTTGAAATTTTTGCAGTAGGTATTGTTGGTCCGGATCTGTTGAGTCTTGATGGTGGATGGCACAGATTGGGGCGTGGTTAAGTTCTTGGTTAGGGTTGGTAGGGGTGGTAGATTGTAGAGGCAGTCTAGATAGGGTGTTGGTGTTGGTGTGTAATTTTCCGGGTCTATAAGCTATTTCAAAGTTATATTCCTCGAGCGATTCTCGCCATCTTACTGTTAAAGCATTTTTTGTATCTGACTTGCAGAGCCATTGGAGGGTGTGGTGATTGGTGACCTTGACTCCAGCTAGGTAGGCTTTCAAATGCTGAAGTTTGGTCACAGGGTAATTAATTTCGGCTGGGTTGAGGGTTCTGCTAGCACAAGCAATTATATGCTCTCTTCTGTCTCTAGTTTGTGCTAAGTAAGTTAGGTAAGTTAGATCAGAATCTGTCGATTGATGGCAACCCCAAGTTCCTCCGACTTCTAACGGTCCCTCAGTGAGATTTTGACAGTTATGGGGATAATACTGGGCGGTCCGCCTCCTCGTCAGTAAGTTAACTATTAATGTCTGGGGGGGTTAACATCAAGGCTACATTCGACAGAGTCCATCGAGTCGGAAAAAATTCACGAAAACTACCACGTGATATCATAGCACGATTTTCCCAGTTTCCAGGACATGATCATGTGCTCCGAAATAGAAAAAAATGAAAGGGACAGATATATTTGTAAATGAAGACCTAAGCCCGGGATCCATGGAAGTTCGTCGAGTGCAGATGCCAGCATACTATGAGGCCCGAGTATATTTGTCAGTAATGTAGTTTCCTTGGAACTGCCTGTACAACCCTGTATTTGTTAACACGACTGTTTAAGCACTGCTACCGGTCTGGCAACACTGCTCAGCTTATATAAGACCCGCTGAAGGGTAACTGGGCCAGTCTTGCTCCATCTCTTGAGGTGAAAAGGTGGTCTCTCCTGCCATTTTTGCCACAGTGCTTGGGACTGCAGGGGCCTTTATTACTGTATCCTTCGGTATGGTATGGGTTAAATACCGCATCCTTGTGATCCGAGAGAAGCGTCCAAACTCTGCACCCACCTTGCAACTACTGAATCCTGTCTCGCCTCGGGCACGACCTCCACCACCCTCCCAACGTAAACCTCTAAACACTGTGTCACCTCACCGCTCTACTCCACCCAGGACATCTCCACGTACGCCACCACTACTGCCAAGGGCACCCATTTCAGGCACCTTACTTTCTACTCCACGTACTAATACCCATCAAGATTTTCCACTTCCCCAACAACAATGAACGTCACCACTAGCTGTTACTAACCCACCACCATCATCCATATCGTCAAACAATGCCCATGGAAACACAGACAACAGAGTTACGAGGAAGGATGAAACATACACCGGGCAAGCACGGGAGGCTGGCGAGACCCAGCTGCGCGAGGAGGGGCTGTTGGTGGGGTGTATCAGCTCGCCTCACAGGTCACAACCCGAAGCAAAACAAACTCTTAACAAGACAGGTATAACTAAAGGAAATCGTTGATAATGATACCCTCTACTAGCAAATTCCCTTTAAATGAATACTACTACATGTAGTTTCCCTTTTGTCAACATAAATGATACTAAACTATTTGCATTACTAAATTCTGAATCTGTTGATGAACCTCATTATGATTTAGCCCAACTAGATCAAATGCATTTCAACCCTTTCACTTATAATAGCGATAATAATACTTCAGCCTATGATCCAGATAATTTTATGTTGACTTTGTGTGACGCTAGGCTGCCAACTTCCAAATATTGTTTTTGTGATTCATACTTAAATGATATTAACCCATCCTCAAATGATATTAACCCATCCTTAAATGATATTAACCCATCCTCAAATGATATTAACCCATCCTCAAATGATATTAACCCATCCTCAAATGATTTTTTTTCTCTGGTGTGTCATAATATAGGGAGTTTGCCTCTTCACTAACACAAAGTTTTTGATCAATGTCTAGACCCCACCAAACGTGATTTTGATAGTATAAACTTCTGTGAGACTAGATTAACTAATGATATTGTGAATCTATTTACAATTCCCAACTATACTTTATTCGGAAATAACTGGTCACGAAACAATGGTGGGGTAGCTCTCTATGTTAGGGAAAATTATTGTGGCAGCCTGAGGAATGATTTAACAGTTATGGAAGAGCAAATCGAAGCAGTATTTGTTGAAATGGGATCAAATTCAGGTAATATAATTGTAGGTGTCGTTTACAGGCGCCCAAACACTGACATAGTAAATGTTCTAACTGATTTTAATAATATCTTACATGTTCTAAGTAAAGAAAACAAATGTTGTTATATATGTGGCGATTTTAACATTGATGTTCTTAAGAGTAGGACAGACCCAAAATTTACTGACTTGTTTTAAATATGTCATTCTCACAATTTCTACAATACCATCAACAAAACAACTCGGGTAATGTCAACATCTGCCACAATAATACACCATACATGGACGAACAATTATAGAAAATGTACAGCAAGTAATTATATAATCTTCAACAACATTTCAGATAATTTTCCTGTTGTCTCTTCGTTCAAACTACCTAATACATTTTTGTATAAAGAAACAGTGTTAGTAAAGTACAGGGATTATAGTGAACGAAATATAATTTGCTTTAAAGAAAAAATGAGACAGGTGTCATGGGATTTAGTTTATTACGCAAAGGACCCTCAAGTAGGATACAGTAACTTTATCCTTATATTGTCTACTATGTTTTACAACAATTTACCCTTAAAATACAAAAGGCAACATCCAAACCATATTGATAAACCATATATTACCCCAGAAATAAATTTAATGATTAAAGAGAGTAACAAACTTTAAAAAAAAAAAAACGCGTAACAACTAACAACCTACGTAACAAGTTACGTAATAAAGTGACAACTATAATAAGAAAGGATAAGGTGGATTACTACAAGAAAAAAATAAACGAAAACGCAGGAAATAATAAGAAAACGTGGGGTATATAAGAGACCATTTTGAATAAAACTAATTCTCACCATAGTAGTAATCATGTCTTTAATGTAAATAATAATGATGTTGATCAGTCACAAAAATTGCAGAACATTTTAATAACTACTTTGCCAATGTAGGGAAAAATCTTGTCGAGCAAATTGTATCATAAGAACATAAGAAAATGGGAGTCTGCAAAAAGCCGATCGGCCCATACAAGGCAGATCCCTGTCACACCCAACCCCAATTACAAGCCCCAATTATAGACCTATCTCACTAATACCTTGAGTACTGACCCCACCAAAACGGTCAGAGATTAACACAAGATTACGGGGGTCTGCTGAGCGACGATTGGCCCACACCTGGTAGATCCCCCTCACACCCAACCCATCTCGTCCATATGCCTATCTAATTTTATCTTAAAGCTCCCTATCGTTCTTGATCCCACTATATCACTTGGTAGCCTATTCCACCCATCTACAACTCTGTTACCAAACCAATATTTGCCTATATCTTTTCTGAAACGAAATTTATCTAATTTGAAACCATTTGTACGAGTTATTTCGCTATCACTGAGCTTTAGTACATTTTTCATGTCTCCTTTATTAATTCCACTAACCCACTTGAATACCTCTATCATGTCACCTCTAACTCTGCGTCTCTCTAACGAATGTAAGCCTAATTTCTTCAACCTTTCTTCATACGGAAGATTTCTAATATTATGGATAATTTTTGTCATTCTACGTTGTACTCTCTCCAATGAATCTATGTCCATTCTGTAATAAGGACACCAAAATTGAACAGCATAATCCATATGGGGTCTCACTAATGACAAGTAAAGTTTTAAGATAACATCAGCAGTTCTGTTACTCACACTCCTAGATATGAACCCGAGAATCCTGTTTGCCTTGTTACGAACGCTTATACATTGTTTTCTAGGCTTCAAATCATTGCTAACAAACACACCTAGATCTTTCTCACAGTCTGAGTGTTCTAATTCCATATTAGCTAGTTTATATTTAAAATTTGTATGCATCTTCCCTATCTTTAATACCTTGCATTTGTCAATGTTAAACTTCATCTGCCATTTTACTGACCATTCGTGTAAGGTATCTAGATCCTTTTGCAGACACTCTATATCTCTAACTGAATCAATTTTTCTCCCCATTTTGGTATCGTCTGCAAATTTACTTATCCTACTAGTTATACCTAAATCAAGGTCATTTATGTATATAATAAACAACAGAGGACCTAATACAGATCCCTGGGGGACACCACTCTTGACTGATCCCCATTCTGACTTAGTACCATTTATGCTGACTCTCTGCTTCCTACCAATTAGCCATGACCTAATCCATCCTAACAACGCCCCACCTATCCCATGTGCCTCAACCTTTCTCATCAATCTCTCATGAGGGACTCTGTCGAAAGCTTTACTGAAATATAAATATATAATATCATATGACTTGTCATTATCTACTGCTTCATATACCTCTGAGAAAAACTAAGCAAATTCGTAAGGCAAGAACGTCCCTGAGTGAATCCATGCTGAGAAGAATTGATTAAGTTAAATGTTTCTAAGTGGTTTCTCATTTTCCTAGCAATAATTGACTCTAGTAGCTTTCCTATGATTGAAGTGAGACTAATGGGACGGGAATTGGATGCTATTGATTTATCACCTTGAAAATCGGAACTACATTTGCAAGCTTCCAAGCTTCTGGAACTATACCTGTTTCTAATGAATTGTTAAAAATAAATGTTAATGGGTAACTTAACTCATTTCTGCATTCTTTTAATACTCTAGCATATACCTCATCGGGACCAGGCGATTTCTGAGGTTTCAGTCTGTCAATTTCCTTAAGTACATCATTTCTACTTATAGTAACCGTACTTAACCTATTTTCTATACTATCGCTATATACCTTACGGACTTCTGGAATCTGTGCCAAATTTTCATTAGTGAAAACGGATAGAAACTGACGATTTAATGTACTGCACATTTCTAAATAATTTTCTGTCATTTCTCCTATCGAAGTTTTAAGGGGGCCTATTTTATCTCTAACTTTAGATTTATATAGCTGGTAAAAAGCCTTAGGGTTATTTTTTGAGTCATTGGCTATCCTGATTTCATAATTTCTTTTTGTCTGTCCTTATTCCTTTTTTAACCTCTCTTGATAGATTCTGATAGTAAGCAAGTACAGTAGGTGAATTTCGCCTTTCTTAATTTTTCGATATATTCCTCTCTTTTTTCCTAGAAGGTCTAATAGTCTATTATTCATCCCTTTAGGTTGGTTCTGTGTTGATCTAAATTTTCTTTTGGGGATATATTTATTTTGCGCATTGTGGAGTGAAGAAATAAAATGATTATATGTAGCTGTCAAATTATCCTGAGTTAAGACAGGTATTTGAGAGAGAGTATGTTCATTAGCGCACCTGGGTCCACTTAATAGTTTAACCATAGGATCGACTCTTAAGGCTCTTCTTATTCCACCATAATTGGCTTTTCTGAAATCTGGGATAAGTGTCATATTCTCTTTAGCCTTTCCTGTCCATTGTATGTTAAAATAAATTGATTTATGATCACTGTTTCCTAGTTGGTCTCCTATCTCTACATTATTTATCATTTGTTCATTATTACTGAGAACTAAATCGAGGATATTATTACCTCTAGTAGGCGAGTCTATGAATTGAAATAAAAAACTATCCTGTACCGCCTCAATACACTCTTTTGAATCTGAGTCGCCGATTTGATGCTGCCAATCAATATTCGGAAAATTAAAATCCCCCATAATACACACATTGCTAAACCTTGATGCTATTTTCACTTCCTGCCATAAAGCTGTACCTTCGTTTCTACTCATATTTGGTGGTCTATAAATAACTCCAATAATTATGGTCTCACTACCTTCGCTAACCTCTACCCAAACACTTTCGTTGTCAGTATTTAGTCTAATACCTAATTTAATACAGCTTTTTAAAGAACTCCTGACAAACACTTCTATTCCGCCGCCCCTCCTACTTGTTCGGTCGCGTTTAAACAAACTATATCCTGGTATATGGAATTCTGCTAAAAAATGTCTTGATTCTGTATTAATCCATGTTTCAGTCATTGCTATAATGTCTATATTTTCGTTGCTAACAAGTGCTCTAAGTTCATCCATTTTGTTACATAAACTCCTACAGTTTGTATAATATAATCGCAATGTATTTTTTTTACTGGTATCGGATTTACCTTTATTTCTACCTGAATTCCCATCTTCTGTTACACCTTCAACTTGCAGTACAATTAAAATCCTGTGACTGATATTTTCTATTCCTATCTGATGTACCAGTACGGCAATTTACCCAATCAAGACAATTATTCTTACTCATATTCTCAGGCTTTACTTTCAGCGAAACCCCGCGACAATCCTATCTATTGATCTAGCTAAATTTGCCACCCCTAGCCAAGAAAGATGAACCCCGTCCTGTGCGTACAACTGATTTTTACCATAGAAATGGGTCCAGTTATCAAGGAATGGTATTGTATTTGCATTGCAGTATTTTTCCAGCCGACAATTGATACCAATTGCCCTAGATGACCATTCCTTGCTGACCCCTCTCCGTGGCAAGATACTGTGTACTACAGGTATGCCTCCCTTCCTCCTAACTTTATCTAACACCTCCCTGTATTGCCGAAGCAGTACTTCCGTCCTACCTTTACCAACATCATTGCTCCCAATCATGAAAGATATTGGAGATAGCCCCATTATCTGTCTCAGTACACTGAGACAGATAATGGGGCTATCTCCAATATCTTTCATGATGTAATCAATTTCCTCTAACACCTTCCCAACCCCGGCACCAGGCAGACAGACAAGCTTCCTAATATCAGTACAGGTGGACCTAGCTAAGTGTCTGACCATGGAGTCCCCAACAATTGAGAAGGACTTGCCTCTCCTTGTCGATGACTTGGTAGCAGCTGCGGCAGCGGCAGGAACTCCTGGGGCAGCAGTTGAAGGTACTCCTGGGGGGTGGGGGGGGGGGGGGGGGGGGGCAGCAGTCACAGCATTCCCTGTGTTTGGAGGCAACTTACTTACCTTTCTCCTGGTTTCCTCGCCGAAGGAAGCACTCGCAGCCTCACGATCACATTCGTCATCTAAGGTGATGAACTTGTTGCTGAGGGCAACTGGTCGCCGTAGAAATTTGCAGGTTGTTGCACTTGTTGGAACAACTGTCCAGGGAGCATCACGATCCCTAACAGCAGTTGCATTATCCTCACTTTTCTTGTCAGCCAAAGTCAGCTTTAAGGCCAAATTCTCGTCTTTGAGAGACTGCACCTCTCTCTCCACATTATCCAGCCTTTCTTGCAAAGCAAGACAAAGCTGGAGAATATGAGAGGAGGTAGCAATCTCGTCAACACCAGCCATTTTAAGAAAGCGTTAACACTATCACCACACTATGGGCAAAGATAATTCACTGGGAGTCACTAGGGACAGGTCCTCACTCAGCAAAGGTCAGGCAGGTCCTGGTACGAGATCCAACTATGAATGCTATTTACGTAATAGACAAGAACGTACTTTTGTTATGTTGCCAACAACGGAACTTGAAGTTTTAAACACAATACAGAATCTACTGAATGTTGGTGCAGGATCCGATGATATTCCAATGTTTATTATTAAGGAAGTAGTGGATACCTTAACTCCTGTCCTTGTTTTTCTTTGTAATCAATCCTTTGCTACCGGAATTTTCCCTAATATGTTAAAAATGGCCAAGGTAATTTATGTTTTTAAATCTGGTGATCAAAAACTCTTACAAAATTATCGACCCTGGTAGTAACCAGCAATCAGTAAGCTTATTGAGAAATTGGTGTATGGAAGGTTGGTAAAATTCTGCACCGAAAATAACATAATAACTAACTCACGATTTGGCTTTAGAGAAAAGTTGTCAACCGAGAAGAAAAGTTGTCAACCGAGAGCGCTCTTCTTTCGTTTACTAAAGATGTACTACATTTATTTGATGAAAACATGTTTAATGTGGATGTATTTTTGGACCTGGCAAAGGTTTTTGACACTGTTAACCATCAAATATTACTAAAGAAACTGGAACATTACGGAATAATGGGTACCTCAAGCAATTGGTTTTCATCTTATCTCAAAAATCGTAAACAATTTGTTCAGCTTCAACATTGCTAGTCCAAAAGTGCACCCATAGAGTATGGAGTTCCACAGGGATCGGTTTTGGGACCATTTATTTTTTTGATTTATATAAATGACATTGTTAATGCTTGTCAGAGCATGCAATGTCTGCTGTTTGCTGATGATAGCTCTTTTTATTTATTAGTTGCCCCTCCATCATTGATGACATGCCTATTAAATAATAGCTCTCTTTCAAACACCCGCCGCAGGGGAAAGAGTACTAAACATCAAAAGTGCAACACTAATTCTCTTATGGAATCGTCTTTATGATTGGGTACTCACTACGAAAAAACTTTGTAAAGAATATAAAAGAAAAATTAACTTAATAATTGTTATATTAAAGCTTTCCAACTCGTGGATGTCTTTTGTGGATTCTACCCGAGACGCTGAACCAAGCGACGCCATTCCTCCTTCCTTCCCCTGCGACCGTCCTGTGTAGAGGTGCCTAAACCGTCCTCCATTTTATTCGACATTAGTTCAACTAGAGTGAGTGTTTTGCTCATTTGTATTTATCTGAGATGTTCTAGAATAGGTTTAGACTAGCTAGGACTGGCGGCCCCATTGGAAGTGTTAAAATAGGGTACTTGTGTGTAGGCGCCCAGTCGGTCCGCATCGGACACGAACGCCATGTGTATTTGTTTTTGTTTCTGCGCTTTAGCTTTGCTATATCCTAGTTATTTAGGAGGCTATTTACATCCGCGGAACTATGCTTCTACCCATCACTATGAGGTAGTTGCATTTTATTTATATTAAAGCATATGTTCTGGTCTAAGAGTTGCCCCACGTGGTGTGGAACTTTCCAGAATCGTAGTAATTAGCTTTTTTTTCCCTCGGTCGTGGGGTTTTCTGCATTCGCTGCTGCTGTGTGTCATCATCGGAGGTAAGGGTATAATATTCATAGTAATAATTACCTTGAGCCTCGTGGCCAGCTTCAGTAGGGGTATTCTTAGTCGGCTAGGGGTATTTTTGATTGCTTAATTAATACTGTGTATTAGCCCTAAGATGTGACCTTCGCTTTCATGTGGTGATATTATACATGTTAGCAGGGTGTCAGGAGACGTTCTGACTGATTTGATATTTTTTTTGTTGGTGGCTAACTTACTCAGACAAATCGGTTCCTTCAAAATTTGGTTTTTCTTCCGGCGATCTATACCGAATATTGATGCCAGATGCTCGCCTTGCAGGCAAGAAAGGAAAATTCCAATAGACCCGGCGTGGTGTGGTGTACCACTAGACTCCCGGCGGAAGTGCAGATTCCTAAGGGAGTGATGTCGGGCCGGCCGAGCGAACTCGCCCAAACCGATAGCCTCACGCGGCATGATTTGACTAATAACGCCCGGCGGAAAAGTCCAGCGAGGTAATTAACTATCACTCAGGTCCTGGTAGACGATTAGTTAGTTAATTTAATGGTTAATATGGGCCAGTGACATTTAGTCACAGGTAAGCAGATCACAATACGAAAGGGTCATCAAGGCCTTTTCACAAACGAGTACAATGGAAGATTAGAGTAGCGGTTGGTCTATATCTAATTTTCCGGCGTATTTGGGGTGTTTATGATGTGTGAACCTCTCGGTTTATCCTTATGAGCATTGATTCCTGGAAATTTGTATTTCCAGATCACAGCACATCTGTAGCGGCACAGGACTACAGGGGATGGGGCCGATCCCGGCGGGAGGGGGGGGAGGTCGTTTTAGCTCCATCATGCCTCTAGTGTGACGCTTCTGCATAGTAACCACGTGCGGGCATGCGCGCGCGCCGACTGCCCAGCCGTTTAGAAACCGCCTGGTGGTAGCCGGCCGGCAGGCTTTCCCTTAGTATATATCCTACGACAATGTAACTAATGTCTGGGATATTCTTATGTTGTTTCACAGCTTGAAGCTACCCTTATTCTTAACCAACGCATCTTAGTATATTTTATTCTCGATAGTTTATTGTTTCATTATAATATATAAGATGTAAGTATCGAAGCAAGGAAAAACGAACGAACAGCCTCGGATGCGGACGGAACCAACGTTGACGAACCACGACCGACTAAGGACATGCCTTCGGACATTCTGAGAATGGCTACGTGGAATGTTAGTGGCATGAATGATGGCACAAAAGAGAGAGAGGTTCTGGAAGTGTTAGTGAATGCCAGGCTGGATGTATGTGGAATGACAGAGACCAAATGGAAAGGTTCAGATGTGAGAGAGTGGGAGTGTGGAATGGGTGTGTGTGCTGGAGTGAGTGAAGGAACAGCGAGAGAAGGTGCATGTTTGTTTGTAAGTAGCAAATGGAAGGAATGTGTAAGAGAGTATGGGTCTGAGGGTTCAAGGATTGTGTGGGTGAGAATGAAAGTAGGAATACAAACGTGGGTGATTGTATGCGTGTATGCCCCGACAGAGGATATACTTGAAAGAAAGAAAGAGGAGTTCTGGATGAATGTGGAGGCGTGCCTGGAGAAGTTTGACAAGAACGAAAGAATATTTCTGATTGGGGATATGAATGCTAAGGTGGGTGATAGGAAAGTTGAGGGAGTGGTGGGAGGGTGGGGGGTACCATCAGAGGTGAATGGGAATGGTAGTGCACTTGTGGACGTATGTGTGGGGAGGAGGCTGTGGATAGCCAACACCTTCTTCCGACACAGAATGATCCACAGGTACACGTGGAAACGGATGTTGACGATGAAGGATAAGACAGTGGTGGAACGAAAGTCATTGATTGATTATGTATGTGTGGATGAACGAATGAAGAAATCTGTGATGGATGCTAGGGTGTATAGGGGTATTGGAGGGGGTCTGTCTGATCATTATGTAGTGGTAGCTAAGGTTAGGATACAAAAGAAGTGGGTGAGGAGAGCGGGAGGAAGGCGAGAGGAGGGTGGAATGGTGAGGAGGGTGGAGAGGTTGCAGGAGGAGGAAATCAGGGAGGAGTACAGGAGAGCAGTGGAAAGACGACTAGGTGGGTTCGACCTGGAAGTTATGGAGGAAGTGGAGGAGATGAGCAAGGTGTTTACGGATGAGATCTGTGCAGCATGTGAGGAGGTGTGTGGAGTGAGGAGAAGAGGGAGGGGAGTGAAAGGTACAGCATGGTGGACAGAAGAGGTACGAATGTGGAAGAAAAGAAGAAAGCATATAGAGAGTGGTTGGGTAGCAGAGGGAATGAAGATTCCGAGAGACAGAAACGAGCGAGGTACGTGGAGAGTAAGAGGGTGGTGAAGAGAGTAGTGAAGGAAAGTAAGAAGAGTAGATGAGGAATTTGGAAGGAATCTGAGTGTAAAATGGAGGGAGAGTAAGAAACTGTTCTGGAAAGAAGTCAAGAAAGTTAGGGAAGGTAGCAAGGGAAACAGTAAGGGTGTGAAAGATAAGAATGGGAGAATGCTAGCCGAGAAGCAAGAGAGAGTCGAAAGATGGAGGGAGTACTTCAGTGAGTTGCTAAATGAAAGGAATGAAGAGCCAGCAAACATAGCTGGATATGGTATGGGAGGGAGAAGAAGAGAAGTGGAGGAGGAGGTGGGGATCAGGAGGTCAGAAGTGTGGGAAGCCATGAAAAGAGTGAAGTTGGGGAAAGCACCAGGAACAGATGGAGTGTGTGGGGAAATGTTGAGGTATGGTGGTGAGATAGTGATAGAATGGGTATGGAAAATGTGCAAACTAGCATGGGAGAAGGGGAGTGCACCCGATGACTGGAAGACTGGCATAATAGTCCCCCTATATAAGGGCAAAGGGGAAGAGGAGTGTGGTAACCACCGAGGAATATGTCTTCTAAGCGTAGTAGGGAAGGTATACAGTAGGGTAGTGATTGAGAGAGTGAGAGTGAGAACGGAGAAATGGATAGGCGATGAGCAGGGAGGTTTTAGGAAGGGAAGAGGATGTGTAGATCAGATTTTTACCCTGAATTGTGTTGTGGAGAAGCTGAGAAGAAACAAAAGGTTATGTTGCCTTTATGGACTTGGAGAAGGCCTATGACAGAGTGGATAGAGAAGTTTGTGGAAAGTACTTAGAATATACGGAGTAGAGGGCAAGTTGCTGAAAGCAGTGAAGAGCATGTATGAGGGTGCAAAGGCGGCAGTACGTGTGGAGAGTGAGCAGAGCGAGTTCTTTGACCTGAATGTTGGTTTGAAACAGGGGTGTGTGATGTCCCCGTGGTTGTTTACTGTATATATGGATGGAGTTATGAAAGAAATACTATCAAGAGCAGTGGATGTTGGTGTATCGCTGAAAAGGGAGGGAATTGAGTGGAAGCTACCTATACTGCTGTTTGCGGATGATACAGTTCTGATGAGTGATAATGAATGGGAGTTGCAGGGTCTGGTAAATGAGTTTGGAACAGTGTGCGAAAAACGGAATTTGAAGGTAAATACGGGGAAGAGCAAGGTTATGGTCTTCGAAAGGGGTGAAGTCACAGAGTGTGAGGTGAAGCCGAACGGTCAGGCTATGGAGATCGTCAACTCTTTTAAGTATCTGGGCAGTGTGTTGAGTAAAGATGGGACTATGGATGAAGAGGTGCGGGAGAGGGTACAACAGGGGAAGAGGGTTGTAGGAACGCTAAAAGCAGTAACAAGAAATAGGGTGGTCAGTATGGAAGTGAAGAAGTCCTTGCATGACAGTGTGGTAATCCCGACACTGACTTACGGAAGCGAAGCATGGACGTTGGTTGAGAGACTCAGACCAAGAGTGAGAGCAGTGGAAATGAATTACTTAAGGAGTGCGTGCGGAGTTACATGGAGGGATAGACAGACTAATGAGGAAGTAAGAAGGAGGTGTGGTGTGGAGGTAGATGTGCTGGAAAGTGTGAAAAGGAACAACTTGAGATGGTTCGGCCATATGGAACGTATGGAAAGCGAGAGAATGACTAAGAGGGTGTATGAGAGCGAGGTGGAGGGACAGAGGGGGAGAGGTAGACCGAATATGAGTTGGAAGGATGGAGTGAGGAAGTACATGAACGAAGGTGGTGCTGGTTGGGGGGAGGGGCGTCAACTGACTGGGGACAGAGGTGCATGGGGGCGGTTCGTTCGTGGCCACCCCTTCGGGGATCACGGCGTCAGGCAATAGATAGATAGATAGAAGTCTAGTGAGAGCGGGGAGAGACGAGCGGGAGAGAGAGACCGGCTTGGGACGTTGCTTCGCACGGAGAGACCAGCTTGGGACGAGCCTGAAGCGCTGCCACATGTATTTGATTGCAACGTTAGGCTTAGTTTCGACTCACGCACGGGGTAGAGGATTTTGACCCGGCAACTGTGTTGAGTGTTGCCGAGCCTGGGATGTATTCTGCATGCCTAGGGGGTGGTCCAGACAGATTCAAGACTTAGAGCTCACCTCATTGTCGTATCTTTCGGACCCCCTTGATATCTATCCCTCTCAACCCCACTTAGAAACGTTCTCTCTTACTTTGTATACCTTCTTTCCACTACTTCACCAATCTATTTAATTATCCCATCCCCTTGATAGACCTTATATCTATTATTGTATTAACGACGAGCTCTCAGATAACTAGATAGGATTTTGGCCCTTGTGCAGGGATGTAATTGTTAATGAGACCTAGGAAGCTTTTTTGTTGTCTCATATTTAGTGGTTTCATGCTTGCTAGTGTGTTCTTGTGTCAGGTTAGCAGGGGCTAGACCGGAGGGGGAGGCTTTTTGCGATCCTTTAAGTAAAGTCTGCTGGTGCGAGTCCCGTGGACCCGCACGACTTTACTAGGATACCCGTGGGAGTCTGGGGGCATTTTCTTGTCTGTGTCCCTGTGTGTCTAACGTTGTGTTGTGTGAGGGCCATTGCCTAGTCCACTCAGCACTGTGCTAGCACGTCTTGCTTTTGTTTTTAGGGTCGCCAGGAGAGAGTCAGATACTTGCGATCTGAGTCTCTCAAGAGAGTACCCTTTCAATTAGAGTAATTTGGCGCACAGACCTGGGAACGTCCCTAGGCTAGAGCAGGTGGCTCAGCCCGGGTATCCGAAGCCTATATCCTTCCGGCTAGACCTCTGCCACCTGGCAGATTAACAGCTAGGGGTTTATTATCTCTGTGTGCTTGTTATTGTGCCACAGTTTACCGTTTTTGTGAGCATTGTGAGTCAGGGTGTGGCTTAGAGACTCTGTCCGAGCATGCTTGCCTGACTAAGAGTGAGAAGCACACCTGTATGTGGTTATGTTGCGAGTTGCTGCCTTTATTTAATTATACCTATGCCATTATACACTGTATGTCCTATCACTAGTATTTATTCCTGCTTATGAGTTAAGAGTTCTCTAAATCCGTAACGTACTTTCTTTGCTAAGCATCAGATCCTACAGTAGCCGCATGCAGTTTAGAAACCCGCATCTTGTCTACCTGTACGATGTTTTGAGGACTGTTTGCTTTCACCTTCTTTCACGCAGGGGTGATTAGTTGTATTAATTAAAGTAACATTAAATGTACTTTATCTAGTTTGTTATTAAATTGTTTCTGCAATTTAATTCTGTTATCTATCTTTTCCTTGAAGCTTTAAGTCAACTTAATTGTGTGATCTTTTATATAGCCTGCTTGACTATCAGCAGTCTATAGTGCGTGCACCCTGTAACCGAGTCATAGGATACCTCGTTGTCCAGGCAGGACTCTTGACGGTTTAGGGTGGTTTGTTGCCTGGGTTTATAGATAAGGGTTGGATCTAGCGTTTTCCGTTGTTGCTTGTTGCCGCATACCTAGTCCAATAGAAAGAGCCCAGTGTTTATATATGCCAGGGCGTAACAAATGGCGACCTTGCATAGGATTTACTGAACAGAGGAATATAGTGGTCATTTGTTTTGAGATTCCTTATGATTAGAGGAATACAGTGGACATAGAGTTTTTTTTGGAGCAACCTATATAACACATTAAAGACTTTAAATAACATTAGTATATACATACTTGCATAGGAGATAAGGCACATTCTATAACCGTGATAATTACTGCAGTACACAAACATGTCTAATACATCAGAACACAATGATGGGTCAGGTCACGATACGGGCTCAGAGGGAGAAAGACCTGTGGCGTGGCTAGTCGATAGCGAGGAGGGTGCTAGAAGATTTTTAGAGGTGCCCCTTACCGCTGCCAGGGTGTTGAAGCTGAATAAGTATGGCTAAACACCTTACGAGCGGCCTATGCGGTTTATTTATATGTACCGCCCAGCGGGGTGTTTTTAGCCAAAATAGGGCTGTTTACGTGATCATTTTCATGCCTAAATAAGACCCAGAATGTAAAACAAGTACCTATCCCTGAAAGGGCATACACAGAGCTTTCGAATGACACCATAACGATCCTTTTATGATGGCTAGTTTTCTTGCAATAACCGTGCAACGCGAGTGCAAAAAGCATGTAATTAGCCACTTTACGATACAATTCCTTAGATAGCGAGTGAGAGAGGGGAGGAGGGAGCTGGGATTCGTGTCAGTATGTTCGCCGCGGTGGTCTGGAGCAGTCATACGCTCGCTACTCTCCTGCCACCACTTGTCTCTCTCTCTCAGCAACATTACGTGCTGAAATTGCCACTCGACCTATGTCGAGCGCCGCCACATAGTCCAGCTTTATTAAATACGACTTATGTGGTGAGCCGCTAATTAAGGGTTAAAGTGTGTGGCAGGTCTTCAGGGTCACCAGGGTTTAAGTGGCATGAGGAAAGATCAGCTGAGGACTTTGATATTGGGTTTAGAAGGGAGAGACCTGGGTGGAGAGGTGACTGGGGTCCCCGGTCCCCAGCCCCCCCTCCACTCTACCCCCATATCAAACGTCAGGGTGTCTGAATTTAGTACATACCCCCAAGTTGATGGTCAATGGCAGCGTGGAATTCAATCACAGGGACCCTCTCCATTAAATGCACCTTCCCCTCCTCAAGGGTTGACTCCAGATTTGTTGTTTCGGCTTGAGATGGCCAAGGTTGAGGCCGCTAGAGCTCAGGTTGAGGCCGCCGAAAGACAGGTTAGTGTGCAGGCTGAGGTTGCTAGAGCTCAGACTGAGGCTGCAGAGAGAACAGCTATACGAGAGGCTGAACTGCAGGCAGAGTCTACTAGGTATCGGGCTGACAGGGAGCTGGAGAGATCTCGAGTGGAGGTAACAGGGCGAAATATTGGGGGAGGTAACAGACATCGGGACCAATCATTGTCGCACCTGCTTAAACTAGTTCCTGTGTTCGATGAATTAGGTGTGGCTGAGTTTTTTATGCGATTTGAGAAGAAGTGTCAGGAACACCAGTGGCCTCAGGAAAAGTGGGCAGCATTAGTTTCATCAAGACTCCTAGGAAAGGGGCTAAAAGCGTATGATGCACTACCTTTAGAGTCCTGTGTAGTTTATGATGAGCTAAAGAAGGCTGTGCTACGGGCCTATGAGTTACAACCAGAAACTT